>CM065714.1:17868648-17871148 GCA_033310375.1 Conus canariensis | reverse complement strand
AAGAAGGGATGCAGTTGATACATTAAAAGATAAAGGAAATGGCAAGAACTGTGCATTTCAAGTCAAAGAAAGTTTTCCATTCTGTGTAGATTAGTGAATAAAGCAAGTGTAAACCTTATTTATGGTTGAAACAAAAGACAGAATAAACTATTTAGCCTGGGGAAAAGTAAAGAAGGCTAAAGCCTTCTGTGTGGTTTAGATAAGAGAAGGATCATGTGTGATGCAAGTAAGTGATATATCGCTCGTTGTTAAAAAAAAAAAACAACAGAAAGAATAAATCCTTCCGCATGCTTCAAATGAAAGAAGGAGTACGTATGATTTAAATTAAAGAAGGAATATATCAATCCTATGAAGGTAAATAATCAATCAATAATCTTCCTCTATGGTTTGGATAAGAGAATTTTTTTCCCTGTGTGATGATACACAAGGGACATTAATCCTTCAATGTCGTTTGAAACAAAAGGGAATGAATCTTTCGATGCAGTAAAAATCAAAAACGGAATAAACCCTTCTTAAATGTTAGCGAATCGCCAAAAAAGAAAAGAAAAAAAAGTGGACAAACGAATCAAGACAAAACACGACGCGTTTCGACCTCTTAGATCTTCTTCAGGCAAGATACAAAACAATTAGGACAACGAAAATGAACGAGCAATCACTTATCTTCCACGATTCAACGCTTATCTTGCGCTGAAGTAATTGAAAATAAGTAATTGCTCTTTCATTTTCGTTGTCCTAATTGTTTTGTATCTTGCCTGAAGAAGACCTAAGAGGTCGAAACGCATCGTGTTTTGTCTTGTGATTCGTTTGTCCACTTTTTTTTTGTGGTTCGCTAACATTTATTTAAGATTTGTTTAGATTTCCGCCTGCAGTCGTCTCACTTTGCAACTAGGAATAAACCCTGTCTTGTTCAAAGGAAAGGAGTACGCCCTTCCGGTGTTTGAACAAAAAAGTGAGGTTAAAGGTCCCATAGCCTGTCGGCCGTACGGACAATAAACCGTCAGAGGTTCACCGCATCTAGGGCACGGCATGAAGGCAGGCGGAACTCATCCCTCTCCTTCCTCCGCCTTCAACCTTTCCTGAACTGAGTCAGGTACCCCTACCTTCTGATGGGTAAAGAGAGAGGGTTTTCTGGCAAAAAAAAAAAAAAAAAAAAAAAAAATCCGACCCCGCGTGTGGTTCGAACTCACGGTCCTCAACTCCGCAGGCAAACACTGACCATTTGGCCACGGGCCCCTTCTACTTCGAGTTAAAACACACACACACACACACACACACACACACACACACACACACACACACACACACACACACACACACACACACCTGAGGGGATCCAATAAAAGATGCGATTGATTGGTTGCGCCCGTTTGCCCCACGTCAGCATTTATCAGAGGTTTTTTTTTTCTTCTGTCTCATGTTGTGTATCACCTCGGTGGCAATGCTCCCACATCGCTCATTCCGGTATACACAGCTACAACCAGTCAGTCCTCAGCGAGCAGTCAGATTTAGGATGCCAAGAGGAAACCCACCTGAGGAGGCACTGCAGTTTTTCTGAATTTAGGGGGCCGGAACAGCTCAGTCGGTAGAGCGCCGGACTCGTAATCCAAGGGTTGCGGGTTCGAATCTCCGCCGGGCCGATTCGGTACAGGGGGATTTTTCCCTCGGAGTTAACATTGGTTCTGACTCCATTTCACATGCAGTCCTTCGAACGAGACTCGAAACCGAGGTTCCGTGTGTGAACGCACGCATAACATCTTGCACACACGTAAAATCCCATCAATAACTTTCGGAAGAGAAGGCCAATTTGGCCGTTGGTATGGATGACACGTTACACATAGCATGAATCTTCCACGAAGATGGAGTATGGCTGCCTTAATGGCGGGATAAAAAACGGTCATGCACACAAACCTCCACTCCCTTTGTTGAACAGATGGGGTTAATACTTGCCTGTCTATATGGGGAGTGTCCGCAGGAGTATCAGCCTGCGCACGCAGAAGAAGAAGAAAAAGAATCTGAATTTCAATGCCGTCTTGGTTATTCTGGGTTGTGTGGCTTGGATAGTTTATCAATGCTTTCTTTTTCTGTTCAGTGGTATGGATTCAACGCATGATATGAAATAAATCAAACAAATATCAATAAAGAAGTAACTGTGAAAAAAAAAAAATGAAAGTAATTATTTCGGCAAATCAAATAAATAAGTAAAGTGACGAACTGAACTTCGTAAAGTAAGTAACTAATCGACTACTTTCAAAATGATTTAAGTAACCAATTAACCGTTTTCCAAATGGTTTGGTTCATTTGAAAGACCTAAAGGCTGTTTTTTGAGATCAGGGGTGAGGATGGGGAGGAGATGAGACGGGGTGGGGGTGGGGGGGGGGGGGGGGAGGAGGAGATGAAAGAAAAGGGAGATGGGGATGGAGAGTAACAGATAACGTTTGTGATAAGAGAACCGGATACACTCAGAGGTAGCTCATTAGCTGAAACGATAAAGTTCAGCTGA
>CM065714.1:17866800-17868548 GCA_033310375.1 Conus canariensis | reverse complement strand
AGAGAGAGAGAGAGAGAGAGACAGACAGACAGACAGACAGACAGAGACAGAGAGATAGAGAGAGAGAGAGACAGACAGACAGACAGACAGACAGACAGAGAAAGAGAGACAGACAGACAGACAGACAACAGACAGACAGAGACAGAAGGGGTTGGAAGAGGCAAACTCCGAGCACAGTTCAAAACTACCGTCACTCTGCCAGTTCCATGGTGCGCCCCCCATCAAAGAGATGGGAGATAGGGGGCAATTAACAGCCTGGTCGCTTCCAGGCGATGCAGGACTGGTGCCATGTACCCGACCTACCCGCGGGGGACCCCCAGTGGCGGCACCATGGCGACTGCTGTTCTTTGAGGACAATTGATTAGTCTGGGCGCACCCAGATTGGCACTGCTCTCTCTGTTGGCGGGGCAATTAAACTGCCCCCAAAACATGTCAACCCTATTTTTCTTTCTTTCTTTCTTTCTTTCTTTCTTTCTTTTCTTTCTTCTTCTTCTTCTTCTCTGTTAGCGGGGCGATTAAACTGCCCCCAAAACATGTCAACTCTATTTCTTTCTTTCTTTCTTCTTCTTTTTCTTCTTCTCTCTGTCTCTGTTAGCGGGGCAATTAAACAGCCCACACATGTCAATTTTCTTCTTTTTCGTCTCTCTCTGTGTCTGTCTGTCTGTCTGTCTTTCTCTGTGTCCCTCTCTCTGTCTCTCTCCTCTCTTTCTCTCTGTCTCTCTCTGTCTCTTTGTCTATGTCTGTCTGTCTGTCTGTCTTTCTGTCTGTCTGTCTGTCTTCTCTGTCTTTCTCTCTCTCTCTCTCTCTCTCTCTCTCTCTCTCTCTCTCTCTCTCTCTCCCCCCCCCCCCCCCCCTGGCGCAATTGAACGATAGCGATCACAAGTGCCTGCGAAAAACAAAGTGAACGTAATTGAAGTTCAACGAGATGAGACCTGGCAATCTTCTCTCTCATTTCCCCCCTTTCTTGGCTGTTTTCAACGTTTCTTTGTTTCCTGTGCTACTTTCTTCCTTTTCTTCAACTGTAGAAACACGACCAGGAAGACATTAGTGCGGACCTTCCAACGAACTGCAATACTGTCCTTCCAAAAGGTTATTTGCTCTGTTTTCTCCCAATTGAATTGTTTTTGTTTCTCACCCCTCCCCTTTCCCTCTCCCCGTCCTCCCCCCCTCCCCCCCCCCCCCCCCCCCCCCCCCACCATCTCTACGTCACTTTTTTTGTTCGTGTTGATGTTTACAAGTACTTGTGAAAATTCTGCCCTTGTGGGCGAGTGTTCGTTTTGTCCTCTTTGAAAATGCATGCTAACAACACTTGTAGCAAAAGGTATACGGTGTCGTTTTTGTCTCCAAAACTCGTTTCATTTCCGGCTTTTCATTTCTGCATGGCGTTGATGAAACCAACATGGAAAAGGTTTCCTCCTTGGCTTCTTGTCTGAAGATTCTTTTAAGGATGAAATGTCTGTGAAGATTGAGCTATGAACAGAAAGAAGCATGAGTCAGGGTGGTTTCAACTTTTGTCTCATTGTTTTGTCTCCGCCTGTTTAAATCTATGTGTGCGTGTAGGTAAATATGTATGTGTGTGTGTCGTTCTTTCTATCAATCTAATCATTATCAATCAATCAATCAATCAATCAATCAATCAATCAATCAATCAATCAATCTATCTATCTATTCATCTATCTGTCTGTCTGTCTGTCTGTCTGTCTGTCTGTCTAACTATCTATCAGTCATCATCATCATTCATATATAGC
>CM065714.1:17851800-17856800 GCA_033310375.1 Conus canariensis | reverse complement strand
GTCTCTATTGCTCTGTCCCTCTCTCTCTCTTTCTCTGTCTGTCTGTCTGTCTGTCTGTCTGTCTGTCTGTCTGTCTGTCTGTCTGTCTGTCTGTCTGTCTCTCTCTCTCTCTCTCTCTCTCTCTCTCTCTCTCTCTCTCTCTCTCTCTCTCTGTGTATCCGTGCGTATACGTTTGTCAGTTCAGGCTAAGCTTAATTTGACAGTGAACTGGTATCAGTCAGTCAGTCAATCAATACATGTGCATAAGTTGGTGCGTGCGCATGTGCGCGCGCGTGTGTGTGTGTGTGTGTGTGTGTGTGTGTGTGTGTGTGTGTGTGTGTGGTGTGCAACGTGTGTGTGCAATGTGTGTGTGTGTATGTATGTATGTGTGTGTGTGTGTGTGTGTGTGTGTGTGTGTGTGTGTGTGTGTGTGTGTGTGTGTGTGTGAACGCGCGCGCGCGCCTGTGCGCGCACGCGCGTGCGAACACGAACGTGAAGGTGAATTTGTATGAAAATTAATGTCGAAGGAAACTAGCACATACGTGACCGAATACCCTTACACTTGCCGATGTTTTTTTTTTTTATTTGTGTCAAGTATTGCGCATAGCGGGAAAACCCAACCAATGAAAGCCACGCAGGCTTAATGTATGGAGAATGAACATTCAGGTTTAAGGGTAAATTCATCCCAGTTTATAACCCACGGAGAAAAGCCTCCTAGAAAAAAAGGAGGGGGGAGCCTGTATGACACGTTAAGATCGCAACCGGCAATGTCTTTTTTATCTTTAATTCTTTGGCGCCTCGAGACTCGAACTCTCGACCCCAAGAATTTGAGCTGGAGGAACGAATGAAACTGACAGGTCTGTAATTTTGATATTAAACCGCGCTTCACGTTTTTACATAGCCCCATTTCTATGCCCCTACACTCCGCCCCTCTCTGGATATCCTCATCCTCCTCCCTCCCTCTCTCTCTCTCTCTCTCTCTCTCTCTCCTCTCTCTCTCTCTCTCTCTCTCTCTCTCTCTCTCTCCCACTCCCACCGTTGTGACTAGTCGAAAAGCTTTCCTGTTGCCCCCCATATCAAATGTTTTATTGAGGGGGGATTTGCAGGGAATTTTATCGAGTTTCCAAATCGCACAACGAACGCAGACACAGCCAAAAGAAATGGTGAAAGAGAGAGAGAGAGAGAGAGAGAGAGAGAGAGAGAGAGAGAGAGAGAGAGAGAGAGAGAGAGAGAGAGTGACAGAGAGACAGAGAGAAAGAGAGAGAAGAAGAGAGAGAGAGAGAGAGAGAGAGAGAGAAATAAAGTAAGAAAGAGAGAGAAAGTGAGAGAGAGAGAGAAACTGAGAAACTGAGAGACAGAGACAGAGAGAGACAGAGACAGAGAAAGAGAAACAGAGAGAGAGAGACAGACAGACAGACAGAGAAAGAGAAGGAGAGAGAGAGAGAGAGAGAGAGAGAGAGAGAGAGAGAGAGAGAGAGAGAAGAGGGCGAAAGGATGGAGGAATAGGGTTGGAGGGCAGGCAGGCAGACTGACGGGGTGATTAACGAGGAAATGCCAAATATTATATCTTCCCCCCCCCCCCCCCTCCCCCTCCGTGAAGGCTGCTCTGGTTCCCACCGGCTCATGGCATGGTGGGGCAAACCGGCAGGCCGTCATTGTTAGCACGCGGAAGTTCGGAGTCGCAGGATTAAGGACTACAGACGACCATCCGTCCGCGCCGGGTCGCTAGTCGCCTCCAATTGCACGTTATCTTCGTCGGCGCCGTGGTTTTGAATTGCATCATTGGGATTGGAGAGTGGCGGAGTTGACCTTTTGCTGGTAGTAGTTTGCCCTTTGGTCTGCAATTGCATCATTGCGAATCTGGCTGTGAGACGTCCTGTCAGATTGCTACCCCCCCCCCCCCCCCCCCCACCTTTTTTGTGTGTTTGTTTTTCTGTCGTCCTTTCTTTCTTTCCTTCTTCCTTTCATTTTTTTTCTTTTTTTTGCTGTTCTTCTTTTTGTCCTTTGGTTAAAGAAAATCATATTGTACCACATTATATCATATTCTATAGTTATAATGATGATGATTATTATCATTATTATTGTTATCATTATTATTAATTTTTAAATTGTTATTATCATTATTGTTATCATTATTGTTGTTATTAGTATTAGTAGTGTGAGTACAGTTATTAGTCATTATCATTATCATCGGTCATTATCATTATATTGTTAGTAGTGGAAGTGCAGTTACAAGTCCTTATCATTAGTATCATTATTGATGTATTCTTATCATCATCGTCATCGTCATCATCATTAAAGCTACTATCAATTTCAGAATATCATCATCATCATCATTAACATCACATTATTCTTATTATCATATGATCATCACATCTCATCATCATCATCATCATCATCATCATCATCATCATCATCATCATCATCAACATCATCATCGTCATCAGTAGTAGCAGTGACTTGTTATTATTGTTATTATGATTACTGTTGTTGTTATTGTATTGATGTCCTATCTTCCATGCTACCCCACACCCTTTTGCCTTTCTGCCAGAGTCATCTCCCCCACACCATCAATGTCAGCTTCCTGTACACATCCACACTGGTACTGTCGCAGCCCACAGCATCCCTTTTTTTCTTCTTTTTTTTTTTGTACTCCCAGTTCTTATAGAACAGGGAACGAAGAAATGCTGTCTGTGTGTCTGTCTGTCTGTCTGTCTGTCCGTCCGAGGTCAAAATATGTTCCACTCGCTCCAGACAAAACTGCTGGACCGATCTTTCTGAAAATTTATAGATATGTTCATTATGGGCCACGGATGATGCCCGATGTTCTACTTTACCAGAACAGCCGTTACTAACGGCTATAAACGATCATTTTGTGAGGTACAGTTTAAGCAATAACGGTTTATAAACTTAACTGCAACCACATGCTTGATAACAGAGTGGTTAGTATCCCCGCCTGTCACGCGGGAGACCGTGGTTCATTTCTGGGGAGAACAACTTTTTTTCTTTTCTCTTACATACAAAATTTCTACCACCAAAAGGGGAGTGCTATAGTGCTATAGTGACTGGTTTATATATATATATATTTTTTTTTTTCTCTTTGTTGTACTACTGTACTGGGAGTACATTTATATGCTTTGCATTTTCTTTTTAGTACTTTCTCTCTTCTCTTATTCTTCGCTTTCTTAGGTCTTTCTTTTTCATTTTTTTAAATCTTAATTTCTATCTGTGTTTCTTTCTCTCTTAATTTCTTACTTTCTTTCGTGTTTTTTTTCCTATCTATCTCTTTTATTCAATTTGTTTCTGGCGGCCTTTCTCTCCGTAGTTTCTTTTTTTCTGTCTCCTCTTTCTGTCTAAATTTCTTGCTATCTTTCTTTTCCGGTTTCTGTCTTTCTGTGCTGATTTCTTCCTTTCTCTCCTGGCTTCTTTTATCTCTGCCTCTATTTCTTAATTCGTTTCTGCATTTCTTTCCTCGTTTTTCTTTCTTTCTCTCTTGTTTTTTTTTTTTTATTCATTGATTGATCATTTATGAGGTTTATGTCCCTTTTTAATGGAAAGAATGGTTTTTCTTACTTCTGTTCTCAGCTGCTCTACTCTGCTGATTTTAAGTTTCCAATTACCTTCTCTCTCTGTCTCTCTCTGTCTCTGTCTCTGTCTGTCTGTCTGTCTCTGTCTGTCTGTCTCTCTCTCTTCTCTCTCTCTCTCTCTCTCTCTCTCTCTCAGTCATACATACTGATTGTCACAGACACTGTACATATATCAAAGTCCCAAAGCGTACATAGATCAATGTCACAGGCAGTGCACACAAATGAAAGTCCCGGATGACATACACCGAGTCACAGAGTGTACACACAAAGCAAAGTCACAGACAACATACACAAATCAAAACAAGGGACCAGTCTACACAAAGCAAAGTCACAGACAACATACACAAATCAAAACCACCAGACCAATATACACAAACCAATTTCATAGACAACATACACAAGCAAAAACCACCAGACCGAATATACACAAACCAATTTCACAGACAACATACACAAATCAAAACCACCAGACCAATATACACAAACCAAAGTCACAGACAACATACACAAACCAAAACCACCAGACCAATATACACAAACCAAAGTCACAGACACCATACGCAAACCAAAGTCACAGACACCATACACAAACCAAAGTCACAGCACCATCACAAACCAAAGTCACAGACAACGTATACAAAATCAAAACTACAGACCAGTCTACACAACCAAAATCACAGACAACATACACAAATCAAAACCCCCAGACCAATATACACAAACCAAAGTCACAGACAACATACACAAATCAAACCCCCCCAGACCAATATACACAAACCAAAAGTCACAGACAACGTATACAAAATAAAAACCACAGACCAGTCTACACAAACCAAAGTCACAGACAACATACACAAATCAAAACCACCAGACCAATATACACAAGCCAAAGTCACAGACAACGTATAAAAAAAAAAACCACAGACCAATCTACACAAACCAAAGTCACAGACAAAATACACAAATCAAAACCACCAGACCAATATACACAAACCAAACTCACAGACAACATACACAAATCAAAACCAAAGACCAGTATACGCAAACCAAAGTCACAGACAACATACTCAACAAAGTCACAGACAACATACACAAATCAAAGTCAAAGACAATATACGCAAATCAAAGTCAAAAACAATATACACAAGTCAAAGTCAAAGACAACATACACAATTCAAAGTCAAAGACAACATACACAATTCAAAATCAAAGACAATATATGCAAATCAAAGTCAAAACCAATATACACAAGTCAAAGTCAAAGACAACATACACAATTCAAAGTCAAAGACAACATACACAATTCAAAGTCAAAAGACAATATACGCAAATCAAAGTCAAAAACAATATGCGCAAATCAAAGTCAAAACAATATACACACATCAAAGTCAATGACAAGATACACAAACCAAAGTCACAGACAACATACACAAA
>CM065714.1:17841800-17849300 GCA_033310375.1 Conus canariensis | reverse complement strand
TCTTGTATTTCAATTCACTCTAGATCTTTTCAGCTTGCTTTGCCTTTGTTTTATCCGAGTTCATCCCCTTGCTTTCCTCAGCTGGATGGCCTAACCCACTTAACTTTCTTTTTGTTCTTTCACTTCAGTTTAGAAATAGCTATTACTGAGAGAAATTCGCCTGATGTGTTTGGGTAGCTTAATCCACTTAATTTTTTTTTCATCTCACTCTAGTTCTTTTCAGATTATTTCCCCTTTATTTTAACCGAGTTTCCTCCCTTGCCTTCCTCAGCTGGATTCTTAGACGACATCGCCCTGGACGATGAGGACTACAAGACGGTGAAGACTCTGCTGATGGCCCAGAATGCCAGCGACTTTGAGCTGCAGGTGGAGGACCCTGGCATCCACACGCGGGGTTTGCTGCCGCCCCCGCAACCCCTGCTGAAGGGGGCCCAGCGCCACGGGGACATGTACCACCGGCAGACGCTCAAGGACAAGCACATGCTGAAGAAGATCCTGCAGGAGAAGAAGCAGGAGCTGAAGAAGAGGTGCAAGGGCAAGTAAGTCAGTTGGTGGTTTCTTTGGTGTTGTGGTTGGTTGGTTAGTGATTTATTTATTTCATTGAATTCATCAGCATGGATGATTTCAGACTCGGAAGTAAAGTTAAAATGTTATGCTGTGGTCAGCAGATGAATGATGACCAATAGAATAACCAACAGAATAAATAAACAAACAACAAAAACAAAATAACACCACACAAGAAAAGGAAAAAAAAAAAAGGAAAAAAGACCGGAGAACGGTGGAGGTTAGGGGATAGATAACTAGTGCTAACGTGATGGAGAAATATTTCCGGGATACTGTAAAAGATGACTCGACAGTTTTAAAACAGAACACTTCAAAACAAAAATAAATCACCAAAAACTTCACATCGGACCGGCAACATATAGGCAAAATATCTTGGAAACAGGTAAAATGCGTCTCATCCTCATGCGTCATAAACTATGTTCAAGTACCGAATTCCAATTCATTGAATGATTTCTGTGCAAAATTTACGGGGTGGAGAAAGTTCAAAATTTCTCAATGCTAAATTTTTGATGACCCAGGTCTGACCTGGTACACTGAATGATAATAACACTCTGAAAAAAAAAACAACCCAACATATTTGAATCGGAATGCGGGAAAAAAATCCTCCTTTATTTTGTGGAAGGGGGGGGGGGGGGGGGGGGGGGGGGGGGGGGTGAGGGGGAGAGAAATATTTCAGATTTTTTGCGCCTTGTTCTGTATTGTGGTAAAAAAAACATGTTGGTGCCATGTTGCACTTCATGTTTTCATTTTTACTTTCCAATTCCATCAAGGGGGGGGGGGGGGGGGGGGGCACAACTGCACGCCGCCTAGTCCCTGTCCATTATAACGCCTGCAAAGCTAACAGGTCACAGGCGCAGGTGTTGAAACTATCAGTTCACTTCCCCTTGCTTATCGCCCGGCCGACGGCAGGGGGCCATGTCAGGGCTGCCATGTTGCCAGCTAAGTCAAGTAATAAGTGAGAGAAAAAAAAATCGATGCAGTCTAAGTGGGTTTTTCTTTCTTTTTTTTATGATTATGGCCCAGTCGATCACACATGGCTTTATCAGTGCTGTTAAATTCACACTGGATTAAAAAAAAAAATGGGGTGGGGGTGCGGGTAAGAGGGGGGAGGGGTCACATCGTGCGGAGATCATATCCTGAAAATGTCCATCCTCAGAAAGAGACAACACAAACAATATACGACATGGTACCTAAACTATTGACGTATTTGTGTATTAACCCACTAACTCTTGCTGGGCGTGCAATAAATTCCCATATATTCCTCTTAATCTATTGAACTCACACATTCCCATTAATTCCTCTTAATCTATTGAACCCACACATTCCCATTAATTCCTCTTAATCTATTGAATCCACACATTCCCATACATTCCTCATAATCTATTGAACCCACACATTCCCATATATTCCTCTTAATCTATTGAACCCACACATTCCCATTAATTCCTCTTAATCTGTTGAACCCACAGATTCCCATATATTCCTCTTAATTAATTGAACGTAGATTAAAAAAAAAAAATTAAAGTTGATGAAAAACAATGAATTGCCGAAAAAAAAAAATTTCAGAAAGGATGGGTCTCAAAGTGGGGTGACAGCAGGCGGAAATTGAAAACATAAAAGCAAATCTGCCTGACGAGAGACAATGCGTTTCGACCTGCTGGGTTTGCACCCAGATCGAAGAGATGAATGACTGTTTGTTCCCCTTCCCCATACCCTCCACCCACAACACCCCAACCCCCTCTTCCCTGTCTCTTCCCAGCATCTTTCCCAAATATGGTGTGTGTGTGTGTGTGTGTGTGTGTGTGTGTGTGTGTGTGTGTGTGTGTGTGTGTGTGGAGGGAAGGAGGAGAGAGGAAGGTAAGTGGGGTGGGGTAGGAGGGGGAACGAAGCTCGGTGGGAGGAAGGGGAGTGTAAAACCCTTAGGACCAACTGTTTATCTGCCATGGTGCAGCGTGTGTAGTCGCATGTTCTGGGCCGAAGGGTCGAGTCCCGTTAGAGACGTCTATTATTTCTGGGATTTCTTTTTACCAACCGGCTCATACCCCAAATTAGCAAGTGTGCTATAGTGTTATGTAGAAAGACTAGAATCACACTGTCGAATCGCATCCAAGTGACGGACGTGTCTCTGAGAGTGCATGTGTGCGTGCGTGCTTTGTGTGTGTGTGTGTGTGTGTGTGTGTGTGTGTGTGTGTGTGTGTGTGTGTGTGTGTGTGTGAGTGTGTGTATGTGAGTGTGTGTGTGTGTGCATGCGTGCGCGCGCGCGTGTGTGTGTGCGTGCGCGCGCATGTGTATGTGTACGTGCAAATTCGCTTACGATATATATATATATATATATATATATATATATATATATATATATAAAAGAAGAGTATAGAGAGAGAGAGAGAGAGAGAGAGAGAGAGAGCAGTATTTTTGTGCGTAGTCATGAGTTCGCCCGTGTTCGTGCATGCACGACCTTGGACACATCAGAAACAAACATGAAAAAAGTCTTGATACCAAATGTAACGTTTTGTGTGCGCTGCTGAATGTCTGCCTATATAGATAACAATCCCATAACCTCTCATCCACTCACATTTTCCCCTTTGACCTTACATTAGCGAGCACCTAATGACCGAATACTACACAGCCCTGTAAGATGATGTTATTAATTCCTATCTGATTGTGAGGACTGAAATATGTTTATGTCTTTGCTTCTCCATCACTACCTTTCCCTTTTTCCTCTTATTAATAGAAAAGGAGAGGGCGCGAGTATCGGGTGTCCATTACGATAATATTATTCTTCCACTCCAATCTAAATCAGAAAATTGAATAACGGACATTTATGATCTGACGAGGGCAGCAAGCTCGTTTCAAAGCATCACCATTTCGTCTCTGAGTCTGGGCGCGCGGTTAGTACAACGAGTGCGCAATCACACGTAGCAGCATAAACAAATTGAGTTCCCCTGCCCAGCTTAACGTTTTACAATTATAGTGGTAAGCGTTTAGTGTCAGATAAGTCCTTTTTCCCCTTCCCCGTTTTATTCTCCTTCTTCTTACGCTGTTTGCATGGCTATTACATCCCCACCCCTACCCCCATCCCTCCCTGCCCATCCTGTCTGTCATCAGTTTTGAGAAGCCTTTTCCCTCCATACCTTTTCCTGCTTCTCTGCCTTTATTCCACACTTTTACATTTCATCTGTTTCATGCCTTGTTCTTACCTAGTTCTACCGTTCTTACTATGACTATTCTAGTTCTACTTTTCTGTTATTTCCTATGTTTTCTGCCCTCCACCTCCCCTCCTTCCTTACATTTTCCCACTTTTTGCTATATATATATATATATATATAGACAGAGAGAGAGAGAGAGAGAGAGAGAGATCGGGAGAGAGAGCGAGAGCGAGAGAGAGAGAGAGAGAGAGAGAGAGAGAGAGAGAGAGAGAGGACGGAGGGAGGGACGGAGGAAGAGAGATTGGGCGGAAGGGGGTAGGGGCCGCAGGGAACGAACAAACGAACTTTTTCTTTTTTTTTTATGGAAGGTGAGGAATAAGCGGATAGACGCTTGTTTAATTCTTGTCTGCAGAACAGTGGGTGGTCATAGGAAACAAATGAACAAATTCAAGACAAGCACAATAGTGAATAAATACAAATCAAACTCAAAAAATGACGTTCAATACACATTAAATCTCAGTTCATGTGCAGAGAAAGAGGGAGGGCGGGAAAAATGGGAGAAGGAGGAGGACGAGGAGGAGGAGGAGGAGGAGGAGGAGGAGGAGGAGGAGGAGGAGAGAGAGAGGAGAGAGAGAGAGAGAGAGAGAGAGAGAGAGAGAGAGAGAGAGAGAGAGAGAGAGAGAGCAGTTGGGGCAGTGAGTTCCTGTCCTTCCAGAGCTATTGTGTGTGTGGCAGGCATCAGTTTCTGGCGCTTCTCTTACGGACAGCTGTGTGGCATTTCTCAGACAACCGAGCTTCTCCTCCCCCCCCCCCTCCTCCTCTTCCCTCTGTGTGTGTGTGTGTGTGTGTGTGTGTGTGTGTGTGTGTGTGTGTGTGTGTGTGTCTGTGTCTGTGTCTGTGTGTCTGTGTGTCTATGTGTATATCTCTGTCTGTCTGTTTGCCTCTGTCTCTGTCTGTCTTTCTTTCTGTCCGTCTCTCTCTTTGTGTGGATGTCTGTCTGTCTGTCCTGTTTGGCTTTTGTGTTTTTATTTGTTGCATATGAAAGATATCATTTATTTATTTATTTATTCATTTATATATATTTACTGGCATTACTTCCACACCACTCTCTTCCACTCCCCCCCCCCCCCCCTTACCTCTCCCCCTGCCCTCAGCCACACCCAGAGTTGACCCGTCACAGCCTTAGCACCGGCAGTCATATGGAGCAATGAAAACAAGTCGCAACGAGGCAACCTACCAGAGGAGACCCGGCACTGCCATCGTGCCACTTTGGTGGTGTCTGTTCTGATTCAACCTAGGCAGGACACCCTGTATGCCCCCCCCCCCACTCCACCCCCCCCCCCCGTCTCCCCCCTCCCTCTCCCCAACAGGCAACAATGAATTGCTTAGTTGCGAAGCGAAGTGAGTGAGCGTCTCGCACCAGAGGGCGCCACCACGTCCACCCGACGGTAGTCCGCATGAGCTTGCCGATGCTTCCAACTTACGAAGTTAATGAGACCACGGGCGCGGAAAGTAAGCAAACCCGAAGTCACCACGAAAGCAGGGCGTGAAGGGGCACAAAATCTGATATTTTTTCCCCATGAAATAATCAATAAAGATGAGACTAAAACGTCAATGCTAAATATGACTGACCACGACCAACAACTACAGGTGTCTGATTCTCTTTGGCATGGCTGGCAAGTGGATATAATGATGATGCAAAAGTACAGTACAGCTCTTTGATGTAGTCTGTGACCTGAATGGAACATCGCGGCATCATCGATTATTTCCTGAACAAAAAGTCAGAGTTGTCTCCCTTCATGCCCTCCTCTCGTGGTGACCTCAGTTTCAATTTCCTCTCCCACGTCCATGTTCGTGGTGAGATCGTATTGACGTCGCCTGCATTGGCAAGTTCATGGAGAGTGTCGTGACAGCACCCTCCGGAAAGCGACCCGACAGCAGTGCAGTGTCTCCTCTGGTGGGTTACCTTAACTCGACAGTGTGATTATGGCACAGTTTCACAGAGTTGGGGAAGAAAGTGCGCAATGTAAAAATAAGAACAAGGTATTAATTTCGAAAGCAGTGCCAGGAGATATTGTCTTTTGCTTTGTTTTGTTTTGTTTTATCTTGTTTTGTTTGGTTTTGTTTTGTTTTCCTCGATGTGGATGCGAGTGGGAAGATTGGAACGAGCAGCGTAGGTGTAACTAAGGGGACACAAAAGATGTAATAACCCCGCCCTTTCCTTAAGAAAAACAAACAAACAAACAAACAAACAAACAAACAAACAAAAAAACAACAAACAAACAAACAAAAGAAAAACCAACCACAAAAAAACCCTGGCACTTTTCTTTTCTTCTTCTTCTTCTTTTTTTTTTTTAACAACAAAACACTACATCTACTTCCAGAGATACTCTGTAGAGTTCCATCGTGTTGAACATTACCAGCGGGACTTTTTATGTTGATCCCATTGTTAGACTTCTCGTCATCTGTGTATTTGATGATCATTGTCAGGGCACGTGTTTCTTTAAGGGTTTCTTTCCAATGGATTCCTGCCATATTCCTTTTTTTTTTCTTCCGAGTCTGGTGGACAAAGTAAATGACGTCATATCCCTAAATGTTTGTTTTATATATCGTATTTTTGCTCTTTCTTCATAACAAAACAAATCGAAACTGTGTGGGCGAGTCATTTTGTTGGAGACATTGTGTTATTTCATTATTCTTTGAAGTCGAGTGTTCTGCCAGGAGTTTTTTTTTTATTGTTTTTTTTTTTTTTTTTTTTTTTTTTTAATATAAATCAACACAAGCAAGGTCAGCTGGGACAAAGTTTTATAATTACATGTGAACACACGCGCAGACTCTCGCACGCACTTGCGCACGCAATCTCGCACGCACAAATAAACATACACCCTCCCCCCACACTCACACACCATACCCCCCCCCCCACCCCCACACACACAATATATATATATATATATATATAAACCACATATATATATATATATATATATATATATATATTTGCACGAATACCTACTCTCTAGAATATCTTAATCTTTTCTTGGTTCAAATTAAAAAACAAACAAACACATACAAACAAACACAACAACAACAAACGAAAGAAAACGAACAAACAAAAGCCTAACAAATACGCATTTGGAAGAAAGAAGCACATGTCCATAATAACCAGTGTCTTTGGCGGATCAATTAACTTGCCTTTCTCCTTCCTTCCGTCTGGATCGGTCATATTAAATACACGGATGCCTTTTTTTCCCCTCTTTAGATGGTCTCCTTGGCCCAGTGGTACAGCATCAAGTTGGCATTCAGATGACACAAGGTCGAATCTCGCCGGCATTGGTACTGAACCAATAAAAAGCATTTTTGCTGACCATCGGTTTTTTTTTGTTGTTTTTGTTGTTGTGCTGTCCCATCTTCTGTGTCACTTCAGAGGCATTGCACTCACGCCGCTCATTCCGACCCCCCCCCCCCCCTCCCCCCCATCCACAGCCACAGCTCGGCCCGGCCCGCTGCAGCCCCGGCACCGGCAATCCACAGGGAGCAGTCAATGTCAAGTCGTCAAGAAGCAACCCTCCGGAGGAGGCACTGCAATGCTGCCGACTGCTGACCATCTTCACGTGAGGTCGTTCTGACGGCATCAAGGCAGTGTTGAACAGGTCCCCCTCTCTCTCTTGACGTGGTAATCCCTAATATCGAATCACCTGGCTTATAAATTGATTGGTGGGTGAGATTAATGTCCTACTGGCCGGAGGCCCTTAAGGACAAGGTTTCCCAGACTTCAGTTTGAGTAGATTTT
>CM065714.1:17834300-17836800 GCA_033310375.1 Conus canariensis | reverse complement strand
GCAGGACCTAATCAATAGTTAATCAGTAGACTGGCAGCAGCTTGTGACAGTTAATCAACGGATTTTGCAGGACCTAATCAATAGTTAATCAGTAGATTGGCAGCAGCTTGTGACAGTTAATCAACGGATTTTGCAGGAGTCAACAAGGCCATGACAGTTAATCAATGGATTTTGCAGAAGCCAACAAAGCCTTGACAGTTAATGGATTTTGCAGGAGCCAACAAGGCCATGACAGTTAATCAATGGATTTTGCAGGAGCCAACAAGGCCATGATAGTTAATCCATGGATTTTGCAGGAGCCAACAAGGCGATGACAGTTAATCCATGGATTTTGCAGGAGCCAACAAGGCCATGTTAGTTAATCCATGGATTTTGCAGGAGCCAACAAGGCGATGACAGTTAATCCATGGATTTTGCAGGAGCCAACAAGGCCATGATAGTTAATCCATGGATTTTGCAGGAGCCAACAAGGCGATGACAGTTAATCAAGGGATTTTGCAGGAGCCAACAAGGCCATGACAGTTAATCAAGGGATTTTGTAGGAGCCAACAAGGCCATGACAGTTAATCCATGGATTTTGCAGGAGCCAACAAGGCCATGACAGTTAATCAATGGATTTTGCAGGAGCCAACAAGGCCATGACAGTTAATCCATGGATTTTGCAGGAGCCAACAAGGCCATGACAGTTAATCAAGGGATTTTGCAGGAGCCAACAAGGCCATGATAGTTAATCCATGGATTTTGCAGGAGCCAACAAGGCGATGACAGTTAATCCATGGATTTTGTAGGAGCCAACAAGGCCATGATAGTTAATCCATGGATTTTGCAGGAGCCAACAAGGCCATGATAGTTAATCAATGGATTTTGCAGGAGCAACAAGGCCATGACAGTTAATCAAGGGATTTTGTAGGAGCCAACAAGGCCATGATAGTTAATCAATGGATTTTGCAGGAGCCAACAAGGCCATGACAGTTAATCAAGGGATTTTGCAGGAGCCAACAAGGCCATGACAGTTAATCAAGGGATTTTGCAGGAGCCAACAAGGCCATGACAGTTAATGGATTTTGTAGGAGCCAACAAGGCCATGACAGTTAATGGATTTTGCAGGAGCCAACAAGGCCATGACAGTTAATGGATTTTGTAGGAGCCAACAAGGCCATGACAGTTAATCAAGGGATTTTGTAGGAGCAACAAGGCCATGACAGTTAATCAAGGGATTTTGTAGGAGCCAACAAGGCCATGACAGTTAATCAAGGGATTTTGTAGGAGCCAACAAGGCAATGACAGTTAATCAAGGGATTTTGTAGGAGCCAACAAGGCCATGATAGTTAATCAATGGATTTTGTAGGAGCCAACAAGGCCATGACAGTTAATCAAGGGATTTTGTAGGAGCCAACAAGGCCATGACAGTTAATCAAGGGATTTTGTAGGAGCCAACAAGGCCATGACAGTTAATCAAGGGATTTTGTAGGAGCCAACAAGGCCATGACAGTTAATGGATTTTGTAGGAGCCAACAAGGCCATGACAGTTAATCAAGGGATTTTGTAGGAGCCAACAAGGCCATGACAGTTAATCAAGGGATTTTGTAGGAGCCAACAAGGCCATGACAGTTAATCAAGGGATTTTGTAGGAGCCAACAAGGCATGACAGTTAATCAAGGGATTTTGCAGGAGCCAACAAGGCATGACAGTTAATCAAGGGATTTTGTAGGAGCCAACAAGGCAATGACAGTTAATCAAGGGATTTTGCAGGAGCCAACAAGGCCATGACAGTTAATCAAGGGATTTTGTAGGAGCCAACAAGGCCATGACAGTTAATCAAGGGATTTTGCAGGAGCCAACAAGGCATGACAGTTAATCAAGGGATTTTGTAGGAGCCAACAAGGCATGACAGTTAATCAAGGGATTTTGCAGGAGCCAACAAGGCAATGACAGTTAATCAAGGGATTTTGTAGGAGCCAACAAGGCCATGACAGTTAATGGATTTTGTAGGAGCCAACAAGGCCATGACAGTTAATCAAGGATTTTGTAGGAGCCAACAAGGCGATGACAGTTAATGGATTTTGCAGGAGCCAACAAGGCCATGACAGTTAATGGATTTTGCAGGAGCCAACAAGGCCATGACAGTTAATCAAGGGATTTTGTAGGAGCCAACAAGGCCATGACAGTTAATGGATTTTGTAGGAGCCAACAAGGCCATGACAGTTAATCAAGGGATTTTGCAGGAGCCAACAAGGCCATGACAGTTAATGGATTTTGTAGGAGCCAACAAGGCCATGACAGTTAATCAAGGGATTTTGTAGGAGCCAACAAGGCCATGACAGTTAATGGATTTTGCAGGAGCCAACAAGGCGATGACAGTTAATCAAGGGATTTTGTAGGAGCCAACAAGGCCATGACAAGGATTCAGAGCCAAACGTTTATGGATTTTGTAGGAGCCAACAAGGCATGACAGTTAATAGGATTTTGTAGGAGCCAACAAGGCATGACAGTTAATCAA
>CM065714.1:17821800-17829300 GCA_033310375.1 Conus canariensis | reverse complement strand
CCTTCGCCCGCAACAACTACCTGGACACCATCCTGCCCCGCCGCAAGCCCGGCATGGTGGTCCGCCCCGAGATCGGCCAACGCGTCAAACTCAGTCCTGGGGACATCCGCCAGGCCAACAAGCTCTACAGGTGTCCCAGTGAGTGTGTAGAAGGAACAGGATGACTTACTTATCGTGTGTAAGACTTAGGATAATTTTTCTCCCACCGTTAATGATTGGCAGTTGGGTTACAGTCAGGATGAGCACTCAAGGGGGATAAGGCCATCGGGAAATACCCCTTTCAGGATAGCGGGAATGATGAGTTATCTAAGATTGTGTTTGGCAGCCAGAACACTTTAAGAAGGCGCCGAAGGGATTCGAACCCGCAGAGCTGGTCTGCCATTGCGGTGTTTTAGCCAACTGAATCTACAAGGCTTCTCATGACCGCCCAGCATCATCGGTACCGCCATGCTGCTGTTTTGATACATTGTATGGATGTCCAGAGGCAAGCACAATGCCGTGTTCCTCTATCAAAAAAATCAAATCAGCTTCATCGTTCGCCCTCAGTCATTCTTCTTCGGACCCAGAGAATCAGACCGGTCCATTGGCTCTCCTTCTGCTCTTCTAAATTCGCCTCTAAATGGGGCGCCTTTCACCAGATAGGAAAAACAACGATGTACATTCTCTCTCTCTCTCTCTCTCTCTCTCTCTCTCTCTCTCTCTCTCCTCTCTTTCTCTCTCTCTCTCTCGCCTGTGTTCGTCTGCTCATCCTCTTTCAAGTGTAAAGATTGACGCTGACGGACAGATGGGTTCGAAGTCTAGGTAAGATGTTTTTGATGTCCTGACACTACAGCTGGTCATTTAAAATCAGGTGTTTGTCGTTCTTTGATTGCGCTAATGTCACCCTGCACACCGGACTTCAGCGTGTAATCCCTGCCAGTCCCGGACAGGAGGGAAAATCCGCTCAACGTGTGCTCACAAACTTTCTCACCCAAACACTACAACATTTGTGTAGTAAAGTAAAAAGTTCCCCATTGAAGAAATGTGCCTAGCGTGAAAAAAAAACAACAACAAAAAACAAAAACAAAAACGGGCGGCGAAAGGTCAGGTCTAACTCCTGGGCGGGGGAAGTCAGGATACGACTTTCGTGGTCGGCTGGGCTACAAACAGCATAATTTGAAATGTCATGGGCAACTCTTGTCATGTTTACTTTACCTGGGTTAGATTGCTGTGAGTATGTTCAAAAAAAAAAAAAAAAAAGACGTGGGAAGGCAAGTTGATTCAGGTAAGAAGTAATATAAGAGTGAAACATGGGAAGAGCAGTCTTGGCTTAGTGTGGCTTGCTTACTGTCTCGGGAAACATTCGTTTAAATGGCACATACATAAAAGTAAGTTTGGAGCGTGTTTGTCCATGCATGCCTGTTAACATTCATACTAGCTCGCTCCTACATTAGATGCAGTCACATTAACCAGATAGAAAAAGAAACATTTGGACACGAAAGCTATAATCTGAAGCCAGAAATGTGAATGCTCTGCAAAATTATAGGACTTTTCTTCTTGCGTCGGCGTTTATAATCTGAAATTGGAAATGAAATGAGGCAGGGAACAATAAACAATAAACCCTACTTGTTTATTGTTTATTTTATAATCTGACATGTGTAACTTGAATCTAGAAATTCATTCACGTTGGCTGTCACTCACCTGCTGATGGTGTGGGTGTGGTGCAGAGTGTGGGCGCACCTTGCAGGACTCCAGCGGCAAGTTCTCTCACCAGCCGGCACGGACAGACAGCGAGCTGTGCCAGTGGAGGATCTCCGCCACCCACGGCGAAAGATCGTGCTCAACATCTCCCAGCTGGACATCCCCAAGTCCTACAACTGCGAGATGGACTACCTGGAGGTGCGCGATGGATACTACGTCAAGTCACCACTCCTCGGTACGGTTTGTCTTTTTCCAGTTGTTCTTCATCTTGTTTTTCTTCTTGTTCTTGTTCTTCTTGTCGTCGTCGTTATTGTTGTTGTTATTGTTTTGTTGTTGTTGTTGTTGTTCTCCTCCTCCTCCTCCTCCTCCTCCTCTTCTTCTTCTTCTTCTTCTTCTTCTTCTTCTTCTTCTTCTTCTTCCTCTCCTCCTCCTCCTTGCGCACAGATTTATTCAGATATTCAAAATAATACACTTGTGGGATTTTGATAGCGATATCACTTTCTTTTCAATTTTTGAAACTATATCCAAATGGGATTGGGAGAGCTGCAACAAACTCAAAGCTCATGTGCTCGAATCATATACAACATCAGTTTTTTTCTTTCTTTCTTTCTTTTTTTTTTTAATGTTCTTTGCCTTTTGACGACACTTTTTATTTTTGAAATTATAGACAAATTGGATTAGGAATGCTAAACTCATAGCTCATGTGCTCGAATCATATACAACATATTTTTTTCTGTTTTGTTTTCTCTGATAAATGTTCTTTGCCTCTTTCTTTCTTTTTTCTTTTTTGTTTATTCATATATATATATATTTTTAATATTACAAATCACCCTTGTCACAGCTTGAGAAACATATTGGATGTTTGCCTAGGTCACGTTTACGTGTAAGTTTCTTCCAGATTGTCGAACTCTTTCCTCGCCTTTTTATGTAAACAGGTACACACGCGCATCTGGTGACCTGCTCAACTTGAAGACTGGATCGACAAAGTGATCTGTTGCATGCATAACATAGACAGATATGGTGGTCTGTTCCATGCATTACATGGATGGATATAACGATCTTTTCTATATATCTCAGAGATACAGTGATCCTATTTACCTATTGCACAGCTGTAGTGAACTGTGCCTTAAAAATTGCATAGATACAGTGACCTGTTTTAAAGACTTGACAGATACAACAATCCGTTCCATTTTAGTGCACTTTGCATAAATACAATGATGTGTTCCGTATATTGGAGAGATATAGTGTACTGCTCCTTTCATTGACAAGATATAGTGACTGGTTCCAGAAATTGCATAGATATAGTTGTTTATTTCATGTCTGTCTGTCTGTCTGTCTCTCTGTCTGTCTGTCTGTCTGTCTCTCTCAGTGCACCAAATTTTGCGTTAATATAACAATTTGTTCCATATATTAAGTACATATAATTTATCTGTTCGGTATTTGCATGGATGTAATGATCCATAAAGTGTTCCATTAAGTGCGTGGATTTGATGAAGTATCCTATGTGTTACATGAATATAGTGATCCGATCCCTATCGCATAGATATAGTGATTTCGCACAGATATAGTAATGATTATGTTCCACATATTGCTTAGACAATGATCTGTTATATAGTATGTTTATAAGATCAGGCCCGTGTATTCCATAAACATAATGACCCGTTCCATGTTGCCCAAACATAATTATTGTTCCAGATTGCACAGGTACATTAAATCAGTTCCATATAGAGCAGACATAGAGATATGTTCTCTATATTGCACAAATATAGTGGTCTTTTTCATACTTTGGATAAATAAACTAATGCGTTCAATATATTGCATAGATACACCGACCCGTTCCATATATTCCACAAATAAAGTGTTCTGCTGCACATGATACGAAGATGCGTTGACCTGTTCCATATATTCCGCAAAAAAAGGTTCTGCACATGATACGAAGATACGGTGACCCGTTCAATACATTCCACAAATAAAGTGTTCTGCTCCACATAATACGAAGATATCGTGACCTGTTCCATATATTCTACATATAAAGCGTTCTGCTCTATAAAATACGAAGAGACGGTGACGCGTTCCATTTATTCCTCAAATAATGCGGTCTGTTGCACATGATACGAAGATGTAGTGATCCGTTCCATACATCTACGTCATCTTCTCATCCCTGCAGGTCGGTTCTGCGGCACCAGATTACCCGAAACCCTCATCACCAGCGACACCCGAATGTGGATCGAATTCAGAAGCTCCAGGGGGCTGGGCAAGGGATTTTTTGCCGAGTATGAAGGTAAGCCTCACAAACTCTTGGTCCACTCTTACCGCTAAATCCTGTGGATTTGTGCTGTTGTGGGGGATGAAGTCTGGTTTTATGTACCTGGGGTTACGTAGTCTACCTTCATCAGCAAGTGGAATTACAAATTGTTGGCCATCATTGTCGAGTTCTAGAGATTTACTTTTAAAATCTATTGATACCTAGATGTTTGAATAATTAGAAAAGTTAACTGTGGCATGTAATGATAGAGATTACAGAGGTACTGATTCCTTGGTATACTACCAGTGCAAAGACAGAAGCGCTGCGCCACCAAACGAAAGAATATACAAATTACAAAACCAAAACAACGCGTTTCGGCCTGTTTGTCTTTTTCAGTCAAGACAAATAACAATCATGACGGCGAAAACGAACAAACAAAAACTCAATTATATCTTCGAACTGGGTGCAAAAAGGAGCTGTAAATGTCAGAGACTATAGCCATATGTTTTTGTCTGTGAATTTTGGATATAATGAATGTTGGAGTGGTTGGTGTTAACGAGACGTCAAACTGCATTGCTTTTATCCTCACTAATGTAGGTGTAGTTGGATGACGTTTTTGGTTTTTTGCACAGTTGCACGAAGCTAAATTTTGTTTTAAAAGACAGTGAAATTTAGCACATATACTAACATGCGAGTGAGCTGGTAAAACTTGATAAGTTATGATATATTGCGTACGTTGTGGGCATGGGTCTATTTGGTGAACCACACAAAAAGGATGGACTCTGAAAGATTAAAGATTCAACTTGGATTTTGGTCATCAATTTTCTTTTTATTTCTCTGCAGGTCTTCAATGTGCATACTACCTACCCAACTATTATGCGAGTTCATTGTTGTTGGTAATTATTTCTTTCAATGATTGCTCGATCGTTCATTGCAGAAAAATTACTTTCATTGAGTTTCTACTAATGACGAATTTATGAAAATGACAACCAACGTTAATCCTGCCCCTGCATTACGTCTCTTTGACCCTCATGTATCTTCAAACACTTGGTTATCACGAGAAGATAGACAGAATAGCACTTTCGAATGTGATAAATCTGAGCTGTTGTCGTACTGTGGAAATCTTTACCGTTTCCTCTTTTTTTCACAAAAGCTTTAGGATACATAGCTAAACAGACTAAAATTGCAAAGTGCCAGATTACATGACTTCAGAGCCTGCAAGATTGATGGCCGAGTCTTTCTCCGTGAATAGCAAAACAGATTCATTGTGCTGCCCGCCTCCTTAGCCCAGCGTTGGCTTCGTTTTCTTTATGAGTCCAGGGTCATAGTCGCCGGGATCTTAGAATCAAGCCGCTGGTACAATGACGAACGAGGCGTCTTTGCCACTAAGCGGGCAAAGGGATGAGAGTGCTATTGTTGCACGTTATCCAGATTCAGGTTGGGATTTCGCACGAATCTTCGAGGTCTTCTGTTCTTTTGTACTGGTTGGCAAAGCGGACAGTAAATAACGATCTCCGCACAAAGGGAGGGAAAGAAGGAACGGGCGAAAGCGAAGAATACCCGATGACTTATGTCTTGTCTAGTTTCAAAGGGTGGCGAACAAGGTTTCAACAAATCAGCATTAAGTTAAAAATATTTATAACAAAAGGAAAAAAGAAAAGAAAAAGAAAGAAACAGACATAAAAAAACGGAAAAAGAGAGAAAAAATGCCCAGCCTAACAACAAAATGAATAGTGAGATATGAGGCTTACTGTGGATGAAGAACATCAATTTTCATGTTGATGACACTTTAAAAAAAATCTGAAACAAAATGTTATTGGTGACAACAAAAGTTGTAAGTCAACGCTATACTTCTTCGTGAGTAATTCTATTACAAGGGTATGAAAGAAAAAAGCATGCATGACTCAAAAGTGAAAACGAGCACGAAGATATTCGAGCGCCTGTTATTCTATTAGATGTGCTTTCCGCATCCTCCTCTTTACCAAGGATTTATGCAACTATCTTTTCCGATAGGGTTTGTGAGCCTAGCTCCTGAAAGTGCCTGCAAAGTCAGCGTAGATAAAATGTGCAGAGTTAGAACGGGGGAAGTTCTTTCTGTTTCTGCATTTCCACTGAAAATGAAGATGTTAGCGAGGAAACGGGGAAACAGATAACCGAAGAAGCCAAGACAGACGCCGACAATCAAGCAAAGGAGTATTAGCTGGGACCGAGATTAACAATATATTCTATCGTTGTAACCAGTCATTCAGAAATCCTATGTAAAGAAAATTGTTCATTACATTTCTTTGTCGTCTACACAGCTAATACACGCGCACGCGCGCGTACACACACACACACACACACACACACACACACACACACACACACACACTCACACACACTCGCACGCACGCACACACACACACACACACACACACACACACACACACAGACACACACACACAACACACACACACACACACACACACACACACACACACACACACACACACACAACTCAGAGATACGCACACTCGCGCACACGCAACCTCCCACGCTCTCTCTCTCTCTCTCTCTCTCTCTCTCTCTCTCTCTCTCTCTCTCTCTCGCTGCGCGCGTGTGCGCACGCACGCACGCACGCACGCACACACAAAACACACACCCAAGCATGCACGCACACACAACATCACTCTCTCTTCTCTCTCTCTCTCTCTCTCTCTCTCTCTCTCTCCCCCCCCCCCCCCCCCCCCCCCCAATACAGAAGCACGTGCGAGTCAACTGCCACTTCTGTTACTAACAACACTGGGTCAACGATTTTTGAATAGTCATAATTATTTTCGGGGGGGGGGAGGGGGGGGGGGGGGAGGGGATCAGTCAAGGCAGGAAGCTTGACTACCCCTCAAAAGATACATCAGACAATATTCCTGGCTGCATTTCTCTAATATCGGGATCTATTTAGTGACACTGACAGTTTTACTTCCTGAGAACACGCAGAAGGTCAAGGTTATCACGTACTGATACACTCATGAAGCGAGAGTGACGGTTATTTTGAGCACCAATCAGGAGATGTTACTATTTACAGCTGATGGCAAGACCGTGGCGGCGTTATAAGCAAAGATTTTCTTTTCGAGCTCTGGTCATTAAAAACGTTTATCTTATTTGTATCCATGATGAAGTAGTTTTTAAACAGAGAGAGGCTGAGGAAGAGATAAGTATGTTTACAGCTTGCTTTTAGCCTGTCTCTTTTATACGCATATTAACATTATGTATTGGGCTAAGCGATTCGACGAAATTCTAAAAACTTTCGCGCGATCGGTACCAGTAAAAGGCGCTTTGCATTGCTGCTGAGAGCTATCAGGGAGATCGGGTGGCGGTGGTTTTTTGACAACACTCACCCGCCACCCCACCCTCGCCGCACTCCTCCCTTCACAACACTTAAAGAATCCTGAATGTTTTTGTTGTTGATGTTGTTGTTTATTAAATCTCGCAATATATAGTGTCCCTCTCTGGGTTTCTTCAGAACAAACACGCACACGCGTTCCCGGATGATTGGGCGCCTGAAGGCCGAGCCGTATTCAAATGTATGTCTTTTTTTT
>CM065714.1:17769300-17809300 GCA_033310375.1 Conus canariensis | reverse complement strand
CGCGGTCTAAGTGCTTCCTTCCCTTTCCTTCCTCTCTCTCTCTCTCTCTCTCTCTCTCTCTCTCTCTCTCTCTCTCTCTCTCTCTCTCTCTCTCTCAATACATACATGTATTTTAAATTGCAGTGCTCCCTCCATCACCATAATCTCTCTCTCTCTCTCTCTGTTCTCTCTCTCTCTCTCTCTCTCTCTCTCTCTTCTCCTCTCTCCTCTCCTCCTCTCTCTCTCTTTCTCTCTCTCTCTCTCCCTCTCCCTCCTCTCCTCTCTCTCTCTCTCAACATTCAACATTTTGAACTGGCTTGATGGTGTATATAGTATCTCCATGCGCTTGTTACATTTTACACACAATGTATTTCTTCATTTACCACTGTTTTACTTTGTTTCGATTTTTACTTTAAAAAAAAAAAAGTCAGCTGGCATTGTCTTTGTTATTTGTCAATGGCCCTACGCTTTCGTTTATTGTTCAAATATTAATGCTATCTGTAATGCCACGGTGATTAATGCATATAAATATATGTTTAAACCAACTGGAATGAGAGGAAGATGAGTCAGCACACCCCACACACACACACACACACACACACACACACACACACACATACACACGCACATGCGCGCGCGCGCACACACACACGCACACGCACGCACACACACCCCACACACAACACACACACACACACACCAACACACGCAAACGCACGCACGCACGCATGCACACACAAATCGTCTGTCCGCAGAAAGTGTAAATCATGTCACCCTGGGCTAACTGGCCACTGGTTTGTGGGTGGACAGTGTGTGGTGGTCACCTGGTGGCCACAGCTACGCCCCAGATGATCTACTCCCACGCCAAGTACGGCGACATGAACTACGACAACAGGGCCGACTGCACCTGGCGAATACAGGCAGAGGAGGGCTTCGTCATCCAGCTCCGCTTCACTGCCTTTGAGCTGGAAGATGAGTTTGAGTGCACGTGAGTCACTTCTGACTTTTTTTTTTTCTTGACTATTCATTGGCGAATCACAATGACAGGATAGAACGGTCTTGTAAACACACACACACACACACACGCACGCACGCACGCACGCACGCACGCACGCACGCACACACACACACACACACGCACGCACGCACGCACGCACGCACGCACGCACACACACACACACACACACACACACACACACACTGAGACAGAGTTGTTATCACCTTGTTGAGGTCTAGACGCCAGAGCATCTTCATCAGCATCTTGACGAGGGGGGGGAAGAGAGAGAGGGGAGAGAGAGAGAGAGAGAGAGAGAGAGAGAGAGAGAGAGAGAGAGAGAGAGAGAGAGACTGTCTCCATATCTTATCATGCCTAGCTACAGCACACACTCTGATCAATATCTCAGTCTCTTTGAACATCTTTTTTCTCTCACCCCCCCCCCCCCATCCCCCTCCTCGCACACAGGTATGACGCAGTCACGGTGTATGACGGCCTCAAGGAAACAGACAATGAACTGGGACACTTCTGTGGAAGCGAGGTGAGTCATGTACCATTCAATCAACTTTGATGTTGAAGACATCCATTAACAAGAGAGAAACTAGAATAAAATAAATATCTACAGATATAGCATCCACTGGGGGTAGTTTG
The DNA here is from genome assembly GCA_033310375.1 of Conus canariensis. Classification (NCBI taxonomy): domain Eukaryota; kingdom Metazoa; phylum Mollusca; class Gastropoda; order Neogastropoda; family Conidae; genus Conus; species Conus canariensis. Next base: position 17,807,676 of record CM065714.1, on the reverse strand, counting down.
TATGCTTTTATCAACCTTTTTGGATGAAATGCGGGTGACACACATCAATTTTTTTTCTTCTTAAAAAAAAACAAAAACCAACAGGAATTTGATTTGTAAGATGCAACTTCTTGTAGTTGGTCCAAGGATTCAAACTTCTGTCAAACTGGTCACTTTGTCAACAGAAGTGTGCATTCATATACCTGCTCTTGATTCACAATTTATGTTGTAAATGTAAAAGCCTAAGCCTAATGGCTGCAGGCTATCAGGCATGGAGCCTTAGCCAAAAGTGTACTCAGCAGGTAATAAATAATCCAACTGACTAGCCTTAATTTCGTTTGAAATCAAAACAAATGAAGACAAGTGATTGCGCGTTCTTCGTTTTCATTGTCCTGAATGTAGTTTGTTTGACCTGAAGCGTCGGGTTTTATCTTTATTTGTTTGTCCTTGCTTTTGGCGCAGTCACTAAGGATGGTTCTTAGAATTTGTCTCAGTTCTGCTTCTATCACCTCACTTTGATACTAACTGATGCTACTATGTTAAAATCCAAATTGTTTTCAATCAAAATGTTTCCCCCAAACAAACTTTCCCGCAGTTGGTCTGGTCTTGAGTAGGAAGAGCAGTGGCATAATTAGAAATGGCTATTGCTTATTTTGCTAAAACTGTCATTAGAAATGGCTATTGCTTACTTTGATAAAACTGTCATTAGAAATGGCTATTGTTTATTTTGCTAAAACTGTCAAACTATAACTTCGGAATTGGATTTATAGGGACTAGGATAAGACTATAGGCCAAGCTTCTGAAGTGCCAGCATGATTAGGATATTTAAGGTCATCATCAGTTAACTCTGTTTTGTGACACTTTAATCGTCATAGTCAAACCCGACCTTTCCATTTTAGCGATAAGATTTTTGAAGATTTTAATTTTGTGCTCTTTTGATGTTTACGTTTAGCTCGTATTGTAAAAGTGTAGTTCTGTTGCCAAATGACAGTTTTTCTGTGGCAGCTACAGGTCTACTCAATGACTGTTTGTGCCATGTCTTGTTTTCTAACAATTGGTGACTTGAACGAGTCTGACACATACTATAGTAATGAAATGTTTGTAAATCTTGCAAGTTTGAATAAGATTGCTCCTACTTCTTCTTCGTCTTTTAGAATGGACCAGCATATCACCATTGAATAGCTTCGAATCATTTGTATTATTTTTGTGTGTGCTCTTCTTTATGGTCTCTGTGAAAGTCCATGTAGAATAGGCACCAACTCACCATGCATGATAAAAGTCAGGACTGGACGTGTCTATTTTGCCCTCACACGTTTCAGACCCCTGCCCCCATCAAATCCACGGGGCCCTACCTCATGCTGCACTTCAGGACCGACGACAGCATCCACTGGAAAGGGTTTTCTGCTTCATACGTCCTCAGTGAGGCTCCACCAGAGTTCCAGAACAAACACTACAAGATCGGCGACCGCTTCAAAGCCCGAGACAACAACCGACGTTCTTGAGCAGAGAAGTCATCAGGTTGAACCGAAGTGTCCAGTGAACGGGTCAGTCACCCTGTCTGGCCACACAGACGTTGCTGTGGACAGAAAATCTGCTCATGGAACAGAATCTAGGCGTGATGTTTCAGTGTTTTTTTGAACAGCTGATGGGTGATATTTCTGGGAGTGATTGCTGTACAAATTAGGACCGTTTCATCCAGACAAAGTGCTCATTGAGTCTTGGTCCGTCAGTGAGTGACTGCTTGCTTGTCCGACGCCGGGATGTACCAGGACCCCTGCCGAACTGGGGTGAACTGGTTTTGTGGACCAGTGGTCGCAAGTATTCAGCCGTTAGATGTAACAAGCGTGGGTTTGGTGTTTTGTTTTCAGTCATGAAATACGCCCCGAATCGGAGCGAGGATAAAATATTTCTATGGATAGTCGATGTTGGTTTGTGAAGGGTTGCATTTCAACTTTGCCTTTCAGAAAAAAAATTGCTCCATGTCGGTCACATTTGACTTCTTTGTTTTGGTACGTAACGTGTCAATGTCAGAGTGCAGGGATCTTTCAGTACTGATCTACTCCGTGTCGGTCACATTTGACTTCTTTGTTTTGGTACGTAACGTGTCAATGTCAGAGTGCAGGGATCTTTCAGTACTGATCTACTCCATGTCGGTCACATTTGACTTCTTTGTTTTGGTACGTAACGTGTCAGTGTCAGAGTGCAGGGATCTTTCAGTACTGATCTACTCCATGTCGGTCACATTTGACTTCTTTGTTTTGGTACGTAACGTGTCAGTGTCAGAGTGCAGGGATTTTTCAGTGCTGATCTTTTCTTGCTTTCTTTAATAAAGAAAAAAGACGAGGAAAACGAACATAATGTGCTAATGTTTTGACAAAGCTACCCTTCCCTCGGGAGGAAAAAAAGTGTGCTATACATGTCTGTAACTAGAATCGAATTGAGGGGAAACCTTGATGCCGCAATAAAACAGCACTTTATAATAATCATTAAAGAAATAAGGAACAAAAGTCTTTATTGTGATACCTATTACAAAATGATTTGGACCTATTTTCAAAATGATAAAAATTTCCAGCTGCAGATTGCAGCACTGAATACCTGAACAGTACTCATATGAACATCACTATGTTGGCCACTTTTCATAACAAGCCAATGAAAACAGAGACTAGTCATGCGTGAATCGTGAGGGTTCGAAGACAAATGGTAAGGCTGTTCACCTGCCTAGCGGATAGCCGTAAGTAAAAACCACTCGTGGGAGCGCGTTTGTTTTGGCATGAACACCTACTCTGTCCACCTTGCAGTAAATAGGGACCTGATTCAGGTGAGGGTCAGATTATTAAGACATCAGAAGGAGAAGGATGGGCTATGCCTTCTATCACGCCGTGCCCCTGACACGGTAAATTTCTGATATTTTTCTGTCCCAACAGCCATCAGATTTCAAACTATTTTTTTTTAAGTTGGAATTTTCCCTTTGTGAAATGAAGCCGCTGTAAATATAGTGATGACAATATCAAAACTCTCAAGCAGCAGGGAGGGTTAAAAGGAAGGAGAGGGAGAGGGAGCGGAAGTGTCAGTTTGACCATAGCCTACTTCAATATGGTGTTCTCTCAGTTCAGACCAGACTATTAAAGGAACCACATTTCGCTCTTTCTGATACCTCGCTGTCGTTTTTAGCAGGTAAGTTTTTGAAACGGCGAATTCTTCATGGAACACAAAGACTGAAACAGCCGAAACAGCGAAAATTTCTCATCCCAGTAAATAGCTGTTTATCATAGTTGACAAACAGCATGCTTAGCATTTAAACTAATTACGAAGGAATGCAAGTTAGAAAAAAAAAAGAAAAAAAAGAAGCAAACAAGAAAAATCGCAAGTCTCACTGTCTCAGTGTAACTGTGTTAGTCCATGTATTTCAAGTGTTGTCTTTGGAGCCTTTGGAACCGTAGATATCGGAGAATAGCATTGTGTGTGGCGTTACTTGGACAAGTTAATTCAACAGCTCCCTCTTGAAGAAGATGGGGGTCATGGAATGAGATTATTGTTTTGCAAAGTACCTCAAGTAAAACACTTGTTTTCAAGTCAGTTACTGTATTCCCAGTTGCATGATTTTGGAATATGATCAGTTTTAAGTGTGTTAATTTGAACTTGTCATCTGGCGTGTAGAAGTTTACTTACTGTGTCATTGTGAATTAATTTCCTCCCCCCCCCCCCCCCCCCCCAATGCTCTGTGCATTTAAGCTCCTGAAGGCCAGATATTTTAGAAGTTGCCAACAAATATTCATGTTCAGTGCCATGGCTGTAAACTGCTCATTTTTGTTCGATAAGGACAGTTTCATTTCTTCTTCAATAGCACTCATTACATGATTATTACAATGAGACTGAATAAATTTTGGGGCATTACAAGTTGCTAGGATCATTTCCAAGAGGTGTTTTAGTTATATATAACTGAATGTCAGACTGTATTGCAACAGAGTCCATGCGAATGATCCATCTTATGTTTGTAAATATTTGTTAGCCTTTTTCGGTTTCCCCCTATTTCTCCCCCCCCCCCCCCCCTCCCTCCCTAATCCATTTCAGAACACTCAGAACCTACTAAGCCTCTGCGAAGTGTCTATGTGAAGGTTCCCAAGAACTGTCCATTAAAAATTGCGGACCGGCCCTTTCCCTCAAACCAGCTGAAAGGACTGTACAGGTGCGGGTACAGGTGAAATAACACTTGTTCCGATGCTCTGCTGTTCCACTACTATGTTGGCTGCATATTTTGTTTGTCAGTTTGCATTTTTGAATGTTGTCATGTTGTCTTTCAAATACTTTCAAGCGAGCTAGATTTTTGTTTTACTTAGATGACAAAACTGTTGTTTATACATTCATTAATGTAATTCAGTATTGTGTGAATTGTTTAATGAGTATGGTAATCCTTGAAGTTACCAACAGGAACAAAATGCACTGTCAGACAATGCATAATAATAATAAAAAAAAAAAAAGTGAAATTGTTCAGTGTGTTTTTGTTACTTTAAAGAGAAGTTGGGAGGATGTTGCTTTTCACCAGGGTAGAGCTCTTCGCCAGGCAGTAGTCATTTTCATGACTTAAACCGCCCCCCACTCCCCTCCCCTCCAGCACTGCGAATTCCTGCAACACATGACGGTACACACACATATTTGAGTATGTGTGCATGTGCATGCATTATGTATGAATATGTATGTGTACATGTGTTTGGAGCTGTAGATCGAGTATTGTCTTTACTCTTCGTCATCATTCTACAACTATGGGAAAAGTCTTCATCCAGCAGTGAGAGATGGTGCTTGCACAAACCCACGTCACATGCCTCCATGCACAAGCAGTCTTCCTTTCCCTCTTCTATACACACCGTTGGCCAATCAGTTTGATTGGGAAATGCAACTTTTCAGTTAACACCACCACAAAGTACCAACAAACTGTGCTGGTCAGAAATGACAGTGCATTAATATTATTTTGATAGGGATTTTTTTTTTTTTCAGTCAACATCAGCACAAAGTGCCACCAAACTGCAATGGTCAAAGGTTCTGGATATTGAATGTTATCATGACATGCGGCCACATTTTCATGTAGATCTGATTATAGATGGGACGCATTATGGGAATGGACGAGTTCGTCAAGCTGAGAACTATCAGACATTTTGAGAAAAATTCTACCAATTATGCCTGATCCGCCTGCTGTAATCCAACTTTCAATCCACTTGTAAGAGTTATCATTAAGTGAAAGAAAACCAGTCCAAAATACACATTCACGCTGGTATTCTATTTTTCAATTATCGTTTCTTAATCTTTTTTTTTTTCAAAGCTCGACCTGAACGCTGAAGAAACTGTTCACTAATCCATGTTCCGTTTTTGTCTCTCTAATGCAGTAGTGCATACATGTGCACACACAATTTTTGTTGTTGATGAACATTTAAATGATTTTGCATGCCCTTGGTTCTAATATAGCAACAACAATAAAAAAAAAATCATATGTCCAACTAATTAGTTTCAGATTAAAAAATGTGCATGTCTATGCATTTGAACTGAATGTGTTCCAGTGTCTTAAAAATCCCAAGAACAAAACATTGCAGGCACTTTTGTTGCCAGCAACCATCCCACTTTGTTTACTGTCAGTCAGTCACTCAAAGCGTTTTTCTTTTTTCTGTGTGACCCAACAGTGTGACCTCTTTCCACGTTTTACTGCACCCTTATTCAAAACGTTGCCAAGCAATCACTGTTCACCTGGCTTCATTTTATGGTCGTCTCCCCTTGGTCATTCATGTTCTAAACTGTCACGTTTGTTCACAAGCAAGGCAATTCCTTTACTTCAGGTCATATCAATGGCCCAAACCCCACCACTACTTCATAGTTCACAGTTTGCACTATCACAAGTCAGGTATCCCTGAAATCCATGAAACTGTGTATAGTCTCAAAATGTCAGAGATGCACACTTAATACAAATTTTCAGAGTCGTCGCTCTCTGATCAAAACATTTGAATAGGCACACACCGAGAGAACTCCATGGTTACTAACTTACACTCCACAAGTGCGATTACTACACAAGAACTCCACAACTTTTATAACTTTTCACAAAGTGAATGAATTCACTAAAATTGTATGGGTAGACAGATCTGGATGTACTATTAATCAATATGAGACTTCACTGTGGATTACTCCCCATCCTCCCTCCTGGTAGGTTAAAGTCAGCGGCAAACACACATTTACAAATAATGGACAGTATCAACCCATCCTACAGTTCCATCTCCGAGTTCTCTCCCAAGACTGGCAGAGCACACAACCAGCTCACACAACAAAATGCTTTGAAATGACTTTTAATTCTCTTTCACCACATGTTGCACCATCCACAGTCCCCCACATCAATCACACAGACAACCGACCATTCATTTACCATTTTGAACAAGCTCAAGTTAGTAGTACTTATGTGTATGTTTATCTGCTTGCAGCTGTGTGAACTGTGCTTCAGTCTGCCAAGCTTGTCTTCAGAATCTCTTTTAAACAGTACATATTATCATCACTTGTCTTCACATGCAGGCTGAAAAACTGAGATATGAAGTTACACAACTCTGATATAAACAAATTTTCATAAATAAAAGAAAAAACAACAACAAAAAAAAACCCCTAATTAACAACTATGTCACCTATGCAGATGTGGAGTCAAATCAGAACTATAATGGACATGAAGGCATGATAATTAAACATACACCATGATGATTCTTCTTTTCAGTATTTACAACATGTGCAGAGGTTGGATTGTTCTAAACACAGGTTGGAAATAGCGAGCCAGTTTTAATCATGTTTAATAAAATCTTTAACATTTCTTCCATGAAAGAAAACAAATACAGCCACTACAAACAAAAAATAAACATGCCAATTTAAACTAAGACATTCATGGCCAAGCACTTAACAAATTTGTTGAGGATTCCACACAATTTCCAACTTAAATGAAAGCCAACAGGTGCGACACAATCCTAACTGAACACGCCAAGAAACCATGCCCACTGGATAAATGAGGCCATGCCCACTGGGAAATGTGGCCATGCCCACTGGGAAATGTGACCATAGTGAAAGCATGGAAATGAACTTTAGTGTACTCATGACACCATACTTGTAATCAGAACATGACTCACTTGGAGCAACTTGATCTAATGCAACTCCACACAAACTATCGAATTTCACGGCAGAGTCCATCTTTGTGGAGTTCTAGAGGGCTGCAGTACTTAAACGGGCCCCTGACACTAACCAGGATTCACAAACTGTAGTCTAAATTCACATGTCTGTATCTGACCCAGCATGTACATACCACCTCTTTCAATGATATAAATCTAAAATGTATCCAATGTACTACTGCTGATTATTTCTCATGGGTCAAAGTGGCCTTGAGAGCAGACACCGACCACACCCATCAATAGATTTGTTATGTCAACAAGACAGTGGAACCGAGTAATAACCAAAAAGTGGTCCTCATGAACAAGAAATGGCTGCTCACAAAATGGCTGCACACACACACGCTGTTCAAGCACACAACCACACTCTGGCCAAGACAGTTATCACTCTTATTCAAAAGACAGAGAGAGAGACTGTACAATGTGGTCGAGTGCATGGCTGTAAAGCAAATGTGTATGTGATGACAAGAGAACTTGAAGGATACAACTTCCCAGAAATACCGAGTTAAAATGTTCTGCATTTGTGACATACCTGCTGCTTGAAGCCATTTTATCCAACGTGAGTGTACAAATTCAAATGTATAGTAAATGAACACAGCCAGGACTTCCATTTTCATGATAATGTTTACGTCTGGAATGCATTTTAACATTATTTAACCTTCATTGTCCTGTATTTCGTATGACAGAAGTCGCCTAGACTACTAAGTTTATATTGGAATTCGCTGCCCGAATTGGGGTACTGACTTTAAAAAATTGTAAAAAATAAACTAATGGATATAAAGACTTCAAATTTTCAGCAAAAATCTATGGAAAGCTGAACTTTGGTTTGCACTTGTTATTTCAGGGGGATGTGAAAATATTTTTATGACTCAACACTCGCACACCTGATTTTACCTGGGAAACACACCTACGTCAGTGAAATAGGTGATAGACAGGCAATACAACACCCATCAACTTTATAACACCTACCTTTTTGGTGGCAAGTGGTCAGGTTCACCATCTGAAAAGAACTGATGGGTGTTGTGAGGTGTTAGTAGTTACACAGGTAGCTAGGAATATACGTGAAATTTTTGTGACGCTTTTAAGTCACCTAGCAGTTACATAGCAGGAAAAAAATAATTAAAAAAAAATAACAGGTCAAAATCATACCATACTTACTGAAAATGTATTGGAGTGCATGCTTTTTGATCTGCATGAGTTAGTTTGTGTTTGTGAGAAAAAGAATTCCTATGACTGATAATATTTCTAACTATATGCAGGTGTTAGTAGGAAGGAAGAGAGGCAGGCATCACAACACAAAACAACACTCAAATATTTTTGTTGTACTCACCATATGGTTCCAGATGTAATGAATTATATAATCCAAATGTGATCACACACAAACAACACAGTCACTGGAAATGTTCTTGCTTTTGATCACTTTTGTCACACACAGATCACTGACATGAAATTTTCTTTCCGTTGTGCACTTTTCTTACATGCACAAACTCCAGTACTTTTGTATGTGGCACTTTCAATATTTAGTCAACCCCAAAACAGTCTGTACAAAACAAAAATGACAAAGTTCAGTCCTTGATTTAGTCAAGTATCAGGTGTACTGCTAAGAATGAGTGTGTAGGAACCTACTCACTGCTGGTGAAAAGAAAAAAAGCAGCCACGATCCTTGCACAAAGCCACCTTACACATCACACACTCATGTGTTGACTGGATGGCATTGCCTGCTGGGGTTTTCCTGCCTTCCTTCTTGCAACAGACACAGTCCTTCTTGCCTCTGGCAGACTGGATTTTGGAAGGAGTGTGTTTGTGCTTGTCTGGATTGTCGTGAACGACGGGACGGCCGATCCGTTTTCGACCCTTGAAACCATTCACCATGCCCATGACAATCTCAGTGTGAAAATCCACATGCAGTTTCAGTGGGGCATCTGCAGAGTTTTTGTAGATTACAAAGGCATTTACTGCAGCAGTGTCCAGGCAGAAGAAGAACACATATTTCCACCACTTCATGAATTTCTGCTTGGAACAATAATATGATCGCAATTGATCATGCTTGTCAACACCGTTGTAGTTCTTGGTGTAATCAGCCACAGCCAGGGGCCTAGAATACCTGGCTTTTTCAACACCCCCTGCACCTTTTCTGACAAGCTCTCCATCGGTTCCATCATGGACAGAAGTAAGAAGGGTGACCTTACGACGGTCAAACCAAGCAACAGCCTGAAGCTTGCCCTTCAAATCATCATAGCCAATCTCACGAAACCAGCGCTTTGTGTCCCCAGACTTTTTGACACATTTTGCTGGCTTCATATCCTGTGGCAGACCCTTCCTGTTGTTTCGCACAGTCCCACATGCCAAGGTTTTCTTCTGAAACAGATATTGAATGAGGGGGACTGACGTGAAATAATTATCAAAGTAGACGGTGTGCCACTTGAAATAATGGGGTTCTGCCAAGTGTTTGACGACACGATCCCCTAGGGCATCACCTGTCCCAGCAGGCACATCATTGGTCTTCCCAGTATATACTGAATAATTCAGCATATAAAAAGAATCGGCATCACACAAAGCCCACACCTTGAGGCCCCACTTTGTTGGTTTTGCAGGCAAGTACTGCAGAAAACCACAACGACCCTTGAACTTGATCATTGCCTCATCTACTGTGATGTTTTGCCCAGGTAGAAACTGCATAGCAAAACATTCTTGAGTCATGGAAATGAGAGGTCTGACTTTGAACAGGGGGTCATACCCAGCCTGACCTCTGGGAACAAACTGAGTGGTATCAGCGAGGTGAAAATACTGGTTCAGCTGTTCAAACCTGTTCTTCGACATGACACTCGACACCCAGGGATTGAAGAAAGGAGAAGAGTCTTTCCAATAAAAATCACGATGAGGAACAGGGGCCATGTTCATAAACATGAGAAGACCAACAAAAGCTCTGATTTCATCCACAGTGGTTGGCTGAAACTTATCCTCAGGAAGACCAGCAGCCATGAGCGTTTGTCTTGCATACAGGTTGGTTTCCCTGACCATGAGATGGAATGCGTCCGAAGGAAAAACAAGTGAAAAATAATCAAAAGGTGTTCGAAGATTCACTTGTGGACGTGGGGGGCCCCTGTATGCATCAAACACACGAACTTCAGTCCGAAAGTCGTCGTTTGACCACTGCGATGACTGTGCACATCCACCGACATCAGTAGCACCTGCGTCACCTGCGTCGCCTATGTCCGAGTCACTGTCACTACTCGCATTCACTCCTTCTGCAACTTCATAGTCACTGTCGCTGTCTACAGAGTCGAGATCAATGTCCGATTGATTCCAGTCGTCATTTTCGGTCGGCAACACATTCATATTGAACATTTGGTCCACAGTCAAGCTCATGTCACTGTCACTGTCAGAGTGCGACATTTTGATCGTAGTCGGAAGTCGATGGGATGACAAAAAAAAATCGATTAAAAATCAAAAAAGCCACAAACCGCTTTCACAAATGGCGCTGAGAAAGGTAGGAAAGACCCGGATAACGACCGGTTTGTCTTATTACTGTGGTCAACCCAAATAAGGGAGGCACACCGAGACAATCAGCCTACTGAGGAACGGGCGGTACAGGGCGGATCAGGAGCCTGACGGGTCGGGCGGAATAGGGCGGAACGGGGATAGAAAGGTTAATCTTCATACTGTTCTAACATTTTTGAAAGGACTGAACAAACAGAGCTACCATGAAAAGAAACAGCCATGAACTGGCAATCATCAGACAGAACCACCGTCAGATTGAAAGTAAACAGGGAAAGGCCATGACAACTACACCACACAGTGCCAAAACAAACATACACTGCTCACCAAACAGGAACAATTCTTGACAGCAGTGTCCGTAAGTCTGGGTGAAAGCTTGCATGAAATGAACTGCATCACACATTACACACACACACACACCTATCACATTCATCCCACTAAGGGTAAGTACACACTGCAATGGTCACCTGTCATAGTGAACAAAAATCATCACACCTAATACAAACATAAAAGCCAACTTCTACCATGGGTGCAACAGAGATCTTTCCTGAATACCACAGGGAGTGACTGACTAAGCATGAATAATTACATCTTGGCATTGACACAGGATCTGCACAGTGCTTCAAAACAGGTCATGCACAAGCCAGAGAAATGACACCTCTAAACACTCGAACCCACTTTTTATCACATTTTATACAAAGCATTTGTCATACGCCTTAAAACTATACATTGATGATTTAATAATTCAAATATACAAACTATCTAAAGAGGGCATCAAGAATTGCGAGCATCAACTCTCTAACACAATCTGCACAACAAGCAAATGTGGACAGGTGGAATGGGTCATCAACTGTTCAACGGAGAAAAGCATGTAATGAGGAGACAAGGAGACAGCTTGGTCATGACTACAATCAAAATTAACAAGTCCCCAATACTAAAAAGAAAAAAAAGAAAGATCCGAGATGTACAAGCAGCAAAAGACCAGAAGATGTGAGGCACGAAACTAAAAGCAAACCGACACAGAACCGCAGCACATGAACAAATGCTTCATGACCAATCCTCTTCCCTGTGCAACAGTTTCTTCATCAAGAAACCAAATACCCAATAACTGGAACTGTAAGGCAGTTGAACACAACTAAGATTGAAAACATTTCACTTGCACTTTATCAGGAGGGGTTAAAAAATATCAAATCAGCCACAATTCACTCTACTGCCGTCATTTTTTCCTTACCAAGACGGATACAGATTCAGTGAATGGCATGCATACCAAATTTTTTTCATCAGGAAAAAACTGTGACAAAGACAAAACATGATGTTCACATCACATGAACACGATGCAAATTACGTTAACTGACACAAGTAATGCTTAATATACAAACTCTAAAATGAAATCAAAATTCCAAATGTTTCGAGACCAAACATCTCCCAGGTACTCTCATAGTTCTCAGCCACACAAAAGAATTATTCTAAAGGAACATATGTTTGTACATTTGCCTTGAATGCAGTACCTATCAACCATAAGAAGTGACACAATCATTCAATTGACAATTATCAATCGTGCTTGTTTCACAACAGTTGATTCTGTGCGGTTTTACATCTGATTTACACCTGGGCATCAGGAACAAGCATGTTTGCTTAAAAAAAATAAATAAAAATCAAGCTCTGCTAAATTTTTGTTAACTTTGTGTTTTCTAAGTAATGATGAAGCTGATAATATCTAAGAGAGAAGAACAAATGTGTTTCCTAAGTAATGATGAAGCTGATAATATCTAAGAGAGAAGAACACAAGAAAAATATATTTATATGTCGCCAGTTTCTTTTCCATCAATACTATTCCAATGAGAAATCTCCCCCCCCTCCCCAAAAGTCTTTTATTCAATAATCATTTACTTTCATAGACATTCTAATAATATCATCAGAAGATAAGATACAATGGATTATTGCTTTGAAGTTTAAAACTCATTATAACAACACATGACATAACCAATACCAATTTCTCTTCCTTGCTTCTTTTCTTATGTCCTCTGTTCTGTGTGACTGTTCAAACCATGAACACCCTATGCTGTTTTTCACAAGCATGAAGTCCATACTTCTTTTTGTTACAGGATTACACAGGTAATTAAGCAAAAAGCATCTCCTACACTTTTTCTTTCAACTTCACAGTGGGTGAACTGACGATTTTCATGAAGACATCTCCATCCACCACCTGCCAAAAAGCATTTGGATCAGGAACTTTTCTTTTTGACGTGTTAGTTTGTCTAAGGTGAGACTATATGAATCGGCGTCTACTTTGACTTAAGTTTCAGTTCCTTAGTTTATTACCACTTTGCTGCTCTTGATTTCCAAAGCAAAACACCAAAGAAAATGGTAAACTGGGGATAAGTAATATTACTGGCTGACTGACTTTGTTTTGAACTTTTCATATCGACACTCAACAGGTCAACCACAAAAAGCCTCTAAAGAAACACAGATGTTGTTTCATTTCTATTCGAGAATATTTCGTAACACATTTCAACATACAGACTCTTTAATTTGTAAGTGAACTGAAAAAATAACTCCTTAAAACCAATGTATGTTCAACCCAAACCAGACACACTGTCAGTCTTTTGTGCTTTTTAGATCACTTTTTCCCCATGAATATAGTCACATATGCACACACACACCCACATTTTCCCTTTTATAAAAACCCAATAAATTATATCTCATGAACATCTTAGTTACAAAGCATGAGCTTGGAGCATAGGGATTGGCCGATTCTTTTCAGGTCAAAGATAGGTATCACTTGTAAGTGGTCGGGGAACAGACAAAGTTAGAGAAAGAAAAAGGAAGGGAAAAAGGAAGATAAAGAAAAAAATATGGACTACATTATCAGTATATGCCTAATACCGCTAAGAAAGTGCCATCATTCTTGAATCGATTACAGATAAACAGCAACTTTAGCACAATAGGAAAACCCAATCCATTTTTTTTCCAGGCACCCATTCAATACAGTTCACTACATACAAGGCAGTTTTATCACGACCTGAACTTTCCCCCACTTGCATTTGTAAGGTATCCACCCTTTCCAGCCTGCGATGCAGACATCAGCCAATACCACTGTCATCAGCTGTACTAGAAGGTTTGCTCCTGCTCCCTCGGATTTGTAGCTCAGCCAAGTAAGATAATGCCCGTCGCTTCATATGTTGCCCAGGTTGGGTAGCGACCGACCACTCACAGCTGTTAGTCAATCTTCACAGTCGAGTAGATCTTCCGGACAAACAGGCTGGTGCCAGCATAGCCGATGGTGCCTGGTACAGAACAGATTGTACCCATCATTTCCAAACACATGTCCTCACATTTCGGGTTAACCTGATTTACAATCTAACATTTCCTGGTCATTTACTGGATTGATTCCGACATAAATCATGCAGGAAAAAAGGGAACTTTACTGCCTTTATTTTTAATCTAATATGTCAAATCCATTTCAAAAACTGTGAAACTTCTTGAGAATGCCAGCAGCAGCTGAAAAAATGGAATGAAGACAACCTTTTAGAACAGCCAAGTATCTCAGTTCAAAATGTTTTCACCAAAAGTTTTAGTTCTGCATAAACCTGCTAAAAAGCAAAAAATATCTTTCCAATTCTAGAACTGAATGCCCCTCACCCTCTCTCTCTCTAACACCATGTGTTCTGCTATACCAATATGTCACTCATTGTTAACCAGTTTACAGGACTGAGAAATATACTTACCACACATGATTCCCAGGGCTAAACTGAAGAGAGCCATGTACCCAAAGTAGAACGATGTTTGAAAAAATCCATACATTCTGAAAGCAAAGAAATACTGATCAACTGAGAAAGGAAATTTTTTTTTTTCTTTCAAAAAATGACAGCTGCACATTTTACAAAAAATATTTGTGACAGCCACTTCTTTTCTTGGTATTAGTACTTCAGTATTATAATATGTAAACTTTGTTGTTCTACATACCTAAATAGTGACTAATAGCAGGGTTAAAACAAATATATGACAGAGAGAGAGAGAGCAGCTCACACAGAATTTCAACCATAGTCACATTCAATTAGCACAAAGTCTGTAACTGCAGTCTGTAAAGTTTCTGTTTTGCATGTGTACTTGATGTAACATAACAACCATGAGGTAAAGCAGTGCCTCTTGGCTAAAAACATGTAACAGAGGCCACTAACTTCGCAATCCAAGTCACACAAAAACAACAAAAGAAATAAAGGAAAACAGGGAGAAAGCAACCAACTTACTTTGTTTTGAAGAAGAAATAGTAAAAGGAGTACAAGTAGACATAGCCAGCAGTGGATCCAGCAGCCAAGAAACTTGTCCATTGCCTGAACAACAATCACATTCACACTCTTACTGGAGGGAATGGGAGGAGAGGAGGGACAAGACAAACAAATCAACACATTCTGTTATATCTTGCAGCTAAACAAGCACATCAACTTATGAGTCACTACGTTGAACAGCATAAGATCAGCCAGTTTATCAACCCACAGATACTGTCTAAGAAAAGCTGGATTACACATTGTAAGATCAGTCGGTCTGCGTTAAGATTTGCTGGACATATGTATCCATTCACATACACTAACCAGCTTTGTTCTCAACAAAGAATACTGTACACTATCACTGAGAAGCCTTTGAGATGGGGCATCAAGGAGAGAAAAGATGGGCAGCACTCACCATCTGTAGTCCTCAGCGTTGAGCAAGAAATAGGTGCAAACGATGGTGACACAGATGGTCACAATGGTGAGGATGATGAACACCAGCATCATGAAGCCATACACATAGTAGATCTTGTAGGCCCAGAATGAGGTGAAGATGAAATACCTGTGAGGGAAGACACACAATTAAACGAGCTCTAAAATCTTGTCAACATTCAAAGGTCATTCAATAAATTACATCCAAATCTAGCAATTTTCAGAGTCACCTCTTAAAATCCAAACTTATTTACATAAAAACTATCTCTGACACAAATGTACACAATACAGGCGCTAGGCATGCATTTACAAGTGCATGCATACACCTTAAGTTAAAATAAATGTACAATCATCTTTTTTTTTCTCGAATTCTAAACACATCTTAAAAATATCTTTAAAATATTTGGGGAGAAAACATACAACAAAAAGAAAAAAAAAAAAAGACATACTAAACAATACATGTGAAGTTTATCCCTAGAAGCAGATAAAACACTTCTTAAGTCTTTTTCTTTGTTCAATTCCTTACACCGTTCCGTCAAAGAAAACCTTGTATTTGAAGGAAAAAAAACAAACAAAAAAAAAGCTCACTGTCAACCATGGCGGACTCTATTCCTTTATATATAACCACAAACTAATCTACTACCAACCATTTTCAGACCCGTTTTATTCTTTTCTTCTTTTTTGTTTGTTTGTTTGTTGTTGTTTGTTTGTTTTCATTGGTGTTTTCTGCTTTTCAGAGAGAGTTTACTCACATTCAATGAAGATTGATCCAAAGGCAAGACCCCACCCAGAACCACAATGATGAGGCTCCATAAACCTGCCTGAACAATATTTGCATTGTATGCAATTGGACATTGGATGGCTAAGCATTGCATGTAAGAGTTTACACATCAAGGGACTGATATGCAAATGGATATGTAGGGAGCTCAAAGACCAGGATATCCATACACACAGCGGTCAATCTCTCTTAAGCAAAGCTAATTTCATTAGCTTTCTGAACAATTCAATAGTTGTCTGAAACAATTTTCAGATGTACTGAGGAATCAGCACTGACACACACATAGATACTTAATAAGCCTTCCTGTATGGTCAGCTGCTGACAATGAAATTTTCAACAATTTCAAGATACACCCTATTGTAAGGGCCTCCACAATGACAATTCATTCAAGATGCAATGTTCAATGAAAAATCATTGTCCTAAACATTGCATCATGTGTAGAACTTGCTAATCACTGAAGCATGGATACCAAGAGCACTCATAACTCTTCTTTGAAGATGGCTCGTCTCCCTTGCTGCTTCTTTTGCTTGCATCTTACTTTTTTCTTGCATACTGAAAACGACCCCAAACTTGTCTCTGCTTGCCAACTGGCGTACAAAAATAACGCAGAACACCCATTTGACCCTGTTGCACATGCGGATCATTATCACAAGTATTCGGAACAACGTGCACTGTAAATTATACTTTAAATTCTTTTCAGTGGTTGTTTTGACAAAATGCTTAGCTCCACAGCATACTATTCATCCAGCAGTAAACTGGACAAGCCATGGTAGGTGGCATGCACACACCAGTACCACATCAAGGGCACCTTAAACGCGGCATATGCGTGGTACTGCTAGTGAAACTACAGCCATTTGGGCATCGACTGCTTCCCTTCTATGTTTCTGTGCGTTTTTCTTTTCTAAGTCACAAAGTGGCGATGCTAACATCTCATTTTCAGGATGACGGCAAAAAAAGTCTGAAACCAGCAATTTTTCATATTCTTTGCTAAAAACTCTTGATTTAAGGCTTGTAGAAGGATCAGAATATTCAGATGTTGGTGACGCATCTGATGGAGACAGACAGTTTGTTCAATTCAGGTATTGAATTTGTTCACTCTGAAAACAAACCTGCAAGAGAATCCCAGTGACACAGGTGAGGGTCCCAATGAGGTGGGTGCAGGAGCTTTCAATGGAAATATGCAAGATAGATTATTCTCACTAATCATCATTTCATGAGCGTTTTTTTGTTTTGAGCATTACAAAACGAAAACTGTGTGTGAAAATATGCAATGCATAATTATTCAAATACAAGAATGGTGTGAATTTGTGATTTGCTGACTCATATATTTGCTTTATTTTAAAGTTCATTGTTCTGAATTTACTTTTGCTCATAAGTTCTCACCAGTGAGCATAAATATTCTTGACCATCATCCATCACTCTGGAGTAGTTTGCAAGCCGAGATAAAACGAGTCAAGACCAAGTGAATTTTTTGTATGATGAATCATGTGGATCAAAACCTACTTCCGAATGTAGGTTTAACTACTTTAATGATTCATATCTACAATGAATAGCAAAAACTGTGTGAGTATTTTTTTTTCTGCAATTCATAATTTGTTCCAATCTTCTCTGCTTATATCTCAGAATTTTGTCAGAAATAACTCACTTAACACATGCCTGAATCGGGGTCCATGAGCACAATGTGACTAGGACAATATTAGTGGCAAAACGACTGAACAGTTTTAACCAAGAATTATTAAGTGGTCAAGAAGTTTTGATTAAGCTGTGACAGCAGCAGTATCAATGCAACAAATTAGCAGATTCACACAGAATTATAACAAATGAAGACAGAGAGGCATTTAGTGCAGAAAACGCATGAGCTTTTGTGCAAATGCGGACAATTAAGAAAAAAGAAAGATTTATCTGAAAACACACAAAAAAAGCACTGATCATGGTGTTTGACTGGTTATTCCAGGCAGAAATGTAATAGATGTCTTTAGCTGTTTAAGGCAATTGATAATGACATGGTATAGTTATGAACAACGGATTGACGTGCTGAATCAAGAATGTTTCACGGAATGATTCTGTCCACCTACTGTAATGAATGCTGATGCTAAAAAGGCAAAGCCCATTTCAGATTTCACTTTTCTACATGCCTGTGCATATCCTGTTGCCTACAGTCCCCACATGTGCACATGTATCCTACCAAATCTGAGTTTAGAATTCCATCCTATCAAAAACGATAAATTCACAGCAAATGAACAACTACATTAAAATAAAATACGAAAAACACCACAATTCTGAGAACAATACAATTCTTTGTGCTCACCATTTTTTCTCTGGGATGGGCCTGGGAACAGCATTGATTCGACATGGGTAGTTGGGAGTGCCAGCCAGGTTCCGTCCCAGCACTGTGCCCACCAGATTGAGAGGTAGGATGACAAAGATGCAGATGCAGGTTACTGCCACCTGGAATCAATGTGAAGTTATTTCTACTGTCATCAACTTTAACCTAAACTCTTGTGAAGCAATTCTGTAGGATGTATAAATTTGGGATTCCTAGCAAAAGAAACAGTCAGAGAGAAAGGCAAGAGAGAGAAACAGACGAAGGTAAAAATGAGATCAGGACTCTCAATGAGCAAAAGCAAAATCCCTAGAATTCTTCAGGAGTCCTGCGGCAGCCCCCAACTGGACTCTCACTTTTACATTTCTTTTTTTTTTTTTTTTTTTTTTTTTTGCTGTCCCAACTTCTGCGCCACCTCAGAGGCAGTGCACCCACGCCGCTCATTCCGAAACCCCGTCCACAGCCACAGCCCGGTCGGCCCCGCCGCAGCCCCGGCGCCAGCAATCCACAGGGAGCAGTCAATGTCAAGTTATCAAGAGGCAACCCACCGGAGGAAACACTGCACTGCTGCCGAGTCACTTCGGTGGTGTTCAGTGGCGCCTGTTCTGATCTAACATACGCAGGACACCACCTACTAAGCCCCCTACTGACGACACTCACTTTTACATTTCAATAAAATTGCTAATTTGCCTACAGGTGAAAACTGGAGGATAAATGTGAAAAATAAAGAGAAAGGGTCAGACTATTGCAGGAAAAAAAAAAAAAAGAGCAGGTCAAGGTGAGATTTATAAGAAAAAAGTGCAAAAACGGAGAAAGAGAGAGAGAGGGAGAGAGAGAGAGAGGTGTGCAAAAAAAAAAAAAAGCACAAGAGCAGCCAATCCCTGTGCCCCTCACCATTGTGCCAAAGGGGATGGCACGTGATGCATGGTAGTAGATGGCGATGAAGTTGATGAAAAATGCCATGCCGCATACAATGGAGGGCATAAGAAAGGCACTCATCAGCATTTGGCGGATCCAAATTTTACCTGCAAGGAAAAAGTATACCCACTGGATCGATTTGCTCTTTCTCTCTCTCACACACATCCTTACGAGTCAACACTGTGGCAAAGTTCGCCACATATCACATAGGAATTTTTTTTAAAATCAGTCTGAAGAGCAAATTATTCATTAGTTGCGATTGTAAAGAGTATATGATAAAGAATCTCAGCAAGAATAAAATGAAAACGATTCTAAAGACATCCAAACAAATGGTATGGCATGGCCAGGTCAAGAGACCAGTAATGGATCCTTCCAAAAACACACAAGTTGAGGCAAACAAGGGACTGATTGTCACTAGGATGATCAGGGTATGATTAATTCAACTACCTTTTTTGGTTACAACTATGCATAGATTTTGTTCTGTGAACAGACACAGAACCACCATTTGTTGGTGTAGAACTGGGCATGTCCTAATTCCAAAATCATCAGTTTCCCATCTCTGTCATCTGTGCACTGATACCACCCTCTGTGGACCATTTCCCCAAAGAATGTTGAGTGTTTGGATCTGCATGCATCTTTAACTCTTTCATCCCTGCAACCCAGTTTTCTGGTTTGCAGAAATCCTACCCTTCCTCACTGCTGCCCGGAAAACCGGGCAGCACAAAATCCCTCCTTTCCTTCCTGCAGCCTGGAAAATTGGTTCTCGCGGTAAGCGCTTTGAACTTCGCGCAAGTCGCGTCACTGGTACTCGTCATGACCGGGTCACTCGCGCGGCAGTGTTTATGAATGGAATGGATGCCAGACGACCCCTTCAGCATAAGAAAGTGGTCGCCGCTCTATTCTGGCCGGTTTGCTACTGCATACGTGGCAGTTCTCACTTTACACCTTTTTTTTCTCTCTAAATCCAGGAATGAAGGGAATACTCGTAATATAAGAATCTAGGAACAAGAGGAAGTAATGGTTCATAGAAAAGCAGGAATGAAAGAGTTAAAATTTGAAGTGGGGGTAGGTAGTATGGGAATAAAAAAAAAGTTATCAAAACAGCTAAACAGACCATGAGAATCTATGAAGCGTCGACACACCACTGACCTCCCATTCGAGCATACAAGCTTCCCCCGAAGTATCCATTCACAGGGGAGGTGGCAGCAAAGACAAAGATGGCAGTACTCAGAAGGGAGCCTCTCCTGTAAAACATGCTAAACATTCTAAATGTTCATCAATGGTCTCCAAACCTTCCATCTAGGAACAGCCAAAACTGTTACTCCTACAAGGACTAGCAAGTCTACTTTTCATATGAACATCATATCCAATCCACTGAAACCAAAGCACTGCAACAAACTACTTTAGAAACTAAAAATCCACTGAAACCAAAGCACTGCAACAAACTACTTTAGAAACTGAAGCACTTCATGAAGTTCCTGTAGGTACCTGGGTCCCAAAGTTGCTCTTCAAATTTCTTTCAACCATTTTGAAAATCATTGCAAAAGTGTAGTTCTGACAACTGCTAAGCATTAGACTTAATTGACCCATATGGTGAACAAACAAACTTGTATTTGATAAAGATAGTCTGAATAAAGAGTCACAGTAAGTGTGCTCAATATATTGACTGATTTAGGTGATTAACATTTTTCAATTGTCCAACTCAAGTGAAAACGATTTTTCAAACACTTTAGAAAAATTTCTTTCTGCTATTGAACGCAGATACTTTTAGCATACAACCGACTTAGAAGTTAGATGGGGAGAAAAAAGGCATCAAAGAGAGATTATCCAAGCTACATAGAACGCCCCAAACAGTCACTGATTTTCATGATACGGCTATTCCAGCACATCTGCAGACTTGTTTACCCTAAAACTGTTTCTGGTATACTTCTCAACAAACATGAGTGTCTATCTATAATGAGTACAAATCTGCCAATTAAATAAAAGCGAGGATGTTTGGGGGGGTGAGAGGATGCTTCAATGTTTGTTTCTCTTCCCCAATTTTTTTTTTTTTAAGCAAATGGGGGTTAGTAGGGGTGGACAATTTGTTTCGTTTTCACCTTTGATTTGGGGTTAGGAAAAGGGGTGGAGAGAGGGGAGGTGGAAAGGGAATAGAGGGAGACAGATAGGAAAGGGGCACAACGGTACAAATCAGCAGTAACTCACTCAGTGTACAGTTCTCCAATGATGGCGAAGGTGATGACGCACAGGGATACAATGGAAATGTGATAGCCTGTGCCCACCAAAGCCGAGAACAGCATGGCATTGGATGCTGGCCTGAACACATCCCCATGAACCTGCTTCCAGCCGTACTCATCACCAAGGTCCTTTTCCTGCATTACAAACAGCAGTTTTATACTTATGCATGTAAACACCTTCTGCTCCAGCATTTCAAGACATGCAGCCTTTTTCTAAAGTACAAACAACTGTACCCTGAACAAGCACACAGATTTTTCTCTGACCATGTGCTAAACTTTTCATGGAAAGCCAGCAAAACAGAAAAGATTCTGAGATTCCCCTTCTACTCAAAGAAAACTTGAAAGTGAGCAAGCCCTACTGTTCCACATGGAAGCCTAGAATTCTGTGATACTCTCCAAAGTACATCAATGTTAAAGGCAATTTTTCAATAGTATTTGATAGAGTGGATTTGTTGAATTCATAATGTGTCACATGAATATCATGACAAGAATGACTAATACAAACAAAACTTACAGTCTTGTCTAAACTCCTTACCATCCTTCTCCTAAAATCCTGGTTTCCAACAAGATGAAACAAACAAAAACTTCCGATACTGCTCACAGACCTTTTTCCCCATTAAGAGAACTCACTGATAAGTGTTAATAACGACAATTTTTTCTTATTCTCTAACCAACAACTCGTGTTCTTGATACACACAATGTGTCAAGTTTGCCACCAGTTTCGAAAAGTTGAACATTCTAAGTGTTCACAATTCACTGGGAATCATATGTCTTGTACTTCTGGCACAAATCAACATTCCTTTCTGTAGAAATGGTACTTTTTTTCTTTTTCTAATGCATGAACATGGCACTGGTTGAGAGATAAGATAAGACTTTCTCATTTGTAATCAAGGCTCTAATGACTTGCGTCTTCTGAGCAAAAAAGTTCTGGTGCATGTCAGCAACACCCCAAGCAAAAATTTTGCTCATAACTATCTATGTTAACGTACATACACATGCACAGTAAGTGAAGTACTGCAATGGGCAAACGTGAGGGAGACTACAAACTGACAAATTAAGGACGCCCAGTTACACAGGTTTCTTTTACC
Organism: Conus canariensis; assembly: GCA_033310375.1. Lineage (NCBI taxonomy): Eukaryota > Metazoa > Mollusca > Gastropoda > Neogastropoda > Conidae > Conus > Conus canariensis. The sequence goes on along the minus strand of CM065714.1, from coordinate 17,784,980 downwards.
GTTTTGTTTTTAATCATAGGTCTCTCACCATGTCATCAAGATCGTCCTCCTTGCTGTAGCGTGCATAGTCCTTTCGAAGTGTGCGCATCAGGATCATGCTGACCAGCCCCACCAGGAAGATGACCATCATGAAGGAATTGAAAATGCTGAACCAATGGATCTAGTGAGGAGAAAAGAATGAAGAAAAAAGAACAACACATAAAGGTCCGTAAATTTAGACAACAAAGGCTTCAGAAAACTAACAAGTCTTAAAAACTGGCAAGCTTGCCAGATTCAGAGAGCACTGTTGTAATCCTTGGCAACAGCATGTGAAAGTTTTGCTTTAACATCACAAGAATGTCATCTCTTGGTTTGTGAATCTGAACCACCTCAAAGTCTAACCTTTGTAGCAAATGCTTTTTTGTCAATTGATGGGGACAGAATGTTACAAACCTTGTGAGCATTATGCATTTGTATTTGAAGCCGCAAAAAAACAAGCATGCTTCACTTTTCAAATGGAATTGAAAAAATGGGGGGGGGGGGGAATTTTAAGCAAATGAAAAGTACAGGTTTGCTGACATTAAAAAATAATACAATAACTTACACTGAACCGCAAAACTATTCTATGTTTTTGAATGAAATGGATTCAAGACTACACCTTGTGCCATAAATTACTTTGACCAATTATTATCATCACCATCATTCTTATTATCTCATTATCATTATTATCATTCTTATCATCTATCATTATCATTGTTATCATTATAACTATTATAATTCTGATCTGTATCTTCTCCCCTCCAACTTCTTCCCTCTTCTCTTCAGTTCCATTTTGGAATTTCAGTATTCCAGCCAGCGCATATTTTCAACCACATCGAAGAGACAAGCGACTGTTTGTGCGTCCTCTGTTTCCATTGTTTTGAATGTTGTCTGTGCTGCCTGAAGAAAACCCCATGGGTCGAAACACATTGTGTCTGTTTCATGTAGTCTGTTTCATGTAATTTGTGTGTTCCTTCGTTGTTACAATACTAATCACATCACATCAATCAAGAAAGAACAGGTCCGTTGACATTCAAAGATTGTTATATCACAGTATATAATCAACCAATACACCAGTATAACAGCAGTATGTCACCAACAGCAGTAAGACACCAACATATCATTCTAACCAACACAAATTCTTAAATAAAACAAAGTCAAAAAAAAAAAAAAAAAAAAAGACTAACCCGGTGCTGGAAGAAATTGGGGTCCAGGTATTTGTCAAAACGATCCTTAAACTTGATTGTGGATGTATGAAATTTCACCTGTAACAAATGGAACAAAAACAGTAACACACCAAAATGTCTTATTATATCTTGTCCTGACAAAACATACTTGAGCACAAAGGCATAGATTTTTTATTTATTCTGTATCCATCAAAAGCCTTCATAGGATAGGTTCAATGTAAATGAGAAACAAATAGTGAGCAAATCTAGTATTTAAAATGTTCAAACTCAATGATCTCAATCACATATATGACGCAGCACGGGAAAAGAAGGCTAAAGTCGCAGCCAGCCATTCCCCACTGTGGGTAAAAATAGCTTGATTACTCCCCTTTGTTGTGATCAGAGTATCAAACTTTAAACATGTATAGAAAAAAACTATAACAGATAAATCCATTCTGTTTGTTGCATTTTATTTGGGAGGTATTTAAATTTCATAAAACGCAAAAAAAAAAAAAAAAAGAAAATTTTGCACTTAAGCCTCCTTTTCCCATGTTGCGTCACATATTTATATGTCGGTTACACTAAACTTTAACTGAGCTAACTGATATGTTCCTTGAGTTCTCACCTGCACGTATGCTACATGAACTGAACATGATTTTACAGAGATCGACCTGAAAATTTGTCCAAAGTTCACCTCATAGGAGAATGGTATTTTGATGTTAGGCTCCAACTTGACTTTGGACTCAGAAGTGAGATTGACATCAACAATCTGTTTGCCATTGTAGCCTATGTCCAGCTTCTTGTGTGTCCAGATGTAGTAGTCATACCCATCATCATCAATTTCTCCAACGATACCTGGAAGCAAAACAAAAACAATGTTTACTTTGCATTAATCTCTTAACTGCCATTTCACTTAGATCTGCTTAATCAGCATTACCAGTAACTACCACTTCGCCTCTGAAGGATGATACCACATTCAGTTCCACTACAGACTTTGGAAGGCTTGAGCATTAAAACACAGCATCTGGCCACAGCTTTCAATTCAAAAGTGGCCACCATTTGCAAATTTCATGACTTTGACTGTTTGAGAGAAGAGTTTACTAAAATTGTCTGCTTCTGCTTTGTTTATGTTTGCCACAAGACATTCCAGGGAAGCATACTCCACACTAAGGCTGAAATCTTTTTTCAGATGAGTGGAGAATCAGTTAGTTGGAGAATTTTAAGCCCTGGGTGATCAATCAGTAAATGTGCCACAAACACAAAAGTCCACTTTCACACTTACAAAAATTCAATATGTACACAATACTGGTAGCCAATAAAGCTGTTATTTCAACATTATGAAACACCACCATATAGCTTCAGTCTTCTGACTTTATTTGAACCTGTTAGCATATTCAAGTCAAGGTGGATGCAGCCATAACACAAAAAAAAAAAAAAAAAAAAAAAAAAAAAAAACCCACACAAATAAATGCCTCTGATGGGAATTGAACACATGACCTCCCAGCCCAGAACCTCATGATGCTTACCATTGAGACTGGTATGACAATTTCATTCTGAGGTGGACTACACTACACAATTCCTATTTTTTTTAATGTTATGAATATTCAGTCAATCTGGTTTCATGGGGAGAATTAACATGATCAAATCCATGTGACCATTACCCCACACAGGCAAGTCGTCGATGTACATCTGGTACCAATAGTGGCTTTTGACAGCATAAACAAAGGCCTGGTACTTTTCCTCCGTGAGCTCCACAGAACAGTACTCTGTCTTCTGCACATCACCTGAAAAGCAAACCCAACAAATGTTGCATCTATTTTCTATACCTGAATATTTACTGTCTAAAATGTTTTGAAAAAAAAAATTGTTTGGCTGAAAGCTTCTTTTGGCAAATGAAAGTTTCTCTATAGGCATTTCAAATAAATCTGTCAAAAATAGACATCTGTTAACTCTGCTGATTATGTCTGACAGAGTGGTTAAAACTGTTCAAGAAGCACTGACTTTGTAGTTGATCAAATTATTAGGAGTCAATGCTGATGATCAAATTAAAAGTCTTGATTTTAAAACTACTAAAGTGGAGATGAGTGACTTACGAAACATCAACAATACACAAACATATTCACACTGAAACTCATCCACTGCTAGTAAATTTAGTGCAATTTCAAACTGCACGGCCTTCATGGCTATTTCTTAATAAAAAAAGAAAAAAAAAAGAAAATAAAAGAGTAATTTCGTAAGTTCACCTGGTGGTCTAAAAATGTCATTTCAGAACCTAGTACATATTTCTAATTCAAAAAAAAAAAACATCACCACCACCACCATCAACTTGGTAGTTAAATGATTATCAGGAAACAGATTGCATACCTTTAAAATCGATGTCCAGTCCACTGAACTCCAACTCTACTCCCAGCAGAGCTTCTCCCAATGTTTCATGATAGTGTCCAATGCTGGTCTTTGGGCCTCGACAGAAAGGGAGAGAAAAGAATTCGTAGGTCTCCTGTCTGTTGTGATATGGCCCCACTGTATTCATCCATAACACCACTTCTTCTCCATCTTCGTACTGAAACAAAACACAACCCACCCTGTAAAGTAAAACAGACACTGTTAATTACTAACACACACACATACATACACACACACACACAAAGGTAGAGATGTATTCTATGCAGCTGGTTTGTAATGCAGGTCTGTTCACTATACAGACCTGCCAACCCCCTAAGAGACCAATGAGTAAGAATTGAAGCTTAGTGAGGCAGAAATGTGTAATTTCAGAGAGCTGAGAGTAATCAAGTGCGACACTTACCTTTTTTCAACAAACACGATGCGATGAAATTGTTCACACAATTTTTGTGAACTTTACTTTTCTTCAAAAACAAGCTTTTCTTTTAAGTGTTACAAGAAATCTTTACAAATTATGAAAATGTAGATTACACTGGAAACACACACAAATCCCCTACACCATCATGGCATGGCACACCAAGGCTTGATAGTGCGCCAGAAACAACCTCAAAAATGTTCTCCCCTGTTGCTGACTCTGTGCATGTGGGGTTGGCTATCAGCTCAGTGGCGATTGTCATTTTTTAAGTATCGCACCACCCCAGGAAAGAATTTGTCCCCCCCCCCTTCCTGACTTCCATCAGTCCCCAACACAAACGGTCCATTCTGCATTTGAGATGCAGCAACAGTTTGGGCTTCCATGGCAAGGGTCCTCACAGTGTGTGTTGTCTTTGTTCGACCGCTCTTGAACTGTTTGGCGATCTCCGAATCTGAGAACGCTTCTTTAAAAAGCTGGGATGCATGGTTGGCTGTGCTAAGAGCGATGTTGTGCTCGACGAAAAATCCGCCCATCAATGCTTCAGCCCGAATTACCCTTTTCCTTATTTCATCCTCTTTTGAGGTGTCTACAGGCTGAAAAAAACTGTGTGATGCTGGAAGAATTCGGCGCGTTAGAGGAATCGATGTGCTTGCGTGACTCAAGGTGACGCTTCACATCCACCATGGGAAATTGTGAAGTCCGACTCACAAGTGGTACACCGTGTACAATTTACACCTTTAGCTGAAGGTCGTATGCAGGGGAACTTTTCCGAGTATTCTTTTCAGAACTTTTGACCAAATTTTTTCTTTTTCGCATCTTGTCCAGAACTTTCTACTCCACGTTTCGACATTTTCGTAGCTAAAACTTCAAAAGGACGCCAACTTCGCTGAATGGTAAAGATGGTGAAACGAACTGCGCATGACCAGAAACGCTTCTTGAAGATTACTGGTTATACGCATGGCGCTGTGCGTGTCTGTACATAAGCCGATTTTTTTGTCTCGTTTTTTTTTTTTTGTTGAAAACTTTCAATGCGTAATTTTTTGGCCAGTAAAAGCGTAAGGGCGTAAGAATTATCACTTGGGCGTAATAAATTACGCGAACTGCATAAAGGTTGGCAGGTCTGACTATATGAAATTCAAAGAAATCAATGATATTTAAAATCGCTGCACATTATCAAGCTACAAAGTACAAACTTTATTCAGCAATTGATTTTCTGAACTAATGTCTGAACTTCTGGTTCCACTAAGAGGCTATCACAATATTAATCACTGCTAGTCAGTCACTTTGGACCCAACAACTACCTGGCATCCTCTGAGCATGATATAAAGATATCTACTGCGGATGGCTGCACACTCCACTCACATTAAAAATGTAAGTTAAAAATATCCCACAGATGTTAAAAATTTGATCGAGTTCTTTTCAATGTCATGGATACCAGCTGTGGTCATTTGTGCCATATGTGGTCACTAATTATTTGCATTATGATGTCAAGAAAGGGCATTGAACTGAAGACTTTTGACATGTTGTTTACACAACCCTGTGTAACGGGGAGGGGGGGGGGGGGGGGGGAGGGCCTGTACACAAAAATCATACCACTTCACCATCATCTGTGTGCAGGATTTGATTTGCTGCAGTTCCCTGTTTATTCGTTTACCTATTAACACTACTATTTGTCAGAAAAGCATGCATGTTACTGCTCTGCATGTTCCAGGAATAATGTTCAGACACATTGAATTTTAAATTTTTTGCTCACAGAGTTCTGAGAAATCTCAGCTGTGAATGCATTCCCTATGGTGGACAGATTACTGAACACACAACCTATCAAAAAAAAAAAAAAAAAAGTATCATCTCTGTGGTAGTTCCAGATGGTCTGATTTGAAGATGGAGTAAGGCATTACTGGTGTGGTTACAAGACAAAGAAAAAAGTAATATATCCCCAAGATGAAAAACACAAGGCAATCAACAGCAGTTATGATCCTTTGTCTTTTCAGCATGACCTAATGTTGGCAGATAATTTCTCAGCTACCCATTCCTGAATCTGCTCTGCACCAGATTAAAATACAAAAAAACTTCTTTTCATTGGATCTGATTAAGAACTGACTCGAAAATTACCAATTTGTTGGTGCACTGTTCTTATGGATGGTATTTTTAAGACAGTTTCTTCAATGATTTTCAGCATTAAAGCCAAGCACATGCATAATCATGGATGGGAATCTTAGACTGAATACCATGGAGATGCAGAATGAGAATAGCTAAAAGTAGATCAAACATAAATATAACAGCAAGCCATATGTCTAACCCTGAACCATGCAATGTGTTCAAGAGGGTTTGGATATAGGAGGAAGGGCTGGATGCTGCTGCTTCACCCAAATCTGTTGACACTGAAAGACAGACAGACCTCATCAGCAAGTGCACAAAAGGGGGTGTAAGGCTTAAGGGTCAGAAAGAGACGGGTGGAAGGGGGAGGAGCGGGGCAGCAGCTTGAAAAACTAGTAACCCTTTGCAAAACAAAGTGTATCCAACAAAAACTAATCTTATCTTTTCCATGAGAATTATTTGTTCAGTTATCGCAAATTTAGAGAACTTGACACAACCTTTGCTGATAGACGTTGTGGCCAAAGCTGTTTAGTCAAGTCTTTTGAAAAACACTGGAGCATGTTATAATTAAAACACAGCAAGATTTTCAAAAAGGTTGATTCAGTGTGGATCAACAGAAGCTAATTCTTCAGAGGCTAAGTTGTTGAAACCTTTTTTCACACTACCTAGTATTATTATATAATGAGTCCAGTCACTGCTAACTGACCACCAGAACTTTAACTATCAATCAATACAGACATTGAAACGCTACTTCCACAAGAAAGATTGCTGATGTTGAAGCTGCAGCCTGTGACTTATCAAACGCTGATCTGGTAGCTGACATAAACTTTTGATTGCCGGAACACCTGTAATACTTTTGCCTGAAATTTTCAAGTGGCGTGTCACATGTCATAGCTCATGCTCCAAGCTGTTGCATGCCTGTCCCGACAATGCAGAGGTGGGAGTTTGTCTTCCTCTCTCTCTCACTCCATCGTGTACAGCGTCAGAAGTTTCAAAAAAGAAAAAAAAAAAAAGTGCCTGTCTGTCAACCATAGTTCAATTCAGATGCGAATGGCAGCTTTTAATTGATCCTGATGGGGAATTGGAACAGGTGACAAGAAGCGTCTCCAGGATGCTACAAAGAATGGGGTAGTGTCCGTTTGCTTTATTGCCGATATCGGCTCGACACAGTTCAATTCATTCCGATGCTTTTGTTTCTTGTGCCTTCATCAGAGATGATATCTGGCGGCTAACAAATAAAAGTGACTTTTCACTAGCCCTTAGGTTAGGGATCCTCATGATAATATCTGTATACACATCAATATGCAATGCGTTCATTGTACATGTTATAGGCAGTGAGAAAAATGCCATCGTAGACAAAGCTGACATTGGCAGTGTCTGTTGTCGATGCTTGTACATGAAATTTTTTTTTCTCAGCAAATCAACTATAAAAGTTAGCAAACATTTTGATAATCTTCTTGCTCATACAAGTGATGTTTGTTTTTTGTCACGCATGGTATATGTATAGCCTGTAAAGACAAGGTTGCATGCAATGACACCCCATTGATGAAACCGTCACTGAAACTGTCGCACACACATTAACACTCACTTACTGACATACACTAATAGTAATTTTTTTTTCTTCTCTCTCTCATGCATACAGATAGGTGCGCGCATGCATGTACGCAGTGACATTTTGATCAAAAACACTGCAAATACATACAGAATCTCTCTCACACGCACTCACACACATGTACACCTGCATACACACATACACACAATGCACAAACACGCTTAACAGTAATAACACACACTCACACATCACACTGTCATGAACAAACACGTACATGCACTCTGTGATAAATAGTCAAAACAGTGTCCCAATGGTGAAAAGTACAGTCTGTGCATATTCATGGTGCTCACACCTAACAATTGGCTAAAACTGCATGACAGCTTTAGGGTACGGACTTAAGTTCATGCCCTTACAGTTACACACAATGCACAAACACGCTTAACACACACATCACACTGTCATGAACAAACATGTACATGCACTCTGTGATAAATAGTCCAAACAGTGTCCCAATGGTGAAAAGTACAGTCTGCGCATATTCATGGTGCTCACATCTAACAATTGGTTAAAACTGCATGACAGCTTTAGGGTACGGACTTTTCATGCCCTTGCTCTTTTTTTTTTTTTTTTGTGCTGTCCCAACCGCTGCGCCACCTCAGAGGCAGTGCACCCACGCCGCTCATTCCGACACCCCGTCCACAGTCACAACCCGGTCGGCCCCGCCGCAGCCCTGGCACCAGCAATCCACAGGAAGCAGTCAATGTCAAGTCGTCAAGAGGCAACCCACCGGAGGAGTCACTGCACTGCTGCCGAGTCACTTCGGTGGTGTTCAGTGGCGCCTGTTCTGATCTAACATACGCAGGACACCACCTACTAAGCCCCCTACTGATGACAATAATAGCTTAGTCGCAGAGCCAGCGTGAGTGAGCTCTCCCTCCGGAGGGCGCCACCACGTCCGTCCAACGACAGCCCGCCCCCATGGACTCGCCGATACCGGTGACCCCGACAGGACCAAACCAAGGCCACAGACGCGGAGAGGACGTCGAAATTGAGGTCACCATGAGAGCAGGGCATGAAGGGCCACAGAATTTGAGACTTTTTTTTTTTTATATGCTGATCGATGAGAATGAGGATGATTAAGATGATGCTACGGAATTCCATTCCGGTCTGAGACTACACGACAGGGCTGCACTCTACGCTTCCTTTCATAATATATCCCGGTGTCAACCAGGCCCGAGAGATACAGGCACCTGCAGTGTTGGTCAGGAAATTTGCGCAACAATTTCAGAAACGCATCCATTAAGTGGATGAAACTTGACCGTGTGGTCCTAGTCTTCCCAACTGAGTCCGCAGCAAACTCAACTCTGGGTAGGAGCCGGTCGGGGCAGAAAAACCCACATGACTCTGATGGGATTCGAACCCACGACCTCCCAGCCGGGAGTCCGCGACGCTAACCACTTCACCACGGCGGCTGGTATGCCACTGCTTTTTGTCCCCTCATATTTAAGCTGCCTGGCAAGTCACAATGGTCTACCATCAGCTGATCAATGTGCAGACGGCAGGATTATCTAGACATGACGACGGAATCATATCTAATTTCAGCATGTTTTGTGCTGCTGGCAATATCATTATTCTGACTTAAGTTTATGCAATTTATTCCATTCTACTATAATTACTAATGCAAAACAAAATCCCTGGCACAATACCACAGGGAATACAGCTCTTCATAAATGGCTGACCAAACTTTACAACATGGCAATCTCTTGCCCAACATCTAAATGAATGACCATACAATAGCAGTCTAAAACAAATTCCTATGGCATGAAGAAAATGCTTGATAATATATTTAATGGACTCTCACAGACTAATTTAGAGATTAATTAATGTCAACACCTACAAGGGTGGTAGCGGCACTGTGGAATGGAATCAGACACTGATAAAAAAAATAACTGGCAACTTTTCACAACTTGAATTACATCAATTTGTGATCCTCCAAATTTCTTACTTAAACGTCCAGTAAAAATTTCAAATCAAAAGACTTCTGACAGTGAGTTAAGATGATGGATGACTTTTAAACTTCCGTTGCCAATGCATTCCACTAATTCCATGGTACTGGTAGATAAGTTTCAAAATGAGCTTCGTGATAGTATACAAATGTATAAATTTAGCTTCATCCAGCAAAAAACAGATGGTCTTGAAAAGTTCCTGTCACCAATGACTCGTGTAGATCTATCACTGACCTGAAGCTTTTTGCAGAACTGTGTACAGGACTACTAAGTACTGCAGCGCCATGTGATTGTTGTGGAAGGATTGTAATGACTCTCTGCTTTCATTTTGTTACAAAGTCACAGATTTTCTCATGATGAACCATATGTGTACTCTGCGCGCGTGTGCATGTGTGTGTGTGTGTGTTGGTGTGGTGGTGGTGATGGTTGGTGGTGGTGGTGTGGTGGTGGTGGCAGTGGCATGTATGTGTGTGACAGCATTTACTGACCCCCCCCCCCCCCCCCCCCCTTCTCATCAAAATGCATCATTGTATGCATCAGTGTGTGTGTGTGTGTGTGTGTGTGTGTGTGTGTGTGTGTGTGTGTGTGTGCGCGCGCGCACACGCGCGAGTACCTGCACATGCACACAAAAAAAAGAAGTCTTGCTCAAACTCTATTGACCTGTTTGTGATTGAACCCGTTTTCCCTTCAGAAACATTTTTCCTCAATGTACAATGAACGCAGCATGCAGGGAGCCGACTGGCAGTTATGCAAAGAGACACTGTTCTTCTTTGGGTCCAGGGAACATGCATTCTCACTTGTTTCAATTCCAAATCAAATAAAAGCTGATCATTCACAGATCTCTGAATTAACTATGGTGTAATAGAAATGCACAGTGTGACAATTTTTGTGGTTCCATATGAATTAATGAGAAAGACAAGGACCAAATCCCACATCAGCAACATGCATGCAGCAGCCTGGCACATGAATATGGTATGCCATTTCAATATTTCACGTGAAAATGTTGCGGGCATGCTCGTAATCTGAGGCCCTGATTTCTCTGTGTGTGTGCCACTGCATGTGAATGTGTGATTCACTATTAATAATAGGGTGTTAGGAGGGAACGAAAAAAAAAGGGGGTTATGTTAACCTGATCCCATTTTTCTTCTGCCAATTGTTTTGGCAACTGAAAAAAAACCTATGAAAAGAAAAACTGAAGTGTAGTAACACAACAGACAACCCCATTTTTCTTCTGCCAATTGTTTTGACAATTGAAAAAAAAAAAAAAAACCTATGAAAAGAAAAACTGAAGCGTAGTAACACAACAGACAACAACCTCATCCTAACTTTAGTGTGTCATCATTACCTACAACAAAAGTACTTTTTCATGCGATCTCAAGTACTGAAAGCTGAAATGGCAAAAGACTGCATCTAGAATGCTGCACATATGACAAGTCAATGTGAATGATAATGTGTAAATTACTTAACACAACCTATGCGTATTTGCAGGGCTATTTCTTTCCACCAAGAAATTCAAAAATGAATCAGGTGAGTGGGGTGGAATCTGTGAATCTGCTTAGTGCAAGCGACATGTTCAATATCTTAGCTGTTAGCAAGTCTAATATCACAAGACCTAGTGTAAATCTTGTTGCCTGCCTACTCTGGACTGAAAAGTTAACCAGAACCAGATATTTGTAACAATGCACTATTTAATATGACAGTTTCAAAAATTTTCCTGGGGCACTGACGGGAAAGATGTAGCTGTGGGTGTGGGGGGAGAGCGGGGATAGATGTTTGCTTTTCCTTGGTGAAGTCTTGATTTGACAAAAAGACCCAGACACTAAAATGAACATGGTGCATTGGGATTGCGCATGTCCAGCGAGGAGGCTGCCTGGCTTTTGGAGCTCCCGTTTTAAATTCATTTTTACATCTTTTACGTCTTTACATCTTTTAATCATACGAGTAACTGTGAATTTTAATAATCAGCACTGTTGGCTGTTGGTAGTTTAATGCTAAATTTTTTTTTTTTTTTTTTAAACGAAATTGTGTTTAAACCCTTTCAGGTAAGGTGTGTCTCACTAGGCTTTTCAAGATGGCTACCGGTTAAAAGTTTTCTACTTTTTCTTGCTGTTTACACATGTGATAGGAACAATGATATCCCTAGCACTCAGTTTAATTTTGAATTTTTAGATGTAGATGTAGACGCCTTTAGTTCCATTTTTGCAGGTTATACAACTTTGTGCAACCTGAACCATGTTAGCCTCCTGTGTACCCCTGTGCCGAGCACTGTTCTCACGTCGATTACTAGGCCCAGATTTGAACCCCTGATTTAAATTAATATCAGAAATAGTACAGTGATAAGGAATTGTTTTAATAAAAGAGTTAGACATAGAGGAGTTAAATCATGGCTCTTAAGCCCTATCCTACTATTGGGAGACATTGAACTCAATCCTGGTCCGTCCACCAAAGTAAAATATCCATGCGGAGTCTGCAATTTGCGAGTCACATGGAAACATAAAGCAGTTGCCTGTGACGTCTGCAATACATGGTATCACGCTAAATGTATGTTATTAAATTCAGCAGTTTATGAAGCATTATGTAATAGTGATATATCTTGGACGTGTTTTACCTGCGGGCTTCCAAACTTTAGTTTGAGACTTTCTGAAGATTCTATTGAAGACTGCAGCTCAGAAAGCAACCGTTCTGACCCTATCTCACCAGACCGATCCCCAAAAGAAAACTTGAAATTTTGTCCTAAGTTTGCATCCACCCCTGATTCTAAAACTGATAAAATCCCAAATCATAAAGTGCAACCGAACTCCAAATCATTAAGAGAAAAAGATAAACTTTTATGCATAGTCGTAAACTTTCAATCACTTATCAAGAAAAAGGAAGAACTCAGTAATTTAGTCACCGAAAAAAACATTGATGTTGTAATTGGAACAGAAACTTGGCTAGAAACTGGAACATCCGGCAGTGAACTTCTAATGGAGGATTTTGATATTTATAGAAAGGACAGACTTGGAAAAAGAGGTGGGGGAGTCTTGATTGCCATTCGGAAGAACTTTGCCAGTGAGTTTTTATATCAAGGCAAAAATAATGAAAGTTTACTTTGTAGGATTAATTTTAAGAATAAGAGACCTGTCTTTGCTGGATCAGTATACAGGCCTCCAGACTCAGATGAAAATGTATGTTCGTCTATTTGCAGAGACATTTCTGACATTGTTTTGGCCAATAGGAAGGCAATATTATGGATTGGTAGAGACTTCAACTTACCAGATATTGATTGGCGTGAAGATGCCATACTTGGCAATCAATACAATAAAAATACTAATTCTCAGTTTTTTGATACCACCCAAGACCTTGGATTAGTGCAGTCAGTTGAAATACGAACACGTGGCAATGCATTACTGGATTTATTTTTTACCAATTGTCCAGGCGCTTTAGGCAATCAGGAATTAATTGCAGGCCTGGGTGATCATGACATAATTCTCTTAGAGAGCAACTTTCAACCCTTTTGAAGAAACCCCCGTAAACGTACCATCAGACTCTGGAACCAAGCAGACTTACCAAAATTACGCAGGGATACTCCTGATTTCAGTCGTCTTTTCTTGAGGTCTCATAGTGTTAAAGATAATGTCAATGACCTTTGGAAGTGTATAAAAACTAACTTGGAATTTATTATGGATGACAACATATCTACTAAAATAACTTCAAGCAAGAACCATCAGCCATGGATTAATACAAAAACTAAACGTTTGTTGAGAAGGAAACATCGGTTCTTTAAGAAATTGAAACTACACCCTAATTCAGAAAGATTACTGATTAGGTATAAACATATTAAGAGAATGTGTCAGAGAGAATGTAGGCTTGCTCACTCCAATTACGTTAATGCAATGATTTCTTCAGGTGATCATCAAAACAAGAAATTATGGTCTTACATAAGGAGTAAGAGACAGGACAACACTGGGATTCCAGACCTGAGAAACAACCAGAATAACCTAATACAGGACCCTGAAGGGAAAGCAAATTTACTAAACAAGCAGTTTTGTTCAGTTTTCTCAAATCCCAAGCCTTTAATTAACGTTAGACTAAAGGATGATGATAAACTCCCTGAAATGCAAGACATCAAAGTAAACAAAGCAGGAGTATTCAAGTTACTGACCAACATCAATGAAAACAAAGCTACTGGTCCTGATGGCGTTCCTGGCAAGCTCTTAAAATTATGTGCCAATGAACTGACTGAGGTATACCAACTACTTTACCAAGCTTCACTGGACCAGGGAGTAATACCTGATGAGTGGCGAGATGCGAGCATTGTTCCTTTATTCAAAAAGGGTGACGAAACAAAAGCAGAGAACTACAGACCTGTATCTCTTACATCCATATCAGCAAAACTACTTGAACACATAATATACAGTAGCATAATGGACCATCTTGACAAATATGACTTCTTAAATAACGCCCAGCATGGTTTTAGACAGCGAAGGAGTTGTGAGACTCAACTTATAACAACTCTCAACGATTTTAATAACTCAGTCTTAACAACAGACAGCAAATAAAAATCAGAATTTTCAAAAGCCTTTGATAAGGTTGACCATGTGGGCCTGCTGCTTAAATTAGAACACATCGGCATTGGCGGTTCTTTGCTAAAATGGGCTAGATCATTCCTCGTTGGGAGAACGCAGAAAGTTGTTGTGGAAGGGTCGTCATCCCACTGTAAACCAGTCTTGTCGGGTGTACCAAAGGGGACTGTTCTGGGGCCCTTGTTTTTCTTAATTTATATAAATGACATAAGTAGAAATCTCTCTCCTGGAACTACTATAAGGCTTTTTGCAGACGACAGCTTAGTATATATATAGAACAATCAGAAGCAAGAATGATACACGCATTCTACAAGATGATCTAAACGGTTTCCAAGAGTGGGAAAGAACTTGGAAAATGGAATTTCATCCCCAGAAGTGCCAAGTGTTGCGTGTGATGTAATAAACGCTCACCATCTAGATCAGAATATTCTGTTCATAACACTATTCAGTATTCTTAAAGAAACCAATGCTGCAAAATATTTAGGCGTGATTATAGATAGTCGTCTCAAATGGAAAGAACATTACAATTTAGTATGTAAGAAAGCAAATAACATCTTAGCTTTCTTATACCTGTAGGAATATCAACGACTGCCCCCAAAAAGTTAAAGACAACTGCTACAAAACACTGGTTAGACCAGTACTGGAATATGGTTGCTAGTCTCAGTCTGGGATCCTTACCATCTAAAGGACATTGATAACCTCGAAAAGATTCAGAAGACAGCAGCACGGTTTGTAACAGGGAACCATATCAGAGAGAAGGGGAATACTTGGAAGAACATGAGGAAATTAGAATGGAAACCCTTAGAAGAGAGAAGAGCTATTATCAAACTTAACATCTTCTTCAAAGGCAGAGCTAAACTAATTGATATTCCAATGGAACAATTAGTATTGAATAAAAGTAGCACCAGGAGTGGCGGTCAATGTTATACCATACCTGCATCAAATATTGACAGCCACTTACATTCATTTTATCCTAGTTCTGTACGGCTGTGGAATTCACTGCCAGGTGCCATCAAGATTGCCACAAATGCAGTCTCATTTAAAAAGCAAATTGATACGACAGTTTTGAGATCTGCATATAATAACTGACGATTTTCTATTTTAACTTCCCCAGATATTTTATGGTTACCTGGGCCTGAATCTGGCCATTGCTTTTAACTTTTTGAATATTGTGTGCGACCCCTTGTTGCCAAATTTTGCTCCAGGGGCCAACAAACTGAGTCGCACTTTATTTTATGTTATTTTATTTTACTTTTTAACATGCGCACTGGTGACCTACTCGTTTTTGAGTGAACCAGTATTTTAGGAAGAAGAAGGATTGTCAGCAACATGTGTTGACCATTACTCTTTTTCTGTTGTTTTAGCCATGTCATCGCAACCACAATCATTTTTTCTTTGGCTCTCGATTTCTAATCACTATCAGGGTCTCTGTCTGCCAATGCGTCTCACCTGTACCTCACT
>CM065714.1:17759300-17764300 GCA_033310375.1 Conus canariensis | reverse complement strand
GTGACTGTGCTGGGATGTTTTAATTATGCGGTCATTAATACCTGGTTGATAGTTCAATCAGTACAGAGAACAAACGAAAGTAATAATTTATTTGCTGTTTAATCTTCATCGCATCATGCATAACCTGTCCAATACATACCAAATAAACAAACAAACAAAAACCCTCTCTTTCATTCCATTCAGTGCTGAAGATGTTTTCATACAGTTCTGTTTGCAACTGCACTAAAAATACAAGAAGCAAAAACAAACAAACAAACAAACGGATTAACAAACGAACGAACAAACAGGACACTAAAACAAAGCAAAACCCCACCAAAACAAGAACAACAATAACAACACCAACAATAAAACCCATACAAGCCGTAAATTGCATTTCGAAAGCCATACTACAACTGAAAACAAAACATTGTAAAGTAATGCTTACTTAACACACAATAGAAAACAGTTATTCTCCAGTTTAATCAACATGGTTCCGACCGACCTAACAACGCCTTTTCACAGCTGTCACACTCACACAGGGAAAAAAATGTCACATGACTAAGCAAGTCAGACCATCGTAAAGAAAATATCCGGAAAAAAACCCCAGAGAAAGCAGTTATGACACGGTAGCTAACCTTTTGACATCTTACGGCATAATAGATAATGCTGTGCTGAAAACGCTACGTATCTCCTTTAATTTTCCGCTTCCAGGTTACAGAAAATCGTAAATAAATAACATACGCCCACGAGCGCGGACGCATGCACACATCCACACACTCACTCACACACACACACACACACAACACACACGCGCGCGCGCGCGCGCGCGCGCGCGCACGCACGCATGCACGCACACACACACACTCTACTCACACACACACACACACACACACACACAAAGCCATATGGTCAAATAATCACCACAGAATGGTCAGCTAGTGTCCACTCTGGACATTGTGCACAGTTTTCATTTCCTAAATGCGAGATAACTTTTAAGAGCTGCCATGTCATAAACTGCTATCAAGTGAAGAAAAAGTAAAGAGTTTCAGAACAAAGACAAGGCTATGGCCCACACAGGCAGAACAAACAGTAGACAACAGAAAGACAAAAAGTAAACAGAAAGACGGTCCAAGAGAGACACAGAAAAGAGGAACTTATTAACAAAGAACTTCAAGATCTCGGCATTCCCCACGGGAACTACAAATTAGCTAAAGTGTTTTGAGCATTTGTATGTCTGTTAGTTGTGATAAAAAAAAGACAGATTCATCGAAAAAATTATTTACAAAACATTAATGAATTTTTGACCAAAAAAAGATACATACATATATATCTGTATCTCTCTCTCTCTCTCTCTCTCTCTACAACACACACACACACACACTATATAAACTATATATATATATATATATATATATATATATATATATCTTCTATGTACGTCACAAATGACCAAGACAAAAATGCACTAAACAATCCTGCCGCATTACTGTGGGTTTGACACATATATGTGGCATACAACAGCACACACGATGTTCTCCGGATGGCTGTGGGCAGCCAACATCCATCTGCGGAGTATGGTTTTGTGCATAATTTAGGTGTCTTATGTGTGACGCCTGAGGACGACATGTTTGTCGCAAATTCACCTATCTGTTTCGTATTGTGTGTTAAGTAAGCGTTATTTTTTCCTCTGATTTGCGTGTTTATGTGTATTTTGGCTCATTCATAGTAACAGTACCATCTATTTCAATCTTTGTATTTTCTTTTTAGTTGTGTCCCCCCCTCCCCCTCCCCTCCTCAATTTGGCTTCATTCACACTCTTCTCACCTAAATGGACTTCCCATCCGCCCCCCCCCCCCCCCCACCTCCCCTGCGATACCTCCAAGATTGTAATATACATACGGTAGTACGTACAATCATTTGGTGCTTAGTGATTACGCATACACATAGACCTATTTTCATACAAACGCACACATCAGTGTCAGACGGGTGCCCAGTAACAATTCATTAAGGGGAAAATGGGGGTAGGCGACTTCTCATACCATCATCACAAAACAAATCCACCCCTGGACACTCACTCACACATTCCCATGTAAATGACCGCACGCATACAGTACACAAAAATGGCACTGTTTATTGTTAGTCATTTATTCTCAAAAGAGTTACATCCCTTCTCTCACTCTCTTTCCAAAGAATTTTGTAACAACAGTCATCCTCCATACAGCATATATCATACTCATCCGATCATCAGCTGTTAGTGTAACATAATTATGTAACAAGCAAAAGTAGTAGGTCTGTTGTTGTTATTTGGAAGACAGTGATGGACATCCCCGAATTTGGTAATGCAAGGAGGCCTATTATGTATCATACATGGCTTCCTTCCGTAATGCGCGCATTGAAAATCTGTAGAATTAATTTAGCTGGACAAACGTCTTCTTGCAGAATGAAAATTGACCAGTCTCAGACTTATCGTTCTAGGCGAATAAACACAGAATATCTGAACAAAGGCAACAACTTTGTACTTAGATTGGAGGACATTCCCTTCAGTATAAAACTCCCTTCTGGTTCTTCCAATATTCAGTTTACAGCCCTCAAAAATATGAAAAGGATAGAGAGAGAGAGAGAGAGAGAGAGAGAGAGAGAGAGAGAGAGAGAGAGAGAGAGAGAGATGTGTAATGAAGTTGAGTGCAAGGCTGTACAGCAGACGTGCACGTAATGAAGGAGAGTCTAAAGGACAAGACTGCACAGAATAACTAGAGAGAGAACATGTTACTCGATGCTAAATTCAAATATTTAACTTGCACTCAGACGCAGACATACTCATATGCATGCCATGCAAACATGCACTACTCACACACACACACACACACACAAAACATTCATTTCTGACGGTTTTTTTTTCTTTTCAATTACCCACTGATCCCGTCATCCACGCCGCCCTCTCCCGACATGTCTAGCTCATGTCTTAAACAATCTGATTTCCATTTACCCTCACCCACACCCAATCTAAACTAACCGAACTTCCCCTTCGTATCCCCCCCCCCCCCACCCGCCCCTTCGCTTTGCACCAGCACAGCCTAGAGAAAGGGTATAGGTTACGAAACGTCGGCAAAGATTATCCACAAAAAAATGTTCATTCTTCGAAAGGTTATGTCATACACATTTTGGCAAGATCCCCCCCCCCCCCCTCTCTCTCTCTCTCTCGCTCTCCGACTGGCAACTCAACACTTCGAAAATTACATTCACGTTTTCCAGATTACTGATATTTCTACAACACACACACACACACACACACACACACACACACACACAATTGCTTGGATTTTTTTTAACGTCAGTGTAACATTTTCATCTATATGGTTTCTAGATGTTGTTTATATCTCATTAATTATTTTCAAAGAAATTAACCTAACTTTTATGCCGTGAGTGGGGTGCTGGTCAAAAAATTGGTGGATTTGTGACACGAACATGCTCACAGCTGACGAACCGTTCTGACATCCTTTAAAAACGGTTATACTAAACAAAAGCAAAACGAAAAAATGCAACTTTTCCCCCATATTTTTTTCTGAACATAATACATTCTACATCATAATGTTAATTAAACACAGGTGTATCAAATAGCTGTATCGGTTGCGACTAATGGTCTGCATTTCTCGTTCCAGTCTTGATTGTTTCATGTATAAACTAATGAACATTCTTGGGAATACTTTAACACAACACACACACACACACACACACACACACACACACACACACACACATTGACGCTGTATTCACGTCACAACATTAGGGACGATTTATTCGTGTGTACAACGGTTCCTATCGTTGTTTGTTGAATTACAGCTTGCTGTCCCAGCATTACTTCCCTTTGATTGATGTCGCGACCAATGAACAGATGCTGATGTTAGCATTGTGAACAGAATGTTAGCATTGTGAACAGAATCACCATAACCAGTTTTAATTCCAGGCCTCTTTACCATTGGTCCGGGAAATTTTTGGTTCATAGGCATTTCCGCGCTGGATTCTGTAAAAGTGTATTCTAGAATTTCGCCGTTTGTCTTCCATTCACTCTGGTGACGACATAGCAACGGTGACATCTCTTAGGACAAAGTTTGTGTACTGATTCGCTTAGCTATTTTCGAAAACTTTCATTACGTGAAGGAACTGTACAAAGAGTGTTGCTACACCATGTAAACAAGAAAAATGTGAAATTTCGTGAATTTTTTTCATGTTTCTTAAACTTTGGGTTTATTTTTTTTCCCGATCTACTAGTCTCTATGTCACAGAAATAACACATGTTTTTTTGAAAAAAGAAATCAGATATTGTCCCTTTTCCATTTTTACAGCAACTTAAGTCTTTGTTCTTTTTTTTCTAAAAGAAGTCAGTGCTGGGGAAGGGGATGGGAAGCTGTCAGCATCTCCAACGCAACTCGGGGATGTTATTCCCTGTCTCGGCAATGTATTGTTTCAAAACACTGCGGCTGTATAGGTATGGTGTAACATCTCTCTCTACAACACCCTGCCCTGCCACCCATAACCGTTTTGGCAATACACGACGAAAATTAATACTGGAAGCACATTCCATCACCGAATTACCAAACCAATCTCTCATCAAGGCGCTTTGGCACATCCAAGAAGACAGTACTCGTGGCTTCTGCGATCAGTTTTTGGCAAAATAAATGCCTTCTTGTTCTTATTTCCTCTTGGCGTCTGCGATCACTTTTTGGCAAAATAAATGCAGTCTAGTTCTGCTTTCCGCTTGGATTTTGGGGTCACTCTTTGGCAAAAGAAATGCAGTCTAGTTCTTCTTTCCCTTTACCTGGTCTCACCGCGAGAGCTTAGAGAGAAAACCCCCTAACGGGTTGTTTCACAACAGTGTGCCGATCTCACGGATCACGACTTGGTCTTGCTAGCGCGAATCTGGTCGTACTTCTCGATCAGTCTGTAGTACGGGACCAGCTTGGGCTCCACCGGGGGAGGCAGCTCCTCCTGGGGCTCGAAAGGGTCCACAGTCTTGGGCGGCG
>CM065714.1:17749300-17754300 GCA_033310375.1 Conus canariensis | reverse complement strand
TGCTATTGACAGTGCTGTAACTGCATGAATGTCTGCTGCTGCAGCAACCAACCACAAGCGCAGTTACCTTCATCATCACTGGTTTATTACTTCATCATCATCATCATCATCATTAAACCACTATTATCATCATCTAACCTCTCCTTCAGGCTCTTCAGTTCGCTGGTCAGTGTCTCATACGTCTCCGCCGAGGGTTCGCCATGTTCAGACACAGGCCTCTTCTTGATGTTCTCTCGTCGCCTCTCCTTGAATTCCATCTCCAGCTCCATGTCGCTCAGCTGAAGCCCAGTAGGAATCAGACAGGAAAATGGGATCAATGTTTTCAATCAACAGGAAAAACATATTTCAGACCCTACGGTAATGGTCATGTTCGATGTATATTGGAAGCAAGCACAGAAAAGAGAATGACAGAACGAGTCGAGAGTTACGTGCGTCAACCTTCATTGACGGACTGCTTGACCGGCCTTCATCTTTGACTTTCATCGTGTAATTTCACTGATATTGACTGTAACCCCTGGTTATAAAATCACACCAGAAAAAACAACAACTAAACTTTGAATACCACGTCCTAAATACCCTCATTTTCACTGCTTCCAGTGGGTCGAAAGAGTTCAGTTCAATTCTTTACATTAAAGCAATACGAATACAAAAAATGTCGGGGTAATTCCACAATGTTTTACATGATTATTTGTAAATTGTCGCCCACATTAAATGGACACTATAAAGGGTAAGGTAACCAAAAGAAGAAGAAGCAGAAGCAGAAGAAGAAGAAGAAGAAGAAGAAGAAGAAGAAAACTGAATGGGTGAAGACTGCGCGTCACCAATACATTTATCAAAAGAAAAATCCAACACATGGCGCGCAGTTTACTGACCTCATTCACCAGAGAGACCTCGTCGATCCGAAGACTTTCCTCCTTCTCCCTCATGTTGCGCAGCTCCCGGGACAGTTTGGCGTGGTCCCCTTCCAGCTTGGTCACCGAGAACGTCAGGGTGTGGCACTTCTGACGTACCTCGCGCAGATCCTGTCAGCACAGGGTACCATGACGTCATGATACTATGACACACAGGACAGATACCTTTGACTGTAGCTGTTCCTGCGTCGTACATACATCAGGCAGTCAAGGTGCTTCACCTTGCTCGGTTCTCAGCCAGACTCCTGACTGTCACTCCAGATTCTACTGACCAGTCGGAGATTCCTCTCCATTCCCTAATGCCGGTTTCTCATGGGCGGCGGCCCTTTCTTTCTCTGGCCTCTCCTGTCAATATTCATTCCATGGTTTGATTTGCAGTCTTGTCGTGGGAAGTCTTAAGATATGCCCCAACCAGCGGAGTCGCCTTCTGCAGATGATGGCTGACGTAGGAAGCTGCTGGGATCTGTCCCTGACCTCTTTGTGTGACACGAACTTCTTGCATTTGATATGTCCACGATTGTAGTAGGTATCTGTTTGTTATAAGCGTCCAGATTTTTCTCCTGGGTGTTTTTTGTTGTCAGTGTTCGCTGGTTTTGTAACCGTCGAGCAGCGGTCGTTATCACAGCGCAGATTTCATGATACGATTAAAGAATTTACCAGTATCGTGAATCTCAGAATTCACAGATGTTGGCCTGCGTCTAGAGTGTTAGAGAATGTGTGTGTGTGTGTGTGTGCGTGTGTGTGTGTGTGCGCGTTCGCGCGCGCGTGTGTGTATGTGTGTGTGTGTGAGAGAGTGAGAGAGAGAGAGAGAGAGAGAGAGAGAGAGAGAGACAGACAGACAGACAGACAGACAGACAGACAAATAGACAGACAGAAACAGAGAGGCGCACGATGATTATTTTCATGCTTGTTTTACACGAAGCTTCAAAATGTCAATGGCTCCGAACCCCCCAAAAAACAGTTTACCCTTTTCTGTATCGTTTTCACCTATCCACACAATCACCACCACCACAATCCTTCCCAACCTCACCTTCATCTTCTCCTCCTTCAGCTTCTCGAGCTCGGTCAGGTCGTTCTTGACGTAGGAGGCGTAGTTCTCGTCTGTCTGCAGCCAGGTGTTGAGCACAGAGAGGGCACCGCGGATGTGGGTGCAGGCATCCGTGAACACCACCAGAAACAGCAGCTTGTTCATGTCGTACCGAGAACACAGGGCCGCCACTGGGGAACTGTAAGGGAAAGGTGGATTCCGGTTTGGTCATCATCATCGTTGTCATCATCATCGTCCTCGTAGTTGTCGTCATCGTTGTCCTCGTCATCATCATCGTCATCATTGTAGTTATCATCATTATTAGTATAATCATCATCATCGTCATCAACATCGTCGTCATTATTATCATCACTGTCGTGTTCTTCATCATCGTCATCCTCCTCCTCCTCCTCCTCATCATCACTATCCTCCTCCTCCTCCTACTCATCATCATCGTTATCATCATCACTACCATCATCATCATCATCATCACTATCATCATCATCGTCGTCGTTGTCGTCGTCATCATCATCATCAACATCATTATCATCACCATCATCGTCGTCGCCGTTCTGGTAGTCGTCGTCGTCGTCATCATCATCAGCATCATTATCATCGTAACTGGTATCCTCCTCCTCCTCCTCCTCATCATTATCACTATCATCATCATCATCGTCGTCGTCGCCGTTCTGGTCGTCGTCGTTGTCGTCATCATCATCAACATCATTATCATCGTAACTGGTATCCTCATCACTATCATCATCATCATCATCATCATCATCATCATCATTATCACTATCATCATCATCATCATCGTCGTCGTCGCCGTTCTGGTCGTCGTCGTGTCGTCATTATCATCAACATCATTATCATCGTAACTGGTATCCTCATCACTATTATCAACATCATCATCATCATTGTCATTATCGTCATCATCATCATCATCTTCATCATCATCGTCATCATCATTACTATGGTCGTATAACAGTCAGACGTCGTGAACGTGGTGCTGTGCCTGGTGCGCGGGTGCACAAGGATCCCCGCAGTACGGATCAAACGCAACGGTACAGTAGCAAAATTACCGGTACAATCGTTCATGTCACACCCATGCCTTTGTGTGCTCCGCCTCTGAAACGTCCCTCCTCCTACGTTGCCTGGCGAAGGTCTTAGGTGGGGAGTCATGTCGGGGTAAGCATCTACATGTCCGTGCAAAAGGTTCGACCGACATTTTGACAAGTGAGTAAGTAACGGGTAAGCGCTTTAAGGACTTCTACAAGGCTGACCTGAAAGCCGCCGTCGTCAGTACTGATGCCTGCCGGAGACAGACGCAGATGAGATGACAGGAACTAATATACGCACGCATGCACACACACACACACACACACACACACACACACACACACACACACAAACACACACACAAACACACACACACACACACACACTCACATACATACACACACGCACGCACACCACACACACACACACACACGCGCGCGTGCGCACGCACGCACACACACACACACACACGCGCGCGCGCGCGCACATCCATATACAAACTCACTCACAGACAAACACACTCACTCCTAGACAGACGACAAACAGACAGACACGCACATACACATGCACGCACACAGGCATGCACGCCACCCCCTCCCCCTTCACCCCCCATATACACGCATACCTTCCTACCCCACCAACGGACACACAACAGCATAAATGATGACAATAATGACGATGATGACGATGACCAGCAACACACCACCACCACCACCACCACCATCACCAACCAAGTCAACCATTAATGATTGTCGGCGCAACACTGGTCCCCATCCCCAACGTTGTTCTCGCCAGGCCTACGTGACCCCGACTGACCTGAGCATGCTGGCGGTGATGCCGGTGGTCTTGAACTTGGTGTAGAGGTTGCGGGCACTCTGGATGCTCAACTCCGCCTTCTGCTTCCACGCGGCGATCTGCTCCGTGTAGTGGGCCGGCGTCTCCAGGTAGCAGTCGGTGTCCGCGTCGTAGAAGCTGACGCAGTACCTGGAATAAACCCCCATCATCATCGTCGTCAGCCACGTTCGAAGACTGTGTCTCTATCTTTCTCCATGTGTTATTCTAGGGTATTCTAGTTCTTTGGATTGAAATTTGTCATTCGTGAGCGGAGTGGCAGAGAGACAAATACAATGACAAATGGTTAGTTGCATATAGGCCTGTGGCCCGTTACAATGAGGGAAGCGGCAAGCAACTGTGAAATTGAAGACGAGACAAACAAAACTTAACATTCACACATTGCCAGAAATCCCATGTCAATCGCAATAATCGCAGAAAAAAGGTCTTCATAAAACAAAACTTGATCAGCGTTTCAAACGCGAAAAGAGGAATGTAGACAGATTCAGTTGAATGTCAAGGCTACTACTCAAAATCCTTGTACATTGTTCTCGTTTCGTAAGGTAGGTCCGTGCACTTTGAACATAATAGTTACCTCTCAGGTCACTATAATGTTAGCATTCGAATAGCATATGGAATTTGTCCTTATCGTCCGCCTGGCAGAGGGACAACCAGGTTGATCAATTGCCGAAAAACGAAAAACATGGCTGTTTATGCTTGAAACGGACACACACACACACACACACACACACACACACACACACACACACACACACACACAGAGAGAGAGAGAGAGAGAGAGAGAGAGAGAGAGAGAGAGAGAGAATGAGGGAAAAAGAGGGTAAGTAGACGGAAGCGACTGGAGAAGATGAAAGGTGTGTGGGTGTGCGTGCGTGCGTGCGCGCGCGCGCGCGAGTGTGTGTGTGTATGTGCGTGTGTGTGTGTGTGTGTATGTGTGTGTGTGTGTGTGTGTGTGTGTGAGAGAGAGAGAGAGAGAGAGAGAGAGAGAGAGAGAGAGAGAGACAGACAGACAGACAGACAGACAGACAGACAGACAAATAAGGAAAAAAAAAAAACAACAACGAAGAAAACGACAACAAACACGTCTTTACAAGCAAAACAAACGAAGAGGAACATAAAGAAACAATTAATACAACAAAGACACCCTGACA
>CM065714.1:17739300-17744300 GCA_033310375.1 Conus canariensis | reverse complement strand
TTCAGTATATGCACACGCCTGTGAGTGTGTCTTCCGATTCTGTACATTGTTTTCCATGCTTTTCACTTTCCTGTTTCTTCTTTCTTGTTTAACTGAGTGATTGTCAGAATAATGTGTGATACCTGTGTGAACGTAAGACAGTTAAAGTCCCCTGAGGAAGGTGAGCTGTGCCCGCCGAAAATTTGGGATAACGAAGAGCCAACTTGTTGTTCTTTTGTGCATTGTTCTCTCTCTCTCTCTCTCTCTCTCTCTCTCTCTCTCTCTCTGCACACACACACACACACACACACACACACACACACACACACACACACACATATATATATACACATATTATATATATATATATATATATATGTATGTATGTATGTATGTATGTATGTGTGTGTGAGTGCGTGCGTGCGTGCGTGCGAACGTGCGTGCACGCGCGCGCGCGCCCGTGTGTGTGTGTTGTTGTTGTTGTTGTTGTTGTTGTGGTGGTGGTGGTGGTGGTGGTGGTAGTGATGGTGATGGTGTTAACTGAAGGGATAAATAAACCGGAGATGTGAGGAAACATCCGAATTTTCTCACGGCGATGCGGCTGTTTGTTGTCACCGCTGATCTTCTCTCTTGTGATCGACTGGGTGATGAGGAGAGCGATGAGCCCACCATGCGGGATCCAGTGGACACTCATGCAGAAACTTGAGGACCTGGATTTCGCGGACGACATCAGCTTACTGACTCACACCCTCCACCACATGCAGAAGAAGACCGACAGCCTCTGCAGCACAGCCAATAACACTGGCTTGGAGATCAACGCGGAGAAGACAAAGACCATGAGAGCCAACACAAGCCAGGCTGAAGCAATTCGCCTAGGGGAACAACAGATAGAAGATGTTGAGAAATTTACCTACCTAGGAAGCATTGTCAACAAGACAGGAGGTACTGATGATGACATCAGGGCCAGAATAACCAAGGCAAGATTTGCTTTCACCACCCTCAAGCCCATCTGGAGGAGCGCAAACGTCCATCTTCACACCAAACTGAGACTGTTTAACACCAACGTGAGACCTGTGCTGCTGTATGGCTCGGAGACCTGGAGACTCACCAAAGGGCTGGAGCACAAGTTGCAGGTCTTCATCAACACATGCCTGCGGCGGATCCTCCGCATCAGGTGGCCTGACAGAACTGCTAATGAGGAGCTATGGAGCCGGACAAATCAGAGACCAATCGGAGACACCATCAGAATCCGAAAGTGGAAGTGGATCGGACACATCCTACGCCGAGGCCCGGACAACACCACACGGCAGGCACTGGACTGGAACCCTCAAGGAAAGAGAAAGTGAGGCCGCCCAGTGACAACTTGGCGTAGGACGCTGGACAGTGAGCTGAGTACCATCAAGCTGTCCTGGGGTGAGGCAAAGCGGGCAGCCCAAGACCGCACACGTTGGAAATCTGCAGTGAAGGCCCTATGCTCCCGTTGGAGCGAAGAGGATTAAGTAAGTAAGTAAGTAAGATGCGGCTATTCAACCCACCACAGCATACCAACAAGTGGGGAAGTAAGAAAACCAACAAGCAAAAATACCATGTAATCCCCTCTCCCTCTTTCCCCATACAAAAACGCACGCACATACTTGCACGAAAATGATAGCAGCAACAATAAGAAAGACGATCAACGACAACAATTTCCATTGTCATCGTAGTGAGAATGACGCAGTCTGAAAACGTAAACGAGGTCTACACGTACAGGAAAGATGAGGCAGTCAGGAGGAAAACTGGCAACAGGAGGTGTGGGAACAAAGGGAAAACAGAAAGACAGAACTCGGGGAAAGGAGGAATGGGATTTCTTTCGACACGATGGCATTATAGCGTATAATAAAACCGTCAGAAATAATCCAAACATTTAAATCAAACGTGTCATGGTGAGATTCGGGTTAAGGCATAGAGGAGGGGGTGGTGGTGGAGGGTAACGAGAGAGAGAGAGAGAGAGAGAGAGAGAGAGAGAGAGAGAGAGAACAAAAGCAAGGAGCACAAAATAGAGAAAAAGCAGAGCACAAACTGGAGGACCGTACATCTGAGAGCATACTGCACAATGTCACGTTCCTGACAGTGTTCACAGTTCTCAAAATACAGCCCTCGAACAACGAAATTCTTGCCGCATATTCCTTTACCATTTGATCAAGATCAGCACAACGATAGCTGTCACTGCAAGACCTTGACAACCGATCGCTCGAAGAACGATGAGCACATGGAGCTTTGCATTCACGTGTATATGTCTCCAAAACAGACAGGACTGCGTGCGTTTTAAGACAGGTGACCTGACGTCGCGCTCAGTGACATGTAGCCGAGAGACGTGTCAAAATATCCCAACACAACTTACCCTTTTCCCTAAGATCTTCAGTCACTAGCTCTTCTTTGTCCTTGGGGAAAAGCCTGGACCGGGGCGTGCCCCGTGGAGTGATGCTTTTGCCTCGAGGAGTGTTCTCCGGAGTAAGTCCCTTCCCACGAGGCGTTCCATGAGGTGTTACACGAGGCGTATCACGTGGCGAAGCACCCAATTTGGACAAGGGGGCCAGAAAGGGCACTTTGCTCGTTGACGGCCCCCTTCCCAGAAATCTAACTTTCTTTTCGCGCTTGAAGTCGATCATGTTGAAAGGCTGGGATGAGATGCAGAGTAGGATATACTCACGTAAATGTCTGAATCGAGACCACAACGAGGCAGTCTTTTGTCTTGTTCTATTTAAAAAGCTTGGAGCGTCTCTGGAAAGCTTAAAGCTGTAATTCACGAATGGATGACCATCAAGGCACAAATGGACCAAACACTTTGCAATCGGCTCCTGATTATCCTTGCAACAGTCTGGCGTTTGGAGGATTTAAAGAAGAGTAATCCATATTGTACAGGAAAAAAAATCTTTCTGACCACTTCAGCAGTTGTCAAAATACAGCGCAGATTCCAGACACAGATATTTGTCTCTCTCACGCACGGAAGTATCTGCACTTTTCGTTGGCGGAATTATAAACTTTTATACAGCTGGCAACTCGGGAATGATTTATGTTTCCGTCATTTGTTTAAACCAAAACAGAAAACCGAGGAGCAGCTGTGTCTGACAACAATGATCAGTTTATATTGCTGGACGCAAAACAAATCCACGATTTCAAAACCTAGGGTTCCAGAAAAGAAAATATGTCACACTTAGTCAAGGTAATGATTTCGCCTTGACTGCACACATGTAGGAATCGTCGACCTGACAAAGACTGCGTCTCGGGTCACTTTGTTGTCTTGAAAGCGCAAAGTTACCTGGACACTAAAACTGAATGTGAACTCCAGTAGCTTTCAGCTGAGCTCTCACTGCCCACTAAAACCTCCCCCAGAGGTCCACGCTGCGTGGCCTGCCCCAACTAATCTCACACCTTGGACGTGGTTTTAGCCCCGCATTACCACCAACAAACTCCTGCTAATCCCACCTGAAAGTGAAGTGGAGCGTTGACGATTTCCGTTGAAACCGTTACAGTTGATCAAACAAAAGTCGATACTATCGGTGACTGCTTTGTCCGGGCCAAGCATGAAAGCTTTGGTGAGATACTTGAGCAAAATACACGCTGGCACAGACTTAAGCCTTCTGCCATTGTGTTACAGCTTGTCATCATCCAGACGTTTTGCGAGTCCTCCGTTCCACGAACAATCAGTCGTATTAATTCTTGTCGGTTTTTGATGCATGCAAACGAAAAAGAAGTGTGCCTTCCGAACACTGACAAAAAAAAAAAAAAAAAAAAAAAAAAAGGGTAGAAAACGATGAATTCCGTTTCTTTCTCTCACGCAATCGCCAACTCTGTCTCTATCCCTTACCCCTTCCCCTCCCTCCGCCGCGCTCCCCCCCCCCTCTCTCTCTCTCTCTCTCTCTCACCCAGTTACCCTCTCTCTCTCTCTCTCTCGTCCACTTGACTCACAGCTTGCTCACGTCTGCTTGTGTTCGAGTAGCCACAGTGTCGCCACATACAGCTAATCGTCCAATATTAGTTTAGCCATACTTCTCCCTAATTCAGCCGAGACACATCTTCCTGAGTGTGTTGATGTACTCTGCAGCACTGTGGGACCAGTCTGTAATTGCTTAATGCACACCTCATGCCCACAGCAGACGGAGCGTCGACTTGGCGATTTTCGAGCCTGCGAATTACGAACCCCCCCCCTCCCCCCGCCCTTCTTTCAACCCTCCCCCTCCACACGCACACTCTGGGAAGCATATTAAAAACCTCAGTATAGCCCTCATTATATTAGTGCGAGGACAAAAACAGACGCAGTAAAAAAAAAAAAAAGTGCAAGTGAAAATACATAGGAGCGGCCCCACGAAAGCGAAAACGCAAATGCACGTGCTGTGCGCATTCTGCACCTTCGAATAGCATAGGGATCCGATTTTTTTTTGTCTGCAGATGCCTGCGAATCGGATGGCCTTGACATTTCACAGCTCTTGCTGATTGTTCTTCAGAATGTTAGGTGACTGCTGTACTGCAAGCAGCGATAATTTGGAGGGGGGGGGGGGGGGGGGGGTTATGCATATGTTCCACCATGGAAGCAACATCATCTTTGTACATTACTTGTTGGTTGTCTCCCTGACATGCAGGAAAACGACGATGGAGACAAAAGTGTGTCTACAAGCTCCTTTCCTGTGGAACTGTCGGCTTTCCATTTTATTGTTCTGATGTGGTCCATCGGGTGCCTACTCTGAACGATGTGATCCCGTTCTCCAAGCAACCAGCAGCTGCCTGAGAGCCCGTGGCACTGAACTCCAGTGACTTGACATGTCGAGCTCCACTGCCTGGTAAGCCGTGACTGGCGGCTGAGGCATGCTGTCTACTGCAGGAACAAATGAAACTAAACTCAACATTCAAAATTTTTATAATTCCACAAAAGCATGCTAATGTCTTCAAATTTTGACCACAGTTTAGTGTGTGATTGATTTCCGCAGGCTAAAGTCATTTCCAGCCTGTCATACCCTGAATCAGTTTCGATTCGATCAGAAGCG
>CM065714.1:17729300-17734300 GCA_033310375.1 Conus canariensis | reverse complement strand
GTGCGTGCGTGCGTGCGTGCGAGCGTGCGTGCGTGCGAGCGTGCGTGCGTGCGTGCGTGTGTGCGTGTGTGTGTGTGTGTGTGTGTGTGTGTGTGTGTGTGTGTGTGTGTGTGAGGGGTTGGAGTGTGGGGGATTGTGGGGATGAGCGGATGAGACGTTGATCAAGAAACTCAGCCATTTATTCTGAATAATAGAAATCGTTTTATCTTAAGAAGCAACAAGAAAAATCCCAAAATGTCTCTAGAACATCTGCATTCTGCATCTGAAAACGGCATCAGTAAAAAAAAAAAAAAAAAAAAATCATAAAGGTATACACATCTGACTGAGCTGGTTTGTGGAAGGGGCAAAAGCGAGTGCGGGGAAAACCCAACAATTCTCTGGCCCAGCCAGAATTTGTTCAGATAGGAAAGGTTATCACGCTGGCGATGGATCGGTCCTGTCTAGCGGGAATAAACTGTGGTCTTAGCAGGCCGACCACCACTCCCATCCCTTCCCGCCATCATCCTTCCCCCCTCCGACCCCCCCCCCCCCCACCCCCCCCGCGCCAGACGTCAGAGCTAGGGGTTATCAATTAATCAATTACTGCCTTCTCTGTATCTTCAGGTGGACTACTACCCTAAGCCGGCTCGGCTGATAAGAGTTTGGGGGGGGGGGGGGGGGTGATACACCGAGGGGAAAACGTGAAGGGTGTCGGTCAGTAGTGCTAATCAGGAAAGCAAAACTTGGGAAGATATTTTCCCTTACTGACAACACAAGATATGCTAAAATATTCCGGAGTAATTCAGAATTTCATAATCAGCCGCTTAACAGCATACAAGAGAATTTTTTTTTTCACAAAGAAATATGGACTATGCTATTTTTATATTTCAGATGGATTGATTATGTCATTTGTATACAAAAATTATTGAGTTAAATTCATAGGTTTTTCAACTTTAAGAAGAAACAGTTGCATACCTTTTTTTCTACCAAGGAAATGTGTTTTCTAAGACTTCACGGCCCCTTGATCAATCAGACACACAGAGACATCTTTTCAGATGGAGCACACTATGGCAGTGTAAAACCTGTATAGGATATACGTACTTGTTAACGCATATATGCAAGTTTGTTATCTATATAACATGAATGTATCTATATTTGTATCTAAGCATGTAACTGTGTAATTATCTGTTTATGTATTGTGTCTTTGAAAAAAATAAACTTAACAACAACAACAACAACAACAACGACAACAACAAAAGAAAAACCGGAATCATGGTGGAAAACATTATCCACGTTGTTGTTCTTACTGGTCATCTTTAGGGCGAGGAACAGTGGTAGCAGTAGTAGTAGTTGTAGTAGAAGAAGTAGCACAAGTAGTACTAGCAGCAACACTAGCGGTAGAAGTAGAATAACAGTAGCAGTAGTAGTAGTCGTCGTATTACTAGAAGTCGTAGTAATAGTAGTAGAAGTAGTAGCAGCAGGAGCAGTACCACAAGCAGCAGCATTCACTGTAGCAGCTGTGGTGATTCTAATACTAGAACTAGTAACAGCAACAACTGTAATAATGCGCCGTTGGTTTTAGTGTTACAGAGTAGAAGTAACCATAACAGCTGTAGGAAAGGAAACAATTATCTTCACAGTAGTTTTAATAGTACCAGTAGTAGCAGTAGTAGTGAAAGCAACAGAAGAGGCGTGTAACAGTAACATATTGGCTACGGCAATAACAGCGACAGTAGCAGTAGCTCTGATATATCATCATCTACATCAGTAGCAGCAGCAGCAGAAACAGCAAGGCTGATGATAAAAGCAATAGTGATGGCAGAAGCAGTTCGAGAATCGTGTCCTGGAGATGACGAAAAAACAAAGGGGTGCACACGGGAGTCTGACTTCGTTCAACTCCAAATACCTTGTTTTCAGTTTCAATATCATAACAGGATATGCTGTGTCTCCCTGATGAGTCCGATCCAGGGGACGGAAGGCCTAGGAGCAGGTAATGCACATAGAACTGTCTTCGAGAGGGATTTCGATGGTTCCTTCATGCAGCTAGTGAAGGGTTTTCATATTTGTAATATACTTTCTTAATTTTATGTTATCATTTTCTTCAGTTCAAATCTTTGCCAAGTCATTACTATCATGACGGAAGAATTGTTAGCCTGCACTTGTTTTCCCCCACCACTTAATTGTTCAGCATAACAGGATATTATAACAGACAAGCCGATCACACAGCGCCTCCTCTGGGCTGTCACTACTCATGAAAAAAAAGTCCTGTCCTTAAAAAGAAAACACCAAACAAACATATCTATAGGTAACAGGAAATTCACAACATGACAACTAATCTAGACATCTTCATGGCTAGTGAAAGACAGGCCATGCAGAAGACATCAGCTATTCCTTTTCATTCATAACCCCAAGATTAAAACAAAATGGTAAACAACATTAACAATGAACACAGCAGTGCCCTAACAATTGATAGAAAAGATATTATGTGCAAACGGACACTGCGGAATAGACGGCTAGAGATCACTCTGGACAGTATGTACAATTTTCACCACTTAGTCACAAAACCGCAACAAACAAGCTGGCGTGCAATAAATTCTTCAAAACAGAGAGAGAGAGAGAGAGAGAGAGAGAGAGAGAGAGAGAGAGAGAGAGAAGAGAGAGAGAGAAACAGAGAGAGAGAGAGAGAGAGAGAGAGACACAGAGAGAGAGAGAGAGACAGAGAGACAGAGAGCCAGAAGCACAGAAGGACAGAGAGAGAGATGGAGAGGAGGGGGGGGGGGGAGGCAGGAAGGAGAGAGAAGAAAGGGGGATATAACGGGGATGGAGAGAGACAGAGAAAGAGAGAGAGAGAGAGAGAGAGAGAGAGAGAGAGAGGGAGGAGCGAGCGACTGAGAGAGAGAGAGGGAGACAGAGACAGAGATTGGGAGGGGAGAAGCGGGAGTGAGAGAAGAAAGGGGAGAGAGGGGGGATGGTGGAAGCGAGAGAGAGAGAGAGAAAGAGAGAGAGAGAGAGAGAGAGAGAGAGACAGACAGAGAGATAGACAGACAGACAGAGAGGGAGACAGACAGACAGACAGAGAGAAAGACAGACAGACAGACAGATAGACAGACAGAGAGGGAGACAGACAGACAGACAGACAGAGAGAAAGACAGACAGACAGACAGACAGAGAGGAGACAGACAGACAGAGAGAAAGACAGACAGACAGATAGACAGACAAACAGACAAGAGACAGAAAGACGGACAGAGAGACCGAGACAGAGACCGAGACACACAGACAGAGATACAGAGCTTCTCACAATAATTATCATCCAACGTCCCCATGTTTGCCGCAGAGGGTCAACACCCCAGACACCAAACAGACACACACACCCAAGCACGCAGCCATGGTTGCACGAACACACAACGGGCGGTTCCCCACCTGTTACGATAAACACAGGAGGTAAACGTGGAAGAAATTAAACAAAATCTCTGTCCCACTTTCCACCCGGTAATCCGATCTCTGAAACGTTTGAAAACTTGAACAGCAAACACCGGGCCAAACAAAAGATCAATCCCCCTCAACGTGGGTCTGGTATAAATGGCAAGAGACAAGACAGATAGACAGCCATTCAGACAACCAGACGCCTGAATGCATACAAAAACATAATCTCATGTGCACGTGAGAGAGAGAGAGAGAGAGAGAGAGAGAGAGAGAGAGAGAGAGAGAGAGAGAGAGAGACGCATGTGGATCATTTATTCATTACAGGTTCTGGCGGCCATTGAGGTGCACGTGCACGGCACATGAATTCTGAACAAATACTAAACATGGCATGTTTCACTAACACAAAGCACAACATGGTCTTATGATAATATACCTGTTTCTCTATAGTTTACCTACAAACATCTTTACGCAAGTATGAAGAACAATATGGTCAGAGTACAAGTCATTTCTGTCTGTTTTTGTTTGTTTGTTTGTTTGTCTGTTTGGTTGGTTGGTTTTTCTTTTCTTTTTTTATATTAATAATCAAATGCCTGGTTTAAAGATTCAAGGTTTTCTATTATGTGTAGTTACGCATGACAGAATTTCTCTCGTAATATTCAATGCTTCACAGAGAACAAAGTGTGATTCATCTTTCGACGCTCTTCTCTTATTTTCATCTATTTCTTATTTTAAAAAAAAAAAACACAGAGAGAGAGAGAGAGAGAGGAGAGAGAGAGAGAGAGAGAGAGAGAGAGAACAATCATTGTGTGTGGTGTTTTGTGTGTGTGTGTGTGTGTGTGTTGTGTGGGTGAGAGAGAGAGAGAGAGAGAGAGAGAACAATCATGTATGTGTGAGAGAGAGAGAGAGAGAGAGAGAGAGAGAGAGAGAGAGAGAGCAGAGAAGAAGAAGAAGAGACAGAGAGAGGGAGAGAGGGGGAGAGGGGGAGAGAAAAAAACGAGAGAGAGAGAGAGAGAGAGAGACAGACAGACAGACAGACAGACAGAGACTAGACAGACTAGACAGACAGACGTACAGAGAAAAGGGGAGCGCGGGCTTCGCGAGTTCATGTCTTCACAAAAGAAATCCACATAAAGACGTCCAAAGCAGCGTTAAAACGTACCTAAAATGTCCTGCCCATTCAACCCTGAATTATGCTGATTAATTGAGAAGAAATAGACAGCTCAGTCCCCACTTGCTCAGATTTAATCGGATCTTTACTACCCCTATTCCAGAGAGCATGATTGAATAAAAGACTTCGATTCAATCTAGAGTTGATCTTTCTCGATCAAAGCTCTCTCAAAGAAATCGTCATGGACAGAATGTAATGAGGGAAAGGCAGAAAGAGAGGGGACAATGGGGGGGGGGTTAAGGGGAGGGTTGAGAGAGAGAGAGAGAGAGAGAGAGAGAGAGAGAGAGAGAGAGAGAGACGGACAGACAAATGGACAGCCTGACAGACTTACAGAGAGAGAGAGAGAGAGAGAGAGAGAGAGAGAGCGAGAGAGAGAGAGAGAGAGACAGAGAGAGAGAGAGAGGGAGAGACGGACAGACAAATGGACAGC
>CM065714.1:17709300-17724300 GCA_033310375.1 Conus canariensis | reverse complement strand
TACAGTTTATGCATTGATTGCTTTATGTTTTCATAACTTACAATTATGCATTAATTGCTTTATGTTTTCCTAACTTACAGTTTATGCATTAATTGCTTTATGTTTTCCTAACTTACAGTTTATAATTGCATTATGTTTTCCTAACTTACAGTTTATGCATTAATTGCTTTATGTTTTTCCTAACTTACAGTTTATGCATTAATTGCTTTATGTTTTCCTAACTTACAGTTTATGCATTAATTGCTTTATGTTTTCCTAACTTACAGTTTATGCATTAATTGCTTTATGTTTTCCTAACTTACAGTTTATGCATTAATTGCTTTATGTTTTTCTCACTTACAATTTGTGCATTAATTGCTTTATGTTTTCCTAACTTGCAATGTATGCATTAATTGCTTTATGTTTTCATAACTTACAGTTTATGCATTAATTGCTTTATGTTTTCATAACTTACAATTATGCATTAATTGCTTTATGTTTTCCTAACTTACAGTTTATGCATTAATTGCTTTATGTTTTCCTAACTTACAGTTTATAATTGCATTATGTTTTCCTAACTTACAGTTTATGCATTAATTGCTTTATGTTTTTCCTAACTTACAGTTTATGCATTAATTGCTTTATGTTTTCCTAACTTACAGTTTATGCATTAATTGCTTTATGTTTTCCTAACTTACAGTTTATGCATTAATTGCTTTATGTTTTCCTAACTTACAGTTTATGCATTAATTGCTTTATGTTTTCTTAACTTACAGTTTATGCATTAATTGCTTTATGTTTTCCTAACTTACAGTTTATGTATTAATTGCTTTGTGTTTTCCTAACTTACAATTTATGCATTAATTGCTTTGTGTTTTCCTAACTTACAATTTATGCATTAATTGCTTTGTGTTTTCCTAACTTACAATTTATGCACTGTACCTCCCATGCGCCATCTTCACTGTGACAGTCGTTCAACGGCCTTGGAATCACCGCCAGCATGTTCTCATGATGACACCGGCACTTGTCTCTGAATCGTGACGGCTTAAAGAAGCAGTAGGTCTGAGACTTACTCACTGACAGAGTGCATCCACTTGCAGTTCGCTGGGTTGAATCTCCTCAACAAATCCAGGGCAGGATATCTTGTCATGGTGGACCACTTCAAAGTGCGAATAGTTTAAACCCATAGTTATCTCGGACCCCCCCTCCCTCCCCTCCCCTCCCCCCTACTGATTGATTAATATTTGACGTCGGTTCGTTTCGTGAAAGTTGTTAACATGTCTTGAACTTTTTCATGTTCACATGCAGTCCTACCACTGTGCTATCCTCCTGCCGGTTACATGGA
Organism: Conus canariensis; assembly: GCA_033310375.1. Lineage (NCBI taxonomy): Eukaryota > Metazoa > Mollusca > Gastropoda > Neogastropoda > Conidae > Conus > Conus canariensis. The sequence goes on along the minus strand of CM065714.1, from coordinate 17,722,976 downwards.
AGCACGATGCACACACACACACACACACACACACGGGCACATTGTTTTTATCAAAACAGTCACTTATTAAAACCTAGTTGTATGCCTGTCATACGTCAGTTACACGAGCACAAGCGCGCCCGCGTGTTTGAGAGAGAGAGAGAGAGAGAGAGAGAGAGAGGAGGAGAGAGAGAGAGAGAGAGAGGGGGGGGGATTAGGGGGCTTCTAATTTATTGGCCAGAAAACGAAACCAGTCTACAGCAACAACAACAATATCACTGACAACAAGAACGCAACAGCAACACAGCTTTAACTACAGTTATAACACGTCCCTAAATATCCTTTTGTTAGACTATTGTCGTTGTCCTTCTTTTTGGAAATAACACCCTCCACCTCCCCACACATACTCCTTCTACTCCCACTACTCAAAGCGACTCTATCCAGCTCGATCAGTTATACAGCGTGTTTTCCAACCAAGTTGAACTGCAACGAAAGCCTCTCCTCCTAACCACACAAGATTCAATAGTCCAAATGTATCTGGAATTCATTGATGTTTGATCTCCGCATTCACTTGCCACAACAGATTGACTCTCTCCCGCTCCCAACTGTCTCCCGCCTCCTCTACCTCCTGTTCAAAACAATACAGAAAAAGAAAATGGAGAAGGATGGATAGGGTGGTGAAGGTGTCAGGGAGTGTCTGTGTGATGTGTGTGTGTGTTGTGTGTGTGTGCTGTAAGATGTGTGATGTGTGTGTGTGCATGTGTTGTGTTGTCGCTGTGTGAATGTGATGTGTGTGTGAGTGGTGTGATGTGTGTGTGGTGTGTGTGAGTGTGTGTGTGTGTGTGGTGTGGTGTGTGTGTGTGTGTCGTTTTGTGTGCTGAGTCTGTAGTGTGTGTGTGTGTGTGTGTGTGTGTGTGTGTGTGTGTGTGTGTGTTGCGTGTGCAGTTGTGTGTGTGTGTGTGTGTGTGTGTGTTTGTGCGCGCGCGCGCGCGCACGAGCACGCATGCGTGTGTGTGTAGCAAGCGCGTGCGCACGAGCGCGCATGCGTGTACGTGTACGTGTGCGGTGGAGAGAGGATCAACCAAAGCTACTGACCTACAAATTGTCCAGTCCAGTGTACACACAACGCGCACCTGTCAAGTCACGGGGAGATAAATGGTGAGCGCGTCGGCACCAATAATTGATATCATACAGCAAGTAGGAACAAGTATGGGATTAATTCTGTTTTATTTGGAGGAGGTTCTGTTATTTCACACTCGTTTATCAATACCAACATTTAACAAAAGACCCTCCCCGTGCCCAGTCGTCTTTGCTCCCGACTCTATCTTAAAACGAAAAGTATTCTTTCGATGGAAGCCAAGTAATATCATGACAATAAGGAAACTGTGACTTAAAGTGGGCTCATGTGCTTGTTGTAAATCTTTTTCTCAATCTCGAAACAAGGACCTGTAACTTACAGAGATGCCTGCAAGCGTCTACGTGCGAAGCAAAGAGAGAGGAAGAGAGAGAAGGAGTGAGAGAGAGAGAGAAGAGAGACAGAGGGAAGAAGAGAGAGAGAGAGAGAGAGAGAGAGAGAGAGGGGGGAGAGAGGAGAGAGAGAGAGAGAGAGAGACAGACAGACAGACAGACAGGAGAGACGAAGACGAGGAACAGACAGACGGGAGGGTAGGCACAACAGACGAAAGACAGACAGAGAGAGAGGAGAGAAGAGAAGGAGGAGACGAGAGAGAGAGAGAGAGAGAGAGAGAGGGGGGAGAAGGTGGTGAATAGAAGCAAATATGCAAGGATTTGTAACTTCTCCATATGTGTAAGCGCATATGGGCAAACACGCACACCTATACATATACACACAGAGAGAGAGAGAGAGAGAGAGAGAGAGAGAGAGAGAGAGAGAGAGAGAGAGAGACGAGAGACAGAGAGAGAGACAGAGAGATGGGGGTGAGGGCGGGGCGGGGAGAGGCAAGAGATAAAGTGGGAAGCGGGCGGAGAAGGGCGGAGAGGGAGCAAACCTTTGAACACCTGCACATCTTTGCATGTAATTGCATACAGATATTTTATTATGAAGTGTCTTTGAGTACTTGGGTCAACGCAGGAGGAAGCATAGTCAAAGGCGAACTTGACAGTATACTGGCATACAGTCTGACACATGATTTTGAAAACTGAGCGGGGAGCCTTGGAAAAGTTAATAAGAAAGAAGAAAGCGGAGAGAGAAGAGAGAGAGAGAGAGAGAGAGTGGATGAGTGCAGAGAGAGAGAGAGAGAGAGAGAGAGAGAGAGAGAGGAGAGAGAGAGAGAGAATAATTCCATATTATTATCGTGGACAACATTACTATCATATAATACACAAAAAAGAAATTTCGATGTCTCACGTCCTGGTTTCCATCTCTCTCTCTCTCTCTCTCTCTCTCTCTCTCTCTCACACACACACACACACACCACACACACACACCACACACACACACACACACACACACACATGTACACGCAAGCGTACGAAAATAATAACATAAATAGATTATAACCAGTCAAAATGAGAAACATTCAAAGTTTTCCTGCACAAGTTTGTCATCCTCTCTGTCTATGTTCTACTTAGAATACGACTCATTTCATTCAGACTATCTGACTGGAACCTACTTTTTTAAGTGGAGGGGTAAAATAGGTCCTCCAAATCATATATCTTTCATGAGGACACCTAACATTGTTGGTTGTTCAACCTTCTGGCCTATATGCTATTTGCCCTTAACTTCCCTTTTCTGTTTTCCAGCCTTCTCTGATTGTAACCATGAAGCAAGCGCGCGCGCTGTGTGTGTGTGTGTGTGTGTGTGTGTGTGTGTGTGTGTGTGTGTGTGTGTGTGTGTGTGTGTGTGTGCCGTCTTGCACACATATAGCGCGCCCGCGCGCGCGCGTGTGTGTGTGTGTGTGTGTGTGTGTGTGTGTGTGTAACAGAGAGAAAGAGAGAGAGAGAGAGAGAGAGAGAGAGAGAGAGAGAGAGACGAGAGAGACAGAGAAGACAGGACAGACAGAGTAAACGGACGAGAGAGAGAGAGAGAGAGAGAGAGAGAAGAGAGAGAGAGAGAGAGAACTCTGAACTTTAATGATCATAGGCCAACAGCCCCTTTCATGGGGGGAAACACAAAATTATACATCTGTAAGAACATACAAACAGGAAAACTGTAATCACATACACACACACACACGCGCGCGCGCGCGCGCATACAGAGAGAGAGAGAGAGAGAGAGAGAGAGAGAGAGAGAGAGAGAATCACAAAACATTCATCTCTTTAAGCGATATATACTTACCCGCATCATTTTATCTGTCATCGTCAACACGTTTCCTGCTGAGAACGTCAGACAACTGCTCGCATTCAGTCCCTTTTTCTGGAAGTCCCTGACAAATATGCTCCTATCACCCCACCGTTTTGCATCTCAGCACAGAAATATAACATCCATACTAATCACAAAGTCTTCCGCTTTGCCCCCACAAGAAACCTCCCAATGTCAAGAACTCTGTCAAAATTTCTCGTCGTCAAGTTTCCCCACAAAGCGAGAGATGGGTATCAGCAAGACAGATTGTCTTCCAATTATTCTTCAGGGCTCTCCATGTTTGTAACGATCAAGAATCAGAAATTTAGCCGACCTTTTCATGACCGTTGTCTAAGATTATCATTCGAATTTCGCTCCAGGTAAAATATCTACCGTTAACCGGCACACTGCAAGATGTCGTCTGCTGAGGTTCCCTCGGGCGAAGATTTAAAAAAAAAAAAAAAAGGCTTGTCTCCGATGTCAGCAGTGTCGAGCAAGCTCATTGGCTCTTCAGGGCACAGTGCGTGCCTGTTTTACATGATAAGAGTTCCTGTGGTAGGCCTAGTGGCGCGTCTGCTGTGTTTTGGTTTTCCTTCGATACGAGAGCGGAATGAATGATTGAGTTTGATCAGAGGTGATCTCTCTCTCTCTCCCTTGATCAGAAGCTCTCTCTCTCTCTCTCTCTCTCTCTCTCTCTCTCTCTCTCTCTCTTCTCTTCTCTCTCTTTTCTCACCGTGTACTTTTCCACCCCTCTTCCTTTCTCTTTTCTCTCTCTCTGTCTTCTGTCTTCTCTTCTTCTGTCTCTCTCTCTCTCTCTCTCTCTCTTCTCTCTCTCTCTCTCTCTCTCCTGCCCCTGTCTGTCTGTCTATATGTCTGTCTCTCTCTCAGTGACCTAGGTCGTATGTGGATGACCTAGTGACTTTACAAATACATACTTATTTTACTATGTAAAGTCACTTGTAGAATTGACTGCTCTTAATTGCTCTTGAGAAAGCCAGTCTCTACTTTATTTACGTATTCTTCATGCAGTCTTCTTCAAATACGTAGGGCTACAACTCAGTTGATCATTTACTTGATTGCAAAGGAAGTGGGTAAAAATATTTGGCCCATAACTTGTTTCAAATATTTCATAAACAAAAGAAGAAAAAAAAAAACTACAAAAAAAAACAACCCACAAACCAACCAACCAACCAACCAACCAAATATTGGCCCATAACTTGTTTCAAATATTTCATAGACAAAACAAATAAGAAGAAACCGACCCCCCCCTCCCCCAAACCAGCCAACCAACCAACCAACCAAAAACAACAACAACAACACGCCCATTTCCGCTTTCATAGATAAAATTGGGTCAGTTTTCATTACCTACTGCACAAGAGCAAACGTTACATAATTCATAGCAATGTGTTTATAACAGAAACCATGGCGTGGTTTCAATAAATCAGTCCACACCACGACACATTTTTGAAGCGGCCTACAAACTGGGCTAGGGAACATATCATGCGTGCGCATAGTTGCAGACCTAACACCCCATACCTATCGCATTCTTCGTGGAACCGCTCTCAGCAGAGTTTCACGCCTAACTGGAACTGAAGTGGATCACTTTTCTCTTCAGCACGGAAACCTTATCAACGTATCCAGAGTTTGTTCACAGCGAAAGGCAGGTTATGTAGTGATTATATAAACACGCTCAGAGTAATCACCAGGAATTGCTAAACATTCCACCCGTCTTGCGCGGCACTGTATCTCTCGGCCCTGAGAGAAACCCGTGCAATTGGTTTGGAAGTGGTCCTTGACAGATGCCTAAAACGAGTTAACCTGACGTTTATTTGATGTGCGGAGAACCATTGATATTCAGCACTTTTAGCAGAATGTGCACAATTCATATTAATGTCGTTTCTACCCAAATCAGTTATGTAAGAAAAGAATGTGCTATACAGCTTTTATATCCTGAGAACCTATTGATGTTTTTTTTTTTTCCTCCATGAATTTCTTCTCTGTCAAAAAGCCTTCTTGCACTTGGCCAGGTGCAAGGAGAAAATCTCGGCTGTACAGGAACAATATTAAACAGGCAGCAAGCCATACTAAATGCGAGAAGTACATCTACACTTTCCTAAACCAATCAAACAAGCCAAAACACATTCAGCATACTACTAATTCATTGTAAACATATTTGACTACCTTTCGAAATTCTGTGGCAAGTGATCTACATTATCAATTTTTGTTTGGAAGTGAGCATGGGAAAAATTATACAATTGTAGGTGTTCATATGTAATTTCTAGCATGTTTCTTAGAAAAAAAAACCCCAGTATATACAAGTCAGGGCCTAACACAAGCACAGGTAAATGATTCTTCCGTGCGCTTGTTCGATTTTGTTTTTGTTTGTCTAGCCTACTGAAGACCCCAGGTCAAAACTTGTAGAGTGTTGCGTTGATCTATGTTCATGTTGATTGTTAAGGACTTCGGAATCAATGTTTAGAATCTCACCTTGATCTCTGTCCTGCCTGTTTAAGTGCTCAAGTTCGAAAGGTGTAGAGCCAGTATTGTTCTCTGTTTGTTTTTGCCTCAGGGTTGAGAAGAGTAGAGTCCTGTGTTGTTGAGTTTACTAAAGGCTCATACCGTTTTCTGTTTGTCTTGCCTGTTGGAGACCTCAGGAATGAAAGATGTAGAATCCTCCACTGTTTTATGTTTGTCTTGCTGGATAAGTCCTGAAGGCTGAAACGAAAAGATTGAACTTGTCTGTTTGACCTGCCTCAGGATGATCTCAGGGTTGAAATGGGTAAAGCGCTGCATTTTTCGCTGTTCGTCTCACCTGTTGAAGTCCCCGAGGTGGAAGTGTGCAGTGCCTTCTTGCCTGTAGAAGCCCACAGGGTTGAAAGGTGTGGACTCCTGTAGTGTTCCATCTTTGTCTTGCCCGTTAAAAACCTTGGGGTGGAAACGTTTTTTGTCTTTGGTCTTGCCATTAAAGACGCGTCGGGTTTGAAACGCGATGAGTCCTGCATTGTTCTGTGTTTTGTTTTGCCTGTGGAGGACCGCGTGGTTGAAACGTGTGGCTACCTGTACTGTTCTCTGCTTGTCTTGCCTGTGGAAGACCCCAGCGTCCTAACATGTAGAGTCATGTATTGCACTAGCACTTTGTCTTGTCTCTTGAAGACATCAGGGTCGAAACATGCAAAGCACTGTACTGTTCTCTAGTTTTGCCGTTGCAGGCCTTGGAGTCAACCCATGTAGTGTCCTGTGGCACTTTCTCTTGATGTAGTCTCTTGCATAGCTCAGGATCCAACGAAATAACGTCCTTCCATTGCGGATTGCTGTTTTACCTGTCGAAGACATCCACATACGTCGTGTCCTGTACTGTTCTTTCTCTGTCTTGCTTGTTGATCACCATGGAGTCAAAATGAGTAGAGGTCTGTATTGTTCTGTATTTATTTTGTCTTGTTGTACGGGGGAGGGTGTGGGGGTTCAGTAACCCTGTTGATTCTTGTGCTTCATCTGTCGCACGCAATCAGTCTCCTCTTCACTTCTTACTGCCAAACCTCTGCTTGGGAGTCTTGGGGAGACACAGAAGTCAAGCCATTTGTATTGCATGCAGTTTCCATGACATTCCATCACAGCGCATAGCATTACAGCATAACGGCATTGCAATAGCATTACAGCATAACAACATTGCAATAGCACACCACAGAGTAACAAATCACAGAGCTTTCTACTCTTTTCCTCTTTTCCACATAAAACATCACCACACGACACCACACTATACTCCACTGTACAAGATAACATACCATACTTTACGACAGGTCACACCACACTACACCACACCACATCACACACATCACACACCACATCACACCACACCACATTACATCACGCCACACCACACTACACCACATACCACATCACACCACACCACATCACACCACACCACACGACATCACATTACATCACGCCACACCACACTACACCACACCACATGACACCACACTATACTCCACTGTACAAGATAACATACCATACTTCACGACAGGTCACACCACACCACATCACATCACACTACACCACATCACACCACACTACACCACATCACACCACACCACACTACACACACCACCACACCACATCACACCACACACACCACACCACACCACACCACACTCTACTTCGCTCTGCTCTGTTCCGTTGTGCTGTGCTGTTGTATCACTATACCATAAGATAGTATGCAATATTATACTATGCTGTATCATACTATAGTGTACTATACTATTTTGTTATGTTATACTATACTATTTTACACTATATATACTAGACTACGATATGCTATATACTATACTATACTATACTATAAGCATACCATATTCTATCATGCTACACTACCTACCATACCATACCATAGCATACAATACCATAATAAACCACCCCACCCCACATCACGCCACACCATTCCACAATATACCTACCCTACCCTACCCTACCCTACCCTACCCTACCCTACCCTACCTACTCTACTCTACTCTACTCTACTCTACTCTACTCTACTCTACAGTGTTGCGCTATGCTGTGCAGTCTTGCAGTGGTCTCACTGGCCCTGTGTTTTGGTTGCGCTGCGCTGAGAATCTCTGTGCCGCGCTGCACAAAGTATAACACACAGTCCTACCTACGCTGTCCTAACACACAACAAACACTCTTTGTGGGAAAGAGCAATCCTGTGGTTTCACGCGCTGAGGCAGAATGGGGTATTCCCAAGTCGTGCACTTACCTCTTCTCTATCCGCAGATCAAACAAATCCACAACTTTATACAGTAAATGGAACTTCACGGTTGGTGAATATCTTTTTCTTCCCCCCCCCCCTCTCTCTCTCTCTCTCTCTCTCTCTCTCTCTCTCTCTCTCCATTCGTTGCACTCAGAGCAAGGTCAGAAGCATTACTGTGTTCAGCTGTTCCCACAGTTGAGGGGCGAAAGGGGGACCGTTGGAAGAGTGGACTGACACGTGAAGGAATGTTGACAGTAAGTTTCAATGGGAGTGAGGGTCGTCGCCACTGTGTGAAAGGTGACGACGACGACGACGATGTGTGTGTGTGGTGCGTGCGTTGCGTGCGTGCGTGCGTGCGTGCGTGCGTGCTGTGGTGTGTGTGTGTGTGTTGGTGTGTGTGTGTGGTTCTCTCTCACTCTCTCTTTCACTCTCTCTCTCTGCATTTCCACACACTTGCACTTACGTGTGTGTGTGCGCGCGCGCGCGCGCGCGCGCGCGTGTGTGTGTGTGTGTGTGTGTGTGTGCGTGCGTGCGTGCGTGCGTGCGAGCGTGGTGCGTGCGTGGTGTGTGTGTGTGTGTGTGTGTGTGTGTTCTCTCTCTCTCTCTCTCTCTCTCTGTGTATTTCCACGCACTTGCGCGCACGTGATTGTATGTGTGTGTGTGTGTGTGTGTGTGTGTGTGTGTGTGTGTGTGTGTGTGTGTGTGTGTGTGCGTGCGTATGTGTGTGTGCGCGCGTGTCCATTTGTATGTTATGTGTGTGCATAAGCGTGTGCGTGTATGTATTTTTGTTCTGCGTGTGTGTTGCACGCAATAACAACAACAGCAGCAACAACAATAACAATAAAAACAACACAAAGACTGACAAAAAATCCAGAATCCTCTGAGAGAGAGAGAGAGAGAGAGAGAGAGAGAGAGAGAGAGAGAGAGAGAGAGAGAGGGTGGATGGGTGGGGATAGGTGGGGGTGGGAACGTTAGCGCCTGTCAGGGCTATTAACGTCGCAAGCGTTTGAATGAGTTTCTATAACATCATTCATGTACTGCGGTTGAGGCACTGGAGAACATAGGTGTACTATAGGCATTCAGACTTAGAAGTAACGGATTCTGTTCAATGTCAAAATGAGCGTGTGAGTGGTATATGCGGTCAGCTCTCATATTTCAGGTCGTGGCAGGAGTAAAATAACGTATACAAAAGAAGAAGAGGAGGAGAGGAAGAAAAAGACTAGAAGGAAGAAGAAAAAGATAGAGAGAGAAGAAAAGACTGAAGAAGAGAAAGAGTGAGAAGAATGAGAAGATAGAAGGTAATGAAGAGAAGAAAAAGCAGAAGAAGAAGAAGAAGAGGAATAAGAAGAGGAAGAAGAAGAAGGAGAAGAAGGAATACTTTGGAAGAAGAGTGACTCGAGCAAATCCCTGAGGAATTCAAGTGGCGAAACAGTAGAAAGGCGAGATGGGATTGAAAGTTCGCATGAGTGGGGAGAATTGAAAATGCCGCGGGTTTTGATGTCCAATCAGATGACGTTACTATTTTTAATGCAAGCAGACTTGAATACTGATTGGACATAGGCTAATTTGAACATTCTTCATTCTTGACCTTTCGCCTCCGAAGACGACACAGGCCCTGTGTTTTGTTGATATCCAAGATTAAGTGGATCTTAAACCGAAAGATGTTGAATTGTAAACTAGGTTGCTTAAAGTTCTTTTTTTCATCTTTGTGTAAAGTTCATCTTTGTTCTTTGATCATTGTGTAAAGTTCATCTTTGTTCTTTAATCTTTGTGTAAAGTTCATCTTTGTTCCTTGATCTTTGTGTGAAGTTCATCTTTGTTTTTGACCTCAGTCTTTTATACCTGTTAAGATATATGTTCGGCTAGCGATTCGTCCAGATTTGTAATTAAAAACTGCAGATGAGACGCACCACCTGCGACATATACTTGTGAATGGAGGAGAGGTGGGAGGGGATACAGGCGATGATTAGGGTAGGAGCAGAGAGGGTGGGGGTAGGATGTATGATCGATTAGGAGCTACTCCCAGTGATGGTCAAGTCTGCAATAAAAGAGAGTTAAATCTGGCTTTCTGGTGCTCCCGCATCTATGCCATTTTGTCTGATGTCAAGTCATGAATGATAAAGAAAAGATTTTGTTTCTTGTGCTCTCCTATTTATGCTGTTTTGGTGTTTTTTGTTTTGATGTTGTGACTTTTCTTGTTTACGTTTGAACAGTAAACTGTATCTTAAGACATATACAGAAACAGTTAAATCTGTTCAAAATCTAAATCTGGCAGGCACACATCGCTTGATATACTTCTTCTCCGGAAGTGGTTGTGTTTCTAATTCATTTGTTAAAAAAAAGCAGATTTAAAAGAAAAAAAAATTAAAAAAGAGGGGGGGGGGGGGGGGGGGGGGGGGGGGGGGGGAGGAGGAGAGGTAGCTATAAGAAGAAAAAAGAAGATTCGAGTTCAATCACTCGCCTACAACGCACCGAACTGCACTCAGAAAAATTGAATAAACAGACTTCTCCAGACCGGTTCAGTCACCTTTTTCAGATCTATGTTCACGTAAAATGCAGCAAAGAACAAGACGTAATCGTTTAGAGAATGCAGTTTCTTTTTTCAAATCTCTCAGGCGAATCATTCATGCGTTTTCACTTCTTTGGTAATATCCTTTCTGAAATGAATACGGATCAAGAGATAGAGGAAACGTGCCTCTCTCTCCGCTCTGTAGTATTATATGTCTCGGGTGCAATGGCCAAATCTCTTTGGGCATGTCAATCAGCCACACGTGCAATGAAGCAGACCGGTATGGTTAGACATGGACAGTGACAAAGGAAGTCCTTTTGATGTTTATTAGATTGCCCGAAGAAACCCGCAACTTCCACTCTTGATTTTTTTTTTCTTGCGTGTTGATTTCATGAACTTGAATAAGGACACGCACCTATGTAAGGGCACACACACACACACACACACACACACACACACAACACACACACACACACACACACACACGCACACACACACACACACGCGCGCGCGCATGCACACAGACAGACATTCACGTGCAAGCGTGCGAACGCATGCACAAACACACACACACACACACACACACACACACACACACACACACACACACAGAGAGAGAGAGAGAGAGAGAGAGAGAGAGAGAGAGAGAGAGAGAGAGAGAGAGAGAGAGAGAGAGAGAGAGAGCTCCAAAGCTGCAACGAAGGCGGACTCTTTATTTTTACACCATCTAGTCTTACTGCCATCTCTCTCTCCTTCTCTCTCTCTCTCTCTCTCTCTCTCTCTCTCTCTCTCTCTCTCCCCTCTCAACACTCCCATGGTCCACTCCCTTCCTGCCTTTCCCTCTCTAATTGATTCTGTCCACGACAATTTATTGAGAGACCTTTGATCGAGAAAGATCAACTTTTGATTGAATCGAAGCCTTTCATTCATTCATGCTTTGTAGGGGTAGTAAAGATCCGATTAATTCTTTAGAAGTGGAGATTAAGCTGTCTCTTTCCAGTCAAGTAATCAGCATAATTTAGGATTTGATGGGCAGGAAGTTTTTAGGTATATCTTAACGCTCCATTGGGAGTCTTTGTGTTGAATTCTATTGTGTATACATGCGACGTCCCCACTCTCTCTCTCTCTCTCTCTCTCTCTCTCTCTCTCTCTCTCTCTCTCTCTCTCTCTCTCTCTCTCTCAATGTTACCAGTGTTAACATATGCAGCAGAAATACGGGGGCTTGAAGAAATCTGCAGATGGAAAAGGTACATACTTTTGCGATTAAACGGTTTCTAAATATTTCATTGCATTCATCAAATACAATGGCCTATGGTGATTCTGGAAGATATCCTCTTTACATTCGACCTTTCGGGAAATGCGTTAAATATTGGTTAAAACTTACCCAACTACCTACAAGCAGATTATGTAGACAAGCATACGATATGTTACTACGGCAGTTTGAGTTAGGAAAGCAGAACTGGGTTGTTACTATAAAGTAGGTTTTGACAGTGAACGAATTCGGTGTAGTATGGCTCTGTCAGGGAGTTGGCGATGAAAGAACATTTATGTTGGAATTTAAAGACCGTCTCATCTCATGTTATAAACAAAAATGACATTCCAAGATAGGTGATATGAGGTATTCCTGGTTCCACTCGTTTAAAAGTATCTTACAACCTGAAAAATTTCTGACTGTAGTCACCAATAACGGCACAGGGATATGCTTGCTAGATTTAGAAGTAGGACACTTGGACTAAATGCAAACAAAAGATGGTTTAATCCCGAAGGCATTGTAGACGATTTATGTGTAATGTGTATTGATGGTACGAGAGAAAACGAAGATCACTTTATATTCTATTGTGCAGCTTATAACGATATCATTTCGACAGAAAATCATAACCTGTATAGTTTGTTGTCCTCTGACAATAATAGGATAATACCTCTACTGGCTAAGTATGTTGCAGAAGCATCTAATGTTAGGGAAAAAAAATGCTCGGTAATAACTTCTAATGTTTGAATTGTTTGTTTTCATGTATTCCGCAAGCTTGATGACCTTATTAAGAAATGGTTTTGTTTTCTTCACCAGTATAGCTAATGATAAAGCGGACGGTGATGATAGATGCGACAGTGCAGGAAAGATTTTTAACAGTGGATATGTGTGCCTGGGTGAGGCACTTGTGTGTATGATCATGTTACTTAAAAACAAAACAAAAAAACCCTACATCTTCATTTTGAGTGACGAAAAAGTACGTCATTATTTTCTTTTTCTTCTATATGGCTTCGAGCCTCATCATTAACATTTACGTAATCCGTTACAATTTATGTTTCTTTGCATTATAAACTTGTTTTTCGGCGCTGCAAATATTAATATACACTCCTTTGACATAAAGGCTATGCAGCCCATTGTCAATAAAAACGTATCTGAAGCGTCTCTCTCTCTCTCTCTCTCTCTCTCTCTCTCTCTCTCTCTCATGGGGAGGGGGAGGGGGGGCAGGCTGTGGCCGTGGACGGGTGGGGGGGGGGGGGGGGGGCGGAATGAGCGAGTGCACCACTGAGATGGCACAGAGGATGGGAAAGAAAAAAGAAAAAGAAATGTTGATGATGATTGGAGGTAGGGATGGATAATGGAGGCTTCTTTTTATTGGGTATATACCAGTGCAGATCCCCCGAAGGATAAAATAGCTGATCAGAAGATATTGTGACCTCTCTCTCCCTCCCCGCCCCCCCCCCCTCCCCCCCTTCATGCATTCAGGCGCACACACGCAGTGTTCTTCTTTCTCTCTCTGTCTGTCTGTCCCTCTCGCATGCGCGCGCGCAAACAGGCACACACGGGCACACGTATGTTTGCACATGCATGCGGACACACTCATTGAGCACGCGAGAGCGCATGCGGACATACGTGCACTGGCACATGCGCGCGCGGACGCGTGCGCGAGCGCGTGCGCACACACACACACACACACACACGCAGACACCCTATGTACCGCGCACGGCACAACGCATTCAGAACACACGCACGTACGCACGCATCACGCACACGTATTTGGCATATTTAGGAAACCTACAAGGAAACCGAGAACAGATGACCATTCCCCGCACTCGCCTTCCTCCTCTTCCTCTCTCCCCGTTCTCCCGCACCCCAACTCACGGCTCCTTTCCTC
>CM065714.1:17699300-17704300 GCA_033310375.1 Conus canariensis | reverse complement strand
GTATACCCGACCTGAAAATATATATCAGCTCCTTAAAAATCGCCTGGATACGGAAAGTGTACACGCACGACCACAAGTGGAAAATAATATTACATTCATTATGTCCCGAAATAGGTATCATTGACGCATATGGCCCTGACAGATTTGTTGAGAGCAAAGTTATAAACAGATTTTGGAAAGGAGTCTTTCAGTCATATCAAAGATTCTGCAAACAGGTAGAATTAACTGAAAGTACAGATCTAGCCACTGAACCTATCTTTTGTAATGAAAAGTTCAAAGTAGGAGAAAAACCGTTCTTTTACAAGAAATGGATGCAGAACAATATATTTCTAGTTAAACATTTACTCGATGAGGATGGTAATTTTCTAAGCTGCCATGAACTGTCGGAGAAAATGGGCTTTCATATCAATTTTCTAACTCATATAAGTTGCGTGCGTTCGATCAAAGCTTACACAAAGAAAAAAAGATTGAAATTAGATAGTAACATTGGTAATGATAAAACTTTAGCACTTCAAAAAATTTGTAGTATTAATAAAGGATCACGTGCTTATTACGATATTATGGTGGAAGACAATGAAGTTCTTAACATTAGTGCATTTATCAAGTGGGAACAACGTCTTAATATACCAATTGATTGGGTAGAGGTACTGAAAAGGATTAAGAAAATTAAAGAAACAAAACTGAAATGGTTTCAAATTAAGATATGCCACAGAATTCTGGTAACAAATAGTGTGTTGAAAAGTATGCAAATTATTGATAGCGACAAATGTAATTTCTGCATTAGAGAGAAAGACTCAATTAACCACTATCTGTGGGAATGTGAGTTTACCCGTATTTTCTGGAAAGACCTGGAAAGAGTTCTGCAAGTTAACTGTTCACACTGTGTAAGATTATCACTTAACGTGGAGATTATATTATTTGGTACGGATGAGAAAACAAAAACCGACGATATGCTAGACCTGATAATTTTAATGGGAAAATATTTCATATATAAATGTAGAATTAACAAGACAAAACCTAATCTAAACATATTTTTGAAGGAGCTGGACTATAGACATAAGATGGAGAAATATATGTCCTTAATGGAGATGAATCATGCAACGTACTTAACAAAGTGGTCACCTTATATCAAAATACTAGGGAACTAATGGTTATAGTATGTATTATATGAAGGTATGCGCAAGGGTGTGTGTGTGTGTGTGTGTGTGTGTGTGTGTGTGTGTGTGTGTGTGTGTGTGTGTGTGAGTGTATTATGTTAAAAAGTACTGTATACTCTTTTTCTTTTCTATTTAATCTCGTCCACAACCTGGGTACACAGGATTAATGCCAGTTATTAGAATTTATTCGGCATGTGTGCCCGTGTAAAAAAAAAAAAAAAAAAAAAAGAAAAAAAATGCATGTATAGTTGTATGTGTTAAATATGTGCCACTATGGATTAATGTATTGATTTATGTATGTTAGTTGTCATTGTATGTTTGGACAATTTAAAAAAAAAAATGGAAAAAAAAAAAAAAAGAAATCTTTGGTAGAATGAATAAAGTCCGTATTATTGTAAAAAAAAAAAAAAAAAAAAAAAAAGAAATCTTTGGTAGAATGAATAAAGTCCGTATTATTGTAAAAAAAAAAAAAAAAAAAAAAAAAGAAATCTTTGGTAGAATGAATAAAGTCCGTATTATTGTAAAAAAAAAAAAAAAAAAAAAAAAAGAAATCTTTGGTAGAATGAATAAAGTCCGTATTATTGTAAAAAAAAAAAAAAAAAAAAAAAGAAATCTTTGGTAGAATGAATAAAGTCCGTATTATTGTAAAAAAAAAAAAGAAAAAAAAAAGAAATCTTTGGTAGAATGCATAAAGTCCGTATTATTGTAAAAAAAAAAAAAAAAAAAAAAAGAAATCTTTGGTAGAATGAATAAAGTCCGTATTATTGTAAAAAAAAAAAAGAAAAAAAAAAGAAATCTTTGGTAGAATGAATAAAGTCCGTATTATTGTAAAAAAAAAAAGAAAAAAAAGAAGAAATCTTTGGTAGAATGAATAAAGTCCGTATTATTGTAAAAAAAAAAAAAAAAAAAAAAAAAAAGAAATCTTTGGTAGAATGAATAAAGTCCGTATTATTGTAAAAAAAAAAAAAAAAAAAAAAAAAGAAATCTTTGGTAGAATGAATTAAGTCCGTATTATTGTAAAAAAAAAAAAAAAAGAAAAAAAGAAATCTTTGGTAGAATGAATAAAGTCCCTATTATTGTAAAAAAAAAAAAAAGAAAAAGAAAAGAAATCAAGCTAGCTGAAAAGTGCCAGCCAGTGAAAAATACACCAGTCTCTGCAGAAGATTTTTTTTTTTTTTTCATTAAAGAATTATGTACATAATTGCAGTTTGGGTGGTTAGACTATTAGCAGAAGCTCTGACGCTATACATTCTCCATTTTTCGTGTGGTGATATCTCCCGGTGTTACACGTGTGGTGGACTCTCTCTCTCTCTCTCTCTCTCTCTCTCTCTCTCTCTCTCTGTGTGTGCGTGTGTGTGTGTGTGTGTGTGTGTGTGTGTGTGTGTGTGTGTGTATGTGTGTGTGTGTGTGTGTGTGTGTGTGTGTGTGTGTGTGTGTCTGTGTGTGTGCGTGTGTGTGTGTCTGTGTGCGTGTGTGTTGTGTGTGTGTGTGCGTGCGTGCGCGCGCGCGCGCGCGCGCGAGTGTGTGTGTGTGTGTGTGTGTGTGTGTGTGTGTGTGTGTGTGTGTGTGTGTGAATGAAAGTGGCTGGAAATCTAAACACACTAGAATGTTTCTGGAGGCATTTCTTCGTAGAAACTGTCTCAACCCCCCACCCCTCCAGCCCCCTCCCACCCCCCCCCACCCCCCAAAAAAAACAAACAAACAAACAAAAACAAAACAAAACAAAAAAAAAAAACATAAATATCTTATTTGAAAATCTATAACCAAAAGAATTCTGAGACACACGAGCCATGATGTTATGACTATCTGCGTCTTCGATTCAATTGAACGCTCAATTCAGCAGCACTGTATTAATCCATACGGATATTCACTGGCGCATTTCCAGGCTCGTCACGGTATTTCAGTGGGCAGTGGGCAATGCTTGATTAATTCCATCTCCTCTTCAAGAATCCTGGTGCACAATGGATACTGTGTGTTTCCATAACCCACCAAACAGTGGCATCGATAACAGAATATTTCATATGCCTACAGGATACTTTGCACACAAACGCGGATCAGTCACTAGAAGATTTCCACATATGCTGACCAGGGAGGTCGTAAAAATTCTGCTCCGAACTTCATCCACCATATGAAAACAGAATGGAGCAAACTCATATTTACGAGACTGAACAGTATGTCGGGATAGCCAGTAGTTTCAGGTAGTCTGGCTTTCAAGCCAAAGTCATTGCCATCGAAGTTGCAGCATTGGGGGTTTATAAGGTCATCAGCTTATAATAATAATAATAATAATGTATGGATTTTATATAGCGCAATTCTTGGGATCAACTCATTGCGCTCAGCACACACTCAAACACTCGCACTAACATGTGTTCACACACACACACACACACACACACACACACACACACACACACACACACACACACACACCGACACAGGCGCACTTATCAAGTTCATCGGTTCAAGCGTAAACAATACAGTTATGCATGCAGTACATAAAAAGTCAGGTCATAATAATAGACACAGCATTCAGATATTATGGTTGAAGAAGGCTTTCCTAAAGAAGTATGTTTTTAACTCTGACTTGAATTTAGATAATGTAGGCAGGTCACGTAAGCTATCAGGAAGAGAATTCCAAAGAGTGGGCGCACTAAAGCTAAATGCTCTCTCACCGACTGTCTTTAACGAGCGCCTAGGAATTTTCAGAAGTTTTTGAGAAGATGAGCGAAGAGACCGAGAAGTTTGATAGGTGGACAGAGAAGCAGAAAGATACTGTGGGAGTGTCCCATCAAAGAAACGATAGGCAAAAACTGCGATTTTGAACTGCCATCGATATTTGATGGGAAGCCAGTGGAGTTCACGTAACAAAGGTGTAATATGCTCATTTTTACGCTTTTTGAGAACAAGCCGAGCTGCACTGTATTGCACCCTTTGTAATCGTGCAAGCTGTACTGAAGGAAGTCCTGCTAACACAGAGTTACAGTAGTCTAGTCGGGACATTACCATGGCGGTGACGAGTCTGATTGTTGCCTGTGTGGAGAGGTAAGACCGGATAGAAGCAATACGTCGCAATTCCAGGAAGCATGAAACAGCTCTGAAATTCTGGTTAGAAGAGGACTAGAACCGTTAAGGCAGTGGCAGAGGCAGCTGAAAAGACTTCCAGCTGGATCTGGTCGAAGAGAATCAAAGGTGAACTCCATAAACCTTAAATTCTCAACATAGAACGGGTGTCCGAAAGTGATGCGAAAGTGATGAAAGACATCCGATTATAAAAGCAATGCCTTGAGATACTCACCCCTGCAAAAGATGCTGTTTCGAACTCCGGCAGCGTCAGAAAAGAAAGGAGAAATCGCCAGTAGAAAGGCACTCAGGGCGGTGAGATCGTTCTCTCCAGACCTTTTAAACTTTCCTTAAGAGAATTTCTTCCTACTCTGCACGTGTGCTGATTACAAAAAGGGTTAAAGTCATGCTCCACACTTCACCCGTGAAGAGCGCGGATTTTTTTTTTTTCTTTTTTCAACACATGACTCCCGGACAGTGAAACAAAACTGCCATTTTGCGAGTACACACACACACACACACACACACACACATGATTCTGTCCTGTTGATCGCAAAATACCACGAGTATAAGTGTATCACAAGACAGAAAACTGAAACGTAATTGTGAAGTAAACCGCCAAAATGACGTCAGAGAACTTCATAACTGGTTGAATGACGTATTTCATTCTCATAACACCCACAGAAAAAGACTGAGTGATGTATTATTCTCTCGTATCACGCACAGAACAGTCATCGATCTGCACAGAGACAGACAGACAGACGGCAGAGAGAGAGAGAGAGA
>CM065714.1:17671800-17694300 GCA_033310375.1 Conus canariensis | reverse complement strand
TCGATAGAAACTTCTATAAATTTAATAAATTTATTAAATGTTTTGTTGATTAGTAACAGAAGTCCACCAGATCTGCGACCCATAATTGAATGCTTAAGTGCTTTAGTTCTAAATTTGTCAAAATTCTTAAAGTGATCATCTAAATCAAAGGACTCATGAAGAAATGTTTCAATAAGGCATATGATATCAAAACTTTGAACAAACATTAGTAAAGTCCGAGTCAGCAAGTTTGCTAGCTAAACCATCAATGTTCCAAGAAACAATTGACAGGCTCTCTACCACGCTATTAGGGCGATCATTGACTGTAACGGGCCGGCCACATTCCTATTTGCTAGCATTGTAGTCTGGAGTGTTGATTGGGTTCATCACTGTGAATTTCTCTGTCAGTCTTGTCTGTTTGCTTTTTTCATTGAGTCTAGTTAGTTTGTTTTTGTTTTGTCTGCGTGTAATTGGAGCTTTAGGGGGTGATGGATTAGTGGTTTCATTGACATGAGTTACACTAGTGCTCTTCACTTTGGGTTTGGGATGTCCAGGAAGAGGAAAATCACCAGCATTGATGCCTGACATTGGCCTGTTATCCGGCGATTTCTCACAGCATGGATAAACAGGACTGCCGAGCTGGGATTCTATGTGACTGTCTACTGAGGGATCGGCGAGACAGGTGTTATCTGGTGTCTGGCTTTCCACGTCACTGGGTATGGCAGGGTGGACAGGGGACCGCTTCTCATCGTTAGGCACTGGGTTAAGACCAAGAATGGTTTCTTGGGGACGCTGCATTGGATCAGATCGTGTCGGAAGGCATGTAGTCAAAAGGCTGGATGACATAGGGTAGGGGTTTGGCTGGGGTGTGCATAAAACGGAAGAATTGTTACCATGTGGTGTTGTGTTAGGAGCTGCTGCACTGCATGAAGGAATTACTTCTATTGCCTTGGGAATTGTGGAGTCTGGGCAATCAGGTTCTTTGTCAGGATTCTGCAGATCACTTCCTTCATCTGATACTGGACACAGTCTCACTCCCCATTTGTCAATCACTGTCTTTGTACGTGGTTGACGTTGGGATTGTGGCAGTTCAGAATTAGTGTTGTTAGGGGGAAAAGAGTTTCCCTGAGATATTGTGGTGCTCATCACGAAGCTGGACTCACTGGGCTTAGGGTTTGGGTGCTCGAACGGGTCCCCTGCTTTCCAGATTCGGCAGTGTTTGGGCGTCCTTGTTTGTGGTTGGTTTGAAGGCCCGGGAAAGCTCTCATATCTGCTGTCCAGGGGAGACTACTTGGGTTGTTGCTGGGAGGTTGCTGTATCTGGGTGTGATGAAAGTTGAAGTCTGGGACTGACGGCCTAGAATCACGGCGATTCGATGGCTCACGGTACCCTTCGGAGTGGGCTGGCTGGCCACAATCGATTGTGTCAACCAGGTTTGTATTGGTCTGTGTTGACTCCCTGTGGTCCATAGTTCTCAGTCTGCTGTTCTTAGCACGATGTCGCAGATCCCTTCTGTTGTATACAAGGCGTCCTTTCTGTACATAAACATGTCTTCCTGCATTTCTCTCATCCCTCACAATCTGACTTTGACGGTCAGTAAGGTCAGAGGCGATACGGATTCCTTCACAACTCGCCAAATCTCTTCTACATTCTCTGGCCCTCAGGATGGTAAGCTTATTTCGCCAGCTGAAGAGTCGGACAATGATAGGACGAAAGTATCTGTGATTTCTGTTTCTCTGGCCGAGACGATGTGCATTGTCCACATCGTCTTCAGACCATTTTTTCATGGGAAAGTATCTGTTGAGCAGTTGAATCACTTTCGTCAAGCACTCCTGGTCGTTCTCGTTTTCGCTCTCCAGAACATTGAAGAACCTGAGATTATTACGACGAGAGAAGGATTCAACTTTGTCAATTTGGTTCTCCATCTTTTGCGCAGCGTCTGTGAACCAGTCTTTCAAATGCAGTAAACTCCTACATTGTTCATTAAGGGCCGTGAACAGATTAGAAAGGTGGTGCATTTCCTCCCTCAGTTGGGCATTTTCTCTTTGAAAAACTTCGCACCATGACTGTAGTTTATCTACGCCATTCCCAGCCACAGATGGAGGCTGCATTTGGTACCCTGCCAAGGAGAACAGATTTCTGTGAAGTTCGCTTTGGTGGGCAGGGTTTGAACAAAGCACTGGTTCAGGAGCATAGTTGTGGTCATGGGTATAATGATGCTGGTTACTCCCCTGCATCCATTGTGGACCTGGGTTACTCTCCACGTCCCCACAAGACAAGAGGTACCAGGTGAGCAGAATGGCATGTGCCTCCAGGAAGAACAGACGTCGTAAACTCTCTGCCTGGACGATGAAAACGACACGCCATTTGCCCTGTGTGGACCATCTGGAATCATTGAGGAAACGAACTGCTACGGCCCACTGGAGAAAGATCCGCTGATGACCAGCAAGATGGACACCGAGGGAAGAGAAGGGGAGGGTACATGAAGAATGAGAAGAGAAAAGAGGAACAGCACGGCGGCAGAGTCGAGGCGAGTAATCTCCACAGGTATTCGGTGAGCGATTCTTGACGCTTGAATAGCAAGTTGCTATCAGCACTGTAGCAATGAACACAGTTTTTGTGAGAGAAATAGGCACAAGAGTTTGATTTGGTAAACCTGTGTTGGGCGTCCCGATTTCTTGCGACCACGATTCATTCTATTCCCACTGTAGTCTTGATCACTGTTTGCACGTGCAGATGTCGTCGCTGTTGCTGTTGCTGGCTTGTTTTGAACATGGAGCTCACATTTTTCAATCGTACCTTGATGTCACAAAAAAAAAAAAATCAATAAATAACTTGGCAGTGTCAACCAGAATAACTCACTTTTTAACACCAGTCGGATGCGCGCACTTAGACAAACAGACTGATACAAAATTTGACACCGTCAGTCCGCTACAGCCATCAAAAGTCAACCATATCCAGGACGAAGTCGACCAAAGCTGTCACACAGGTTGAGCACCGTCGAGAGGGAGAGAGAGAGAGAGAGAGCAGAAAAACTCACCAGCAGGACTAATGTCCGATTAAGCCAGATAAAGTGGAGGTCATCTCTCAAGGGGTGATAACAATGACCAGGAATAGCCAGACTGATAGTCAGCCCTGATAGCCTGAATACCTCTCCCCCGAATGAGATGGACATCCGCACTAAACGAAATCAAGGATGACGTTTTCAGAGGTCACAAACTGAATCCATCATTGGAAAATGATTATTGACGAAAGCTTGCAAACCTAAACACCGACCGATTAGTAATGACCTTGGCAAAAATGATCTAGGCCTGAAACAGTTGGGAAATTTGAAAAAACAAAAAAAAAAAGAAAAAAAGAAAGAAAAAGGTATTTGCTTTATGTAACTTGGCTAGTGTGGAACATATTGAAAATTAAAAAAAAAAGTATTTGCTGGTGAAGGTCACCTAGCCTGGAAGACCAGAGAACACCTGAGAAACAAAATCGATTAGTATGTGCTTGCTGAACGTCGGCTTTTCTGGAAAACAAGAAGTAAGCAACAACAACAACAACACAAACAAAAAAAAAAAAGAAAAAGAAAAAGTATATGCTGGGTTGGGGGGGGGGGGGGGGGGTGTACCCGCTAGTCTGGAAGATACAAGAAATAAGAAAGGGCGAAAAGGAGTAACCCGCTAGGCTGGAACACGCAAGAAATAAGGGACATGCGTCCGCTAGCCTGGAACATACAAGAGATAAGCAAAAATAGTATGTGCTGGGGGTGGGGGTGGGGGGTGGGGGCCGCGACCAGCTAGCCTGGAATACATAAAAAATAAGCAAAAAACAGTATGTTCTGGGGGAAAACTGGCTGGCCCAGAACACCTATGAAAAAAAAAACAGCATGTGTTTGGGGACAGTCGGCCAGCCTGGATGTTTAATAACACACACACACACACACACACACACACACACACACACACACACCACGCACGCACGCACGCACGCACGCACGCACGCACGCACGCACGCGACGCACGCACGCACACACACACACAACCCAGCATGCACTAAGAGGAAGTCGGCTAGCCTAGAACACCCAAGAAACAAAACACAACAACAAAAAATAGTGTATGTTTGAGGAACGTAGGGTAGCCTGAGAAAGAGGGGGTAAAAATAGCATGTGTTTGGTGGAAGTCAGCTAGCCTGGAACACATGTACAACAAAAATAACACTCGTTTGGTGGAAATCGGCCAGCCTGAAACGCTTTCAAAACGAAACAAAAATAACATGTGTTTTGGTGAAAATCGTCTGGCTGGAACACTTCACGAAACAAAATAAAAATAATATGTGCTTGGTGAAAGTGGGCTTGCTGGGACACTTACTCATCAATACAAAAATAGTGCATGCTTGGGGAAAGTTAGCCAGCCTGGAACACAACACATATTAAAGATAGTGTGTTAACTGAATGAAAATAAAGAAGAAAAATACAAAGAATTAAAAATCTAGAAAATACAAAAGACATAAACTTGATAATAAAATACCTTAACGCTTTGGATCCCTGGCGGTCTAAAAGTCCGCTGCTTCTCGCCTTTTGCTATTTGGATGCTTTCAATTTGTTTATACAACAGATCACGTTGATTATTTGTATTTAAAAAAAAGAAAAAAGAAAAAAGACAGTCTTTCTTACTGAGCAGACCGGAGAATATTTCATTCTCTTTTTGTCCTTCTAATTATCATTCTTATCATTATCATCATCATCATTATTATTGTTATTATTATTATTATTATTCATTATTCTTATTATCATTATTATTGTTATCATTACTATTATTATTAATGGAGTGCTGGTATCAGTCTGCATTGGGATGCCATAGCCATATCAAAGCGCTCTGTGTATGGTATTAACATTATAGCCAATTACTGTCCTTCAGCGTCAAGAGATTGCTCTGCTGTAACTGAGATCTTAGGGACTGACGACGTGTAGCATTTTTGTCCTATTTGCATTGTAAGTGACAACTCTTCGGGCATTGATATGCGAAAAAGCAACAAGATCACTGAATATGCAAAAGAAAACAAAACAACCCTATAATCCAAATTCATTCATCAACAATTCCTTGCTTGTTCCAAGACTTCCCTCCTTCACTGATACTGCTGAGGAAACTGACACAGATTGCAACGTTAGTAGAAACATGTTGAAATGAAAAAAAAACAAACAAAAAAACATGTAAAACATGGGTGCTTTCAAAGTGGGATGTCTGCAGGCGGATATGAAAACAAGACCAAAAACCAGAATCACTGGGTCACCGAAGGAAGGAACAAAGCGCAAAAACAAACACAACGCGTTTCGACCTACTAGGTCTTCTGCAGGCAGGACAAATTGATTTCAAAATGATTAACACAAAGGACAAGCAGTCACCTATCTTTTCGAGCTGGGTGGAAAAGTTGGTCTAGGGTGAACGATAAAACGACGGGCTGGAACTGAGAAGGGAGAGCGGTCGAGGGGGAGAGAATACAGATTAGAAGAATAATAATGATATTGATGATAATTAGAAAAAAAATAATGGTATGAATTAAAAGAAAACGTGTAATGATAACTATGATAATGATGATAATAACAACAACAATAATGGTAATAGAAGTGGTGGTAGTAGTAGTTATAGTAGTAGTAGTAGTAGTAATACTAGTAGTAGTAGTAGTGGTGGTGGTGATGGTGGTGGTGGTGGTGACAATAACAGAAGAAGAACAGAACTGATGATGATGATGATGATGATGATGATGATGATGATGATGATGATAAGAACAGAAATGATGATGATGATGTTTGATGATGATGATGATGATGATGATGATGAGAATAAAACAAAAACGGGGAACATAGTTTGATAAAATCCAAGAAATATGCAAAGAGTTATAGTGATCATCATCATCATCATCATCATCATCATCATCATCATCATCATCATCATCATCATCATCATCTTCATAACAAAATAATGATAATGATTACGAGAATAATGAACAGAAAATGGAAAAGATAATATATAAAAGAAAAAATCTATGCAAAACATAAGTCAAAGTACCGCTTGACAGACAAGTGAGCTTTGGACAAAATAATATGTCTTCTCAAGAAAGATAATGCACAAAAGAATATACTCCAAAAGGCTGATAATGCACAAAACAATGCACTGCCAAAGGCTGTCTGCGAAAAAAATAACAGACATCCAAGACACACAGACTAACACTTTCTGGATAACCATCAGCACGAGGATCAAATGTCTCCTGTCGACAGCCGTCTGCAAAACATTAGACTGTTTATCTGTCTGTTGTTGTGATGTCTAAAGAAGACATGTTTGTTGAAAAGCCGCTCGTCTGCTTTGTTTTCTGAATGAAAGAAGCGTTTTTTTTAAAAACTTGTTTTGTACGGGTATTTGTATGTTCATGCGATACTTTTGGCTGGATTTGACATGCTTTGCTTTGCTGCTTCCTGACACAACACTGCGAAGTAGAAAAAAAGGTCACATCGTCGGTGGCAAAACAGGAAATACCATAACCCCTCTTCACCCCCTCCCCCTCCTCCCCCCCCCCACACACACACTCCATCGCCCCCTGCATGGTAGGAACACAGCAAAGCAACTGACTGTGTCTCGCAGCGGGTGACTACGTACACACGTTAATGGGCATCTCTCCTCCTAGATATCACAGACACTGTCATCCTGCCTCGTGCCACCCTGCAGGATGCAGTGCAGGTACAGCAGACCCAATAGGGGTAGACTGAACAAACCCCTGGTGGACGAGGTAAAAGGTGGAGACTGGATCCGATCCCTCTGCCCTGCCGCGCATGATCATAAACAGAGATCGAATGAAATGCCTAGCAGGTCTGACCAGCGCGTTGGGCTAATGCGTAGGTCAGACATGCGCGGAGTCGTAGCCACGAGACCCTCTTCTTCAATTCTCTCATCATAGTTGTTAATTCATTTATCCATTAGCTTAAAATCATGCGTAGTGTGGTCTCAAAACTTAGCGGATGTGGTGTAGCGTTTATGGATTAGTCCGCACGCAGTGACGCCTCCTTGATGAAACTGAAACTGAAACTGAAACTGGCCACCTTATGTGTCTTCACTCACAACTGAGGCTTGTGAACCAGGATGTACACTAACAGGGTTGACCGAACCGGCCGCCACAATACAGGCTGGAAGACTGTGGGGGACAAATCCTGAGAGGCACACAGAACACTGATTTTCTTTGTGGAATTCTTCGGTCCCAATCAACTCCTACTCAGAGTTGAGTGGACGATGGGATGAGCTGGGACGACAGGAACCATACAGTCATGTTCCTACCACTTTCATGGAAGCGTCTCTAAAAGCGTTGTTCAAATATCCTGGCCAAAGCTGCAGGTGTCTGTATTTCTTAGGCCTGGTCGACGCCAGAATATGGTTATTGTATAAGAAAGTGTAAAGTTTAAGCCTGTCAAGTTGTCTTAGACCAGACGGGAGTCCATAGCATCATCGTCATCATCCTCACCCTTCTGGATCTTCATCCTCCTCAACCTTTTGGATAGTCATTCAAAGGGTCTCCAACTCCGTATCCCCTCATGACCTGCTCACTTGATGACATTTGTATTGATTTCCTCTCGAGAGATTTTTTTTGGCAAAGTCAAAGAGGCTATTATGTATAGATAATGAGCTGATATGAAAAGAACATGGACAAATCGATGATGATGATGATGATGATGATGATGACGATGATCATCAACATCAACATTAACACAACAACAACACACAACAACAACAACAACAACAAAAACAAGAAGAAGTAGAAGAAGACAAACAAACATGGCTTGACCGTCTGTCGTATTCACTATATTGAACTGGGAATCGCCGAATATAGACAGCTGATAACTGAAGGATTCTCCACGTGAATCCGTCTCCTGCTGCCAAATCTAACACCCAAAGTCTTTATCTTCATTCTAGCACCCTTCTGTTCTCCGGAAGTATTACCAGTTGAGAGGCCTTCCCGCCACCGGACATTGTACTTGCCATTCAGTTAACATGATAATGTGGTCATGCACATGACGGCCACGAAATCTCCTGTGTATGGGACTGACACTGATATGGTCCAGTTTCCTCCACTTAAACCCTTCCCAAGCACTTCAAAAGTCCCCCATACCTGTCGAATTTAGAAACACTTTGATGCCAAAATAGCTCCATGGTTTAAATTTGTTTCGAGTGTTGATTGGACCAAGTAGGTATCCCTGTTTTCTGACCTCTTCGCTTTGTCTGCTTCTTGTCTGTATATAAATGGCGGTAAGAATGCGGAGGTGCATTCTTCGACTTCCAAGTCGTATCCTGCGTTACGCCGACCGAGCCGTAGACAAATCTAAACCTGTGCTTCTTGTGATCACATAGTCTGAAAGGCATATTCAGTCTGCCGTTGTGTATACCGATTTTGACAGCTTCTGAAAATGATGCTGGAAGTCTGGTTGGCCAGCTTGGCGGTGGTGATGCTTGTTCTGCTGATTATATACTGGTAAGTCTCTGTTTTTTTTTCTTTTTCTTGTTTGCATTTGCTTGTTTGCTTGTTACTGGTATGGCTCTGTATTTAGGTTTGTTTGTTTGGAATTTGTTTTGTATTTGCTTGTTTGTTTATTTTTAATGCTGTATATATCTGGCTTGCCCCTCCAACACACACACACACACACACACACACACACACACACACACACACACACAGCACGCACGCACGCACGCACCCACGCACCGCCCCCCCCCCCCCCCCCCCACACACACGACTGTTTACAGTCAAAATGCACACAGGCTATTTTTTGCTGTATGTCAGGTAAGTAATAATATATCTTCTTTGCAGTATCACAAAAAGATCACAGATGTCACCCATGACATTTTACATTTATCTGCTTGCTGCATTTAATTTCCCTTTCATTGTAAAAGTGACTAAGTTTACACTAACTGGCTTTATCAATAACCACCACTGCTTTTTTTTTCTTCTTGCAGTCACCTGAAGCATCATTTCTCTGTCTTTGAACGACTGTCAGTCCCCGGTCCCAAACCGTCCCTGCTAGTGGGCAACCTGAGAGAGATTATGGAGAAGGTGGGTGGCCGCCATTTTGACGTCTGTCCATTGTATGGCTGGGGGAGGGGTGGGGGGTAAGGTGGGGTGGGGGTGTGAATGTATGGGTGTATGGGTGAAGATTTCACCTACCTATTTTTACCTTGGCTTTTTTTTTCCCTCTGCGTTTGTTTTTCTTTTTATGTTGGTGCTTCATTTGGATTTGTTTTGATTATATGTATGCTTTGAGTGTTTCGTTTTGATTCTTGAAAATCTGTGTTTTTGTTTTCTGCCAAAATACAAAAACCTATATTCTGTTTAAAACCAGCAGAATCTTGTACTGTAGACTTAATCTTCCAGAGCCAGGATCGTGTGGTGTAGAACTAATATTCCATAGTCCTTTCATTCACTGTTACTGTGACACTGCGTGTCTTGTAATAGTGAAAAAATAATGGTTCAAGTAGCCATTTGCCACTGTGTGTGTTGTGCAAGGCCACTTCCAAGCTTAATATTCCACAGCCCCTCCATTCTGTGTTGCTGGTACATTGCGTGTTACGTAATTAAAGTAACACACACACTGTGTGTGTCTTGCAGGGCCAGTTCCAAGCCACTATGGAGTGGGGAGAAAAGTACGGGAGAGTGTTCGGCTACTTTGAGGGTTACACTCCGGTTCTCAGTATCAGCGACCCTGACCTTCTGCGCGAGATTCTCGTCAAAGACGCGAACAACTTCAACCACCGGAAGCCCTTTCCTCTGGCGCCGCGCAAGAGTCTGGGACTGTTCCTGGAGAATGGTGCCCAGTGGCATCGTAGTCGATCACTGCTCACGCCAGCGTTTTCGGCTGGGAAGTTGAAGCAGGTATATTGAATGAGTGTGTGTGTGTGTGTGTGTGTGTGTGTGTGTGTGTGTGTGTGTGTGGTGCGTGCGTGCGTGCGTGTGTGTGTGTGTGTGTGTGTGTGTGTGTGTGTGTGTGTGTGTGTGTGTGGTGAAAAGCTAAGATATATTTTTTTTTGCAAAGTCAAAGAGGCTATTATGTATAGATAATGATCTGATATGAAAAAGAACATGGACAAATCGAAGACAAAAGAAAATTATGCATTTTAAGGTAAATAATTACAAAAAAAGCATGATATCCATTTGTCGTCCATCAAGACGAAATACAGACAATTGCAAATGTTCATAATAATAGAAAAGCAGTTAAAAAAAGAAATTAAATCAGTTTATCAATTTAAACCAAACAAGGAACTTAAAACAAGAAAAATGAGAGAATTCAATAAAATAATAGTCTGCAAAAGAAATGCAACAAAACAGAGTAAATGAATAACCGAAGATAGATTTCTGATAAAACTGTACATGAAAACATAAGAGCACGAATCAACGAAAAAACAATTCTTTTTCTAAAAGTACAGATCAACAATAACTCAATTCTTCTTCATCTCTGCCCAGATGTTGCCCATCATGAAGTCCTCAGCCGACGTCCTCATTCAGGAGTTGTCGGACAAGCTGAAGAGTCAGACGGACCCCCAGAACAAGGAGCATCAGCATCAGCAGGAGGAGGAGAACCACACGGAGGACGTGTACAGGCTGTTCCAGGGCCTGACGCTGGACATCATCGGACGCTGTGCCTTCGGCCTGCACACCTCGGCCCAGACGGACGCCAAGGATGAGTTCCTGGTCAACATCCGTTCTCTCTTCAACACCATGTCCACCACCCTCATCCTGCCGCTAGTCAGTGAGTAGTAGTCACTGTAGTGTGGCCTGTCCCGCCCACCACAATAGGCGATGAGCTTCGGTCAGTTAGAAGCGTCTTCTGTTTGTTGTTATTGTTGTTTTTGTCGTTGTTGTTGTTGTTGTTGTTGTTGTTCTTCTCTTCTTCTTCTTCTTCTCTCCTCCTCCTCCTCCTCTCCTCCTCTCTTCTTCTTCTTCTTCTTCTTTTCTTCAGTGATGTTGTAAACGTGTGGATTTTAGGTAGACTGGAGGTTCATTTAGGATCTGTTCCAGTTTTCTGTGTGATCTGCGTCTTGAATAGAAATAATGAAAACATTTCTTCCTTTCTTTCTTTCTTTCTTTCTTTCTTTCTTTCTTCTAAGAAAGACAGTTACAACAAAGATATATTACACGGGAACAAAACTATTTACGTCTTTGCACAACACTTACCTGTCATCAAATAAGTGTGCATTAAAAAGGATGACAAGACTGCTGAATAAAAAGAAATTAAAAAAAGGGAAAGGGGGAGGGGGGAGGGGGCGATTGGAGGATGCGGTTTAAATGTGTGATGACAGATCATTTTTAAACTCCTATTACTACATACTTTTTCACCAGACTGTTTGAAGTGTGCTGAACACTTATTAAGGACAGAAAACTGACTCAGCAAAACCGTTTATCTGTTCTTTACTTTATTCATTTATTTTTTAACTTATTCATCCGTTTACTTGTTTGTTTGTTATTGTTTTTTTTGCTTGTTCGGTACTGACTCAGCAAAACCGTTTATCTGTTCTTTACTTTATTCATTTATTTTTTAACTTATTCATCCATTTACTTGTTTGTTTGTTATTGTTTTTTTTTGCTTGTTCGGTTGTTCATTTGTTTATTTATTTATTCGTTCTTTACTTTATTCAGTTATTTTTTTAACTTATTCATCCATTTACTTGTTGTTTGTTTTGTTTGTTTGTTTGCTTGTTCGGTTGTTCATTTGTTTATTCATTTATCTTATAGCAGAGAAGCATACTTACTGAGCAATGTGTGTGTGTGTGTGTGTGTGTGTGTGTGTGTGTGTGTGTGTGTGTGTGTGTGTGTTGCAGTGGCCTTTCCCTTCCTGTCCCCACGTTGTCTTCGCCCTGAAGAACGTGGTGTGTGTGTTCGGCATGAACCCTGTGGTGTGGCTGAGACTGAAGCTCCGGGAAATCATCCACCTCCGAAAGGCCATGGGGGTCAGTGGAACCTCTCTCTCTCTCTCTCTCTCTCTCTCTCTCTCTCTCTCCTCTCTCTCTCTCTCTCTCTCTCTCTCTCTCCTTCTCTTTGTCTTTGTCAGTGTGCGTTTTCCTCTCTCTCTCTCTCTCTCTCTCTCTCTCTCTCTCTCTCTCTCTCTCTCTCTCTCCTCTCTCCACACACACACACACAACACACAACAACAACAACAACAAAACACACTCACGCACCCGCACAAACGCTCGCACACACGCGCGCTTACTCAGACATACTATTTCATACATACATTTTCATCTAGTGCCCATAATTCCTTTCATGGGTTTTACAACATATTAATGAGTCTGTGTCTGAATTTGAGTCTGTATCAACACCTATCTATCTGCCTGTTTGTCTACCTCCTATCTATCTGTTTATCTGTCTCTCTCTGTCTGCCTATCTATCTGTCTGTCTGTCTGTCTGTATGTCTGTCTTTATGTCTCTCTATCAATAAATTTAGCTAATGTTTCTAAAAGTCATACAAAACTATGTGCAACACATGATATCTGCAGTCCTTCGACTGACTTCGATGTGTAGATTTTGGCAGTGTGTTCGTGCATACCTATGTTTGAAAATTCAGTATCTCGTCATTCAACCTAAACCGAAGAACCTAAATATTAACTCCGTGAAATCTGTTGTTATTTTTGTTTTAGAGGGGCATGTACAGGCCTACTGAATAGAAAAAAAACAACAACAACTAATTAGATTGTGTGTGTGTGTGTGGTGTGTGTGTGTGGTTGTGTGTGTGTGTGTGTGTGTGTGTGTTTCAACGATCAACAGCCCGTCTCCAAAGTGGTAGACCTGGTCCAGTTGATGCTGTTTCCAAGCGGCGCTCTCCGTTCCAAAGACAGCCCCTCACTCTCGGCCAACAACTCACCCGTGTCCAAGCAGATGACAGAGCGAGAGATCGTCGCTCAAAGCATGACCTTCCTGCTCGCCGGCTACGAAACTACCAGCGCCGTGCTAGCTTTCCTGTCACGTGTTCTGGCGGAGAACCCGGATGTGCAGAAACGTCTGCTGGATGAGGTCGATTCGTTGAAGGATGAGGTGAGTTGTTGTTGTCGTCGTTGTTGTTGTTGATTTTGTAGCTGTTGTTGATGTTGTTCTTGTTCTTGCTGCTTGCTGCTGTTTTTTTTTCCTTCCCTTCATTGTTTCATTTTGTAGCAGGTCCCGAAAATCCCACGCCTAAATTCTCGTACGTGTTTAATGAGGTTTGTGATCAGAATCATAGCACTCGAAGAACAATGGCATAGCAGTCGCCTACATGAAAAATTAAACTATTGACGTTATACAAGAATCGTCATAGGGGTTGTTTTAATCCTCAGATCATGCTCTGTCCTCTCTCTAATCTGTTAGGTTTACAGTCTTTTTTTCTATGGTCTTTTGCGTCAATACCTTCTCCTCCTTCTGCACATAAACATTTTAGCCCTCTTAATAATCAATCAATCATTCAGTCAGTCAATCAATCAATCAATCAACCAATCAACCAACCAACTAACCAACCAACCAACCAGCCAGCCAACCAATCAATCAATCAATCAATCAATAAATCAGTTGATCAATCAATCAATCAGTTAATCAATCAATCAACCAATAGTTGATTGGTAAATCATAAGTTAATTAATAGGCTCTGTGTCAGTATTTCATGTGTTCGCTTATATGTGTGTTTTCAGGAGGTGAGCTACGACTCTCTGTGTTCCCTGCCTTACTTTGACATGGTGTTTGATGAGGTGTGCCGCATGTACCCCACTGCCTCACAGTAAGTACATCTCTCATCACTTCAGTGGTATCATACGAGTTCAAAATAATGATGATGATGATGATAATGATGATGATAATGATAACAATAATAATTATAATAATACTGAAAATAATAATGATAATAATGATGATGATGATGATGACGATAATGGCAATTATAATAATGATAACAACGGCAAGAATGATGATGATGGTAACAACAACAACAACAACAGCAATAACAATAATAATGATAACAATAATGATAATAATAACAGTAATAATAAGCAGTAGTAGTAGTAGTGGTAGCAGTAGCAGCAGCAAAATTGTTGTATGATGATGATGATGACATCAACAATAATGATAATAGAAATGCTACTACTACTACTATTACTACTACACTACTACTCACTGCTACTACGACTACGACTACGACTGATGATGATGATGATGATGATGATGATAATAATAACATTGATAATTATATCTATAAAAAAAACAACAACCATAACAATAATGATAATAATAATGATGATGATGATGATGAATGGTGATGATGATGATGATGATGATGATGATAGCGGATACTTATACGAAAACCACAAAAAACAAAACAAAAACAAAAAAAAACCGCTCTAGGTGCATAAAAAATGATAACACACGTGTACGACACACATGATATTCTGCACAACACAGTACCGCCCCCCCCCCCCCCCCCCCCCCCCCGCACACACACACAGAGCATAGCC
Source organism: Conus canariensis (assembly GCA_033310375.1). NCBI lineage: Eukaryota > Metazoa > Mollusca > Gastropoda > Neogastropoda > Conidae > Conus > Conus canariensis. Next base: position 17,679,829 of record CM065714.1, on the reverse strand, counting down.
ATCAATGTATACACCATTTATTGGTACCTCCTCCACCAGAATCGTGACCCGGCAGGCTGCAGAGTCCCGGGTGATGCCAGGCGGCCTCCACATCCCTGCCGGCATGAACATCCACGCCAACATCTGGGCCCTGCACCACGACCCCCAGTTCTGGCACCAACCCCAACTCTTCAACCCCGAGAGGTGAGCTGGCCGCCGCTGCTGCTGCTGCTGTTGTGTCTGTGCTTGGTGTTTGTGTATGTGTGTGTGTGTGTGTGTGTGTGTGTGTGTGTTGTGTGTGTGTGTGTGTGTGTGTGTGTGTGTGTGTGTGTGTGTGTGTGTGTGGTGTTGTTGTTGTCGTTGTTGTTGTTGTCGTTGCTATTGTTGTTGTTTTTTGTTATTTCTTGAATTTAGCATCTATCTATATTAACTCTCTCTCTCTCTCTCTCACTCTCTCTCTCTGGTGTGTGTGTGTGTGTGTGTGTGTGTGTGTGTGTGTGTGTGTGTGTGTGCGTGCGTGCGTGCGTGCGTGGTGTGTGTGTGTGTGTGTGTGTGTGTGTGTGTGTGTGTGTGTGATACTGTCGGTATACTGGTTTGTCCGTCTTCGTGTCTGTCTGTCTGTCTTTTGGGGTGACAGTGTTCTTAGCTGGCTGCCTGGTTGGTTGTGTCTCTCTGGTTCTCTTTGTCTTTCTTTCTTAAATGTCCTTTGCCTTCATTTTGTATGTGTTTTTGTCTTTTCTTGGAAATCAGTATGTATCATTATAGAGAGTAATGTGTCTGGGTCTCTGTGTCTGTCCGTCCATTTCGTTTCTGTTTGTCTTGTTGTGTATTTTTGACTTTTTTAGTATGGGGCTACGGGTTCAATCTAAATAAACTTTCTGTTACAGTCGCTCTCTCTGTCTCTCTGTTTCTGTCTCTGTCTCTGTCTGTCTGTCTGTCTCTCTCTGTGACATTTTCTTTTTTTCGCTCATTTCTCTGTCTTTGTCTCTATGTCTGTTTGTCTATGTGTCTGTCTGTCCGCCTCTCTCTCTCTCTCTCTCTCTCTCTCTCTCTCTCTCTCTCTCACATCTCCTTTTACTTTCTTTCTTTCATTCCCACTTGTTCTATATTTCTCTCTTTTGACTTTCGGGCAGAATTGACATTTATCTTATCCATTTTGTTTCCTTCCTCTGACGGATCCAGATTCACCGCGGAGAACAGGGATCGGATCAGACCTTACACCTACCTGCCGTTCGGAGCCGGCCCCCGGAAGTGCATCGGCATGAGGTTCGCCATGGTGGAGACCAAGATGGCCATGGTCCGAGTCCTGCAGAACTTTGCCTTCAGCCTGGACGATGACCACCGCAAGGTGAGGATGGGCTGTCAGGGTGTCAGGCGTCGGTGTGTGTGTGTGGGGGATGGGGATGGGGGAGTGGGGTTGGGGGGTTGAGGGTGGGTGGAGGGTGGGGGGTGAATGTGTGTGTGTGTGTGTGTGTGTGTGTGTGTGTGTGTGTGTGTGTGTGTGTGTGTGCGCGTATGTGTGTGTGTGTGTGTGTGTGTGTGTGTGTGTGTGTGAGTGTGTGTGTGTGTGTGTGTGTGTGTGTGTGTGTGTGTGTGTGTGTGAGTGTGTGTGTGTGAGTGTGTGTGTGTGTGTGGTGTGTGTGTGTGTGTGTTTGTGTGTGTGTATGTGTGTGTGTGGTGTGTGTGTGTGTGTGTGTGTGTGAGGGTAGGGGTTGGATGAGAGATAGAGTTGTAGAGAATGGATGTGGAGGGTGGGCTGGGCGACAGGGAGTGTGTGTGTGTGTGTGTGTGTGTGTGTGCGCGCGCGCGCGCACGCGAGTGTGTATGTGTGTGTGTGTGTGTGCGCGCGCGCGCGTGCGCGCGTGCGTGCGCTCGCAGCGCGCGCGCGCGTGTGTGTATGTGTGTGTGTGTGTGTGTGTGTGTGTGTGTGAGGGAACAGAACAGAACAGAACAGAACAGAATTTTATTCAAAAAGGCCAAAGCCCCATTTGAAGGGGTGTGAACAATAACAATGAATATATGATACAAATATGAATGACACTGTCATCCCATTATAAGCATGAGAACTAGGTCAAATGCAAGACTGAAAACCAGTTTCCAACTTACAAAGGAAAATAATGGAAATTCAATAAAGAAAATCATTACATTCGCACATTTATAGACTCAATCAACAAATTCACATTCATACAACAACAAATTTGATAAATCAAGATATAGCTATTTCCCTTCTCTTAAAGGTTTTGTAAAGATATACAGCAAGATTTTTAACGACTTCTGTCTTTCGTGATGCTAGAAGTAATGTTAATCTGAAATCACTAGGATTATTATGATATTTTGGATGTATTAAACTGTGTCTTAAATCATCGAAAGCAGGGCAACAAAAAACAAAGTGAATTTCATCATCTGTGGCAGATCTACACAATGGGCATTTCATGACACGTTCGCTATCCCTGTTATATCTTGAGCTGTGCACTGATAAATTAGAAATCTCAAATCTAAATCTTGTTAGTGTATATCGTATAAATCTGTTCAAATCCAAAAGTAAGTATGTCTCCAGATCATGAGACATCTTGAATTTTCTATAGTTTATAAATCTGTTACTGTCATCCATATGACAATTCCAGCTTTGCCACCTGCAATCGATTAATCTTTGTTTGAACTCTCGTATAAAAGAATTTATACATCCTACACCTTGATTTTCCCATACATAACAGAAGCCATTACTATTCAAAACATCCCGAACTTTCGAAGCCCAATTGACTTTTCCTCTATTTGACAAATTTAATAACATTTTATATGCTTTGAATGGCAGTCTATGCTCCTCCATTCGGGTTAATTTCAACCAGTATCTAATGCAAGAGACAGTAGAATTAATAAACAGGGGGAATCGATTTAATTCACCATATACAAGATCATTCGGTGTTTTGATACCTACCCCTAAATACTTCTTTAACACAAACAAATGAACACTTTCTGTCACTGATGAAGTATCTTCTAAACCCCAAATCTCAGCACCATATAGAAGCATAGATTGAATCTGTGAATCGAAAAGCTTCAAGAATAATTTCACAGAGTTATTATTCAACTGATTCAACTTACAAATAATACGAATAGCAGCTCGTTTCCCTTTGTTCGCTAAATCTTGGCATGCAGGCTTAAAACTCAATCTTGTTGAAAACAAGATACCTAGGTATCGATATGAATTCACTACATTCATCTTAACATTGCCGTAAAACCATCTCTCTGTGCTTGCTAGGTATCCCCCTTTTCTAAAAACCATAATGCTAGATTTTTCTAAATTAACTTTAAGTTGTAACTGGCATGCAGCTTTATGAAGATTATTTAGTTGCGTCTGCAACCCAACCACAGTTTCTGACAATAGTATAATGTCATCAGCAAACAAAAGAATAAACAATTCAATCATATCCACATTGAGACTAACACCATGTCTACCATTATTCATAATTTCAAGCGCAAGTTCGTTAATAAATAAACAAAACAGAAGAGGACTACAAATATCGCCTTGTTTCACACCGTTCGTACAATTGATATAACCTGTGTACTGTGTACCACAACGAACTCGAGCTTTAACAACCTCATACATACTTTTAATACATCTGTAAATTTTACCTTTAATTCCATTCTTTAACAAAATAGGCCACAGTAATTTTCTTGAAATTGTGTCGAACGCTTTCTCAAAATCAATGAAAGCTACATACAGTTTTCTATTACATGAGAATTGCTTTTGAATGACTGCTAAAAGTGTAAATATGTGATCGATTGCAGAATAATTTTGTTTAAACCCAGCTTGGAATTCACCGGTAATATTGTTCTGCTCAACCCATTCCTGTAATCTTGAATTGACTATAGAGCTGTATATTTTGCTACTTATGTCTGAAAGGGAAATTCCTCTGTAATTATTTGGATCGTTAATGTTGCCTTTTTTAAACAATGGAACAATAATAGATTCTTTCCATAAATCAGGATATTGACCCGTGTCAAATAGAACATTGAAATATTTTACAAAGAAACCAATTACATCATCTCCTGATTTTTTTAATAGCTCTCCAATTATACCATCCGGTCCAGCTGCTTTCTTACTTTTCAATTTTCTCACTGAGAGTATGATTTCTTCTTTAGAAATAGGCCGATTCAGAAAGTTGACATCATCATAATCATCATTCTCATGTGCATCATTTCCATTTCCTTGATCATCGTTATCATTATCTGAAAAATTATCTGAAACATCAGAAGCACCTGTACAGATATATTTGTTGCCGTCAGTCTCATGTTTTTCAAGAACCCTTTTAAAATGTTGAAACCATTCCTGTACTGTGATCTTGTTTGGCTGAAACTTATTCTTACTAGAAACTCTACCCATATTTTGCCAAAATTCTTTCTGGTCATTTACAGACATAATCAATTGTTCAAGTACAATTCTATTATATTCTTTTCTCTTTCTCTGTAACAGCTTTTTGTATTCCCTTCTTTCTTTGCAAAAAGTTGTCCTAGCCTCTTTTTCGGGTGAATTCTCCTTTGGTGGCAACTTTGTATCCGGCAACTTTGTATTTTTTCTGGATGATTTCCTACATGTTCTTAAAAGTTTTCTAACATTGCGCTTAGAAGTTTTACATTCATCATCATACCACTTTTCTGACCTTTTCTGACATGTATAAATTTTCTTTTCCATACATACTGCTTGCTCTCTTATGCATTCATTAAATAAATGTAATGCCTGATTAATGTCAGTACCCATCAATATGCTGGCTTGATTAAGTTTTTCTTTTTTATTTCTTGAATGCATGCTATTATGAAACTGTTCAGCAAAGTCATCATTCCAAACTATCTTTTTAATAAATAAAGGTATATCACGCCAATCATTGTCATTGCGTAACACATCATTCTTCGCATAAAAATAAAATTCCAATGGTTGATGATCAGAATTAATCATATCAGAAACATGCAAACGGCAAGAATTTCTAATAGTATCGAACAGATCTTCAGAAACTAAGAAATAATCATTCACGCTACTCCCTGTTTCCGTTATGTATGTGTAATGACCTTCAAGGTCACCATTACATACTCCATTCATGATAAACAATCTAAAAGCAATACATAAATTCAAAATCATTCTTCCATATGTATTCAATTCCGAGTCTTTAGAATATCTTATGAGATCTGTTTTGTCATTCTTATCCATGAAACTGAACCTATCAAACTGATCATTGCTGAAAGGGAAAATGTTGGCTGTTCTGCCGTTCAAATCCCCACACAAAAGGATATCAACGTTGTCATACAATAATATCTTATCTGTTATAACCTCTTCAAGGCAAACAATGCCGTTTTCAATTTCAATTGTTGTATAATATGGGGAATTTATTGGAGGCACGTAAGTACACACATAAAGAATGTTATTTTCAAAACCAAATAAAGTTTTATTTAATAAGAAACACATAATATTGTCATGTTCACATGTAAGTTCAGATACATAAGCCATCAACTCGGTTTTAATTAAGCACACCACTCCACCTGATCTCCTCCCGTGTCTTGTCAGCTTAATCGCAGGTTTACAAAAGACAGAATGGTAGGGGAACAAATGGGAATCTATTTTCTCCATGAACGTTTCAACAAGACAAATGAAATCAAAATTATAAACATACGATAAAAACTTTTGATCACTCAGTTTAGATGGAAGGCCATCTACGTTCCAATGAAGGAAAGAGAACAAGTGTACTTTATTTTTAACCTGTGTTTCACTAACATTTTGTTCACTTTCATACTCGCTATCGTTCGTACTCTCATTCAGACTTTCGTCCATCGGGATGTCTCCACTGGTTATATTTTCTCTTCTCTCTTCCCCATTGTGTTGTTCCCTGACATTTTCACGAGCTTCGTCACGGCTGGTGTCACAAATCATTCCAACACGTGAAGAACAAGCATGCATTTCACAATTCGCCGGTACACATTTACAACCTGTTCTCAGTAAACCTGACACACGGCCACCAGCACGTGCGTTTCCGCATTTTATCTTCGGAACCGGTGTTTGGTCAACATTATCTACCTTTGTATCCTCAACCAGGGAAATTTGACTTTTAGGATTGTGGAAGTTTAACTTTGTTTGCAGAGGCCGGCCAAACCTTTATCTAACTTCCTTTAACTGATCATCCCCATCGAGAACAAATTTCTTGCCGTCGATGAGGAGATGATCGTAGATCATAGTGGCCCTCTTGTTGTTGTCTCTGGCAGCTTTTAAGTGTGGTCCTAGCTTCTTTCTGATGTCACGGACTCTCTGAGTGAAGTCCTCACCAATAAACACTGAAGTGTTCTTAAGGTTCTTTTTGGCTCTGAAAATTTCTTCTTTGTCTTTGTAGAAGGTGCATCTGCCAATAACAGGCGAATTAGGCTTATTGTTGATGCGATGTATTCTGTCAAACTCTACGGTCTTTGGTAGTTTCAATTCATCCGTCAACAGGTTATGCACAATATTCACACAGTCCTGTTTGGTTTCTCCTTCCCTCCTTGGCAGTCCATAAAAAATTAAATTATTCCTTTTTGATCGCCCTTCAAGATCATCAACTTTTTCTTCCAAACGCACGATTCTATCTTTCATCATACTGTTCTCTGCCTTCAGATTGTCATTTTGAACACGAAGCTCACTGATCGTCTCTTTCATGTCATGCATGTCCCTTTTTAGTCCGTCGACTGAGTCTTTCACTCCTTTTACATCGTCCGACATGTTGTCAACCTTCGTGGTTAAGCATGATAACATTGTAAAAATGTCTTTTAGCATCGGGTGATCGGCCGTGATCTCACCGGGTTTACTTGAAGCATGGTCAGGATCAGGAGTCACAGAAGAGTCCGTACTTGCACGGCGTACAGAGCCATCACGAGCCAGGCGGGACTGCTTCGTGGAGCTGGAGCTGGACGACTTCGGCCCGGGGTTCGTCTCCACGTCGCCGCATCGGAGCAGAAGGTCGCTGAAGAAAAAGGCGGTGAGGACCAAGCCTACCATGACACCGGTGACACGGGTGTGTACTTTTAATACACGCACCGACATGGACAGCTTGAACCTGGCTCTTTTTGCCATAAAACTGGTGAAGACGGCGACGAACCCGCCACACCGAACTCTGAAATCGAGAGATGCTGATGGCATCTTGATACTGTCACCGACTTGAAAGGTTGTATGACTCAAAACCGGAGAAATTAACAGAAAACGTTAATTAACTGCGGAGCTGAAGAAAACGTGTCTTCTCCTCTTGGATGACGACAGCTCACCCGTGTGTGTGAGGGAGAAAAGAGAGAGAGAGAGAGAGAGAGAGAGAGAGTGTGTGTGTGTGTGTGTGTGTGTGCGTATGTGTGTGCGTGCGTGCGTGCGCTCGCACGCGCGCGCGCGTATGTGTGTATATATATATATATATATGTGTGTGTGTATGTGTGTGTGTGAGAGAGAGAGAGAGAGAGAGAGAGAGAGAGAGAGAGAGAGAGAGAGAGTGTGTGTGTGTGTGTGTGTTTGTGTGTGCAAGTTAGTGAGAGAGAGAGAGAAAGAGAGAGAGACACACACACACACACACACACACACACACACACACACAGAGGGCGGGTGAGGGAGAGAGAGACAGCGAGAGAGAGAGAGAGAGAGAGAGAGAGAGTGAGGTCCAGTCTAGCGTTAACATGCAAAACAACAGCTCGGACACATATCAAGAATCCGAGCAACAAAAACAACAAAAGAAAGAACACTATCTTCGAACAACAACCCCCCCTCCCTCCGTCATTGCTTCACAATGGCAGTTTGCCTTCACCCTTCACCTCCTCCTCTGTCTCCCAGGTCCCCATGGAACTGATCAGCCGTGGCGCCATCGTGCCCAAACACGAGGTGCAGGTCAACGTCACAAGGCGGCGAGACCGCGAGCAGAGACACGTCACCCACAGAGGAGACTGAGAGCATTTCTGTGACGTCATCTACGGTACTCCAGATCATCACTGTCCTTTATGTCTTTGGGGGAAGAGAGAGAGAGTGATGGACAGCTATGACCGCTTTGAATGCGCTGGT
>CM065714.1:17654300-17664300 GCA_033310375.1 Conus canariensis | reverse complement strand
TGTGTCTCTCTCTGTCTGCCTGTCTCCTTCTCTCTCTCTCTCTCTCTCTCTCTCTCTCTCTCACACACACACACAACACACACGCGCGCACACACACACAACAGACAACAACACACACACACACACACACACACACACACACACACCGCTCTCTGTACTTTAGAATGAACTCCACACAAACGCAGACAGAGAACAGGATGATCAATTAATGAATAGACACGCACCGTGAACGAATCAACGATTGCAGGGAACCAAGGGAGTGTACCGAGCAAAGGACACTACAGAATTGCATTATCTAGTATCGTGACGGGAATGCGACACCCCCCCGCCCCCCCCAAAAAAACAAACAAAAAAACCCACCACCACCACCACCACCACCACAACAACAACATAGAAACTGACCCACGCAGACGACAGAAGGCAAAACATTCTGAAGTGATGAAGCAAAGGCAAGAAGTAAACGGATAACAAAACAAAACAAAACAAAACCAAAAAAAAATATAAACAAACAAACAAAAACAAACACAAAAATGATAGAAAAAAGCGGAAAAGTAGCTAATCCTGTGAAGTCGAAGAGTTTATTGGAAAGAAAACCACGCATGTGTGTTGAATAGATTGCAAGTAACTGTCCGAAAAAAACAACAACATCAAAAAAAAACGAGACCCCCCCCCCCCCCCTAAACACACACACACACAACACACACACACACACACACACACACACACACACACACACACACACACCACACACACACACACACACACACACACACACACACACACACACACACACACACACACACACACACCGCGCGCGCGTGTGCGCTAAAACAAGACAGAGAGAGAAGAAAACGAAAAGAGAGAGAGAGAGAGAGAGAGAGAGGAGGAGGAGTGAGAGTAGAGAGAGAAGAGAGGAGGAGGAGGAGAGAGGAGGGAGGGAGGAGAGAGAGGGGAGGGGGGGGGTGGGGGGGGGGGGGGGGGGGGGGGGGGGGGGGGGGGGGGGGGGGGGGGAGAGAAACAGGAAAAGAAGGGAGGGACGGAAACAAGATTTGAGGAAAAGGGAAGTAAGACCTATAGGCCTAGTTCAGCAGGTGTGATCTTTGAAGTGTGTGTGTGTGTGTGTGTGTGTGTGTGTGTGTGTGTGTGTGTGTGTGTGTGTATGTGTGTGTGTGTGTGTGTGTGTGTGTACGTGCGTGTGTGCGTGTGTGTATGTGTGTGTGCGCGCGCGTGTGTATTTGTGTAAGAGAGAGAGAGAGAGAGAGAGAGAGAGAGAGAGAGAGAGACTGCGCGTTTATATGTACATTTATATATCTGTACCCAAGCTCACGCTCACTCGCTCGCTCGCTCTCTCGGCTAGAACTGCAATGCAATACGCGCGCGCGCGCGCGCGCGCGTGTGTGTTTGTGTGTGGGTTGTGCGTTGTGTGTGTGTGTGTGTGGAGAGAGAGAGAGAGAGAGAGAGAGAGAGAGAGAGAGAGAGAGGAGAGCGAGTGTGCACGGCTGTATAGGGGCGAATAGCTAGACTGCTGTGTCACAGGGCCTGTATCTGTCACACTGCTGTGAACCATCCGGTTTGGCCACATGTTTGAGGAAGAAACTGGGTCACATAGACAACGGACCCGTTCAGCTTGTCAGACGTGTTTGAGAAGCGATCGAGTTTGTTGTTACCAATGGGCAGTCTGTTAACGTTCATCAGGCGGGTGAACTTCTTCTTCTTCTTCTGCGTACGCAGGCTGATACTCCTGCGGACACTCCCTGTATAGACAGGCAAGGATTAATCCCATTACCCAACAAAGGGAGTGGAGTTTTGTGTGTATGACCGTTTTTTTTTTTATCCCGCCATTAAGGCAGCCATACTCCAACTTCGGGGAAGGGCATGCTATGTGTAACGTGTCATCCATACCAACGGCCAAACTGGCCTTCTCTTCCGGAAGTTGGTGATGGGATTTTACGTGTGTGCAAGATGTTATGCGTGCGTTCACACACGGAACCTCAGTTTAGAGTCTCATTCGAAGGACTGTATGGGAAATGGAGTCAGAACCAATGTTAACTCCGAGGGAAAAATCCCCCTGTACCGAAAGGCCCGGCAGAGATTCTAACCCGCAACCCTAGGATCACCAAGATTACGAGTCCGGCACTCAACCGCTGACTATTCCGCGAACGTTATTTCCTTTATTGGTGGAGAAAGGAGAAGACAACTCCACTTCCTTCCACTCACACTACATGTACGATTGATCAATGATGTTTTTTTTGTTTGTTTGTTTTGTTCTTGAGATATTATACAGTAAGGGTAACTGAGCTTAGAATTAGGGCTCAGACTATGGTCAGGGTTAGGATTGCCACACACACACACACCACACACCACACACACCACACACACACACACACACACACACAACCACACACAGCACGACAAAACACCATACACACACACACACACACACACACACACACACACACACAACAAAAGGGGGGGGGGGGCATAAAAGTAACAACAAATGTTTTTAAAAAAATTCAAGAGCCAGACAGATAAATGAAAACCGCGGAATGCAAAGCTAGTATCTTCTCTCGGAAGTGTGTACAAATTTTCGTTACTCAATCAGAATATCTTTCCAAGATCAGGAGAACAACTGATATAGAAAGTCCGTGGCTTACCTCCCTTCTGACACGGCGACATTATTTTTCGCTGAAGCCGAATCGGTTGTCAGTGCGATCACACAGAATAATGATGAGTGAGAAACACGCAGAGCGATGAAAACAAAGAAGTGTACATGCATGAACAAAGAAGTGAATGGCGTCTGACTGCGCAAAGTGAAGTAAAAGAAATAACATCGTAAAACCGGTTTTGTCGTGTGTGTGTGTGTGTGTGTGTGTGTGTGTGTGTGTGTGTGTGTGTGTGTGTGTGTGTGTGCGAGCGTGCGCGCGCGCGCGCGTGTGTATGTGTGAGTGTGTGTGCGTGTGTGTGTGTGTGCGCGCGCGCGCGCGCGCGTTCATGTGTGTGTGTGTGTGTGTGTGTGTGTGTGTATGTGTGTGTGTGTGTGTGTGTGTGTGTGTGAGAGAGAGAGAGAGAGAGAGAGAGAGAGAGAGGCATGCGTGCCTGCATGCGCGCACGTGTGTGTGTGCGTACTTTGCTTGTTCACGCAACTGAGCCGTATGAAACTCTCCCCCCTCAAACCCAACCAGCTGAACCGAACCCTCACAGGTAAAGCGATAGCCTAGTCTCGTACACCACAGCACACCACAACACAACACACACACACACATACACGCACACACACACACACACACACACACGCACACACAGAGGAGGGGACAACACTGACAGTCTAACTGAAGTGGAGCAAGAATGTCCCCGTGTGCCTCCTGTTTACCAACCAAGCGCTAGTGTCGTTGGCCCAGCTTACTAGTTCTGGACTTCAACCCAAAACTTTCAGTTGTTTTCCAGTTCATTGTCACGAAGGTATGTCCTATTTTTCAACGGGGACGGGATAGTATTTAATCTTTTGTATACGGAGAGGGATTAATGGTGTGATTGAGTTCTTGGTGTCACTCACGTCGCGTTTGAAGACGTTGTACCTGGGTTCAGCGCGCGCGCGCTGGGCGCTTGTTGACTGTCGCATTCATTTGTAAGAGCGCGAGAGAGAATGGTTGTGATTTTTTCTTTCTCGGTTCGTTGTAAACTGTGTGTGTGGGCTTTGTAGTTGAACAAAATTGGCCGCGAAACCTTTGAATCCGTCATAATAATAATAATAATAATGCGGGGATAGGAGGGTGGTGGTGGTAGTGGTGGTGCTATTTGTTTGAAACTGCGCTGCAAATTACAACTCGTCAAAATCTCGTGCGCTTTAATGATTTCTTGTTTCCTTGTTAGCACAACTTCTGAATTCATCCAGTGCTAGTGCAGTTGTGGCTTGTGTAAGCTCAACATTCCAACAGTTCACAACTCGGTTACTGGAAAGGAATTTTCTGTTGAACCGTCACGGTGTGACAACAACTGGTCTACATCACGTGCACTTTAATAATGATTTCTTGTTTCCTTGTAAAACCAAAGCTTTTGAATTTATCCAGTGAGAGAGCAGTTTTTCGCTTGTGTAAGCTCAACATTCCAACAATTCACAATACGACAACTGAAAAACGAATTTTCTGTTCGTTCGTCACTGTAACTATATATTTATTGGAAGGGGGGGGGGGGGGGGGGGGGGTAGAATGCCGTGTTTATTGTGTGAGATTGTACGTGAAAATCTGTAACAAAAATTCTTAGTATTATTACTATCATTTCACATCAATCAATCAATCAATCGGTCAATCAATCAGTCACTCAATCAATCTGTCTGTCTATCTGTCTGTCTGTCTGTCTGTCTGTCTATCTACCTACCTACCAATCTACCTACCTACCTATCTACCTACCTACCTACCAGCCTACCTACCTACCTTCCTACCTACAGCTGAATTTGAATTATTTGCCGACACCCCAAACCCTACCTACCTATCTACCTACGCATCTACCTACATACCTACCTTCCCACTGACCTACCCACCTATCTGCCTACCTACCTACCTACCTACAGCTGAAGTAGAATTAGTAGCCGACACCCCCAGTACCCCGGGCCGTCTCAATGCCAGCGTGTTGGTGTGTGTCCCAGGCGTACATACACGGTACGGTTAGTCAGTCAACTCTTAAATTTTGTAGCCTTGCTCTATGCAACACTCACACCATTGGTATTGATAGTACGTGTACACAGGTACACTGTGATGTGTTGTCTGTACTCGCCACACGGATATTGATAGTACGTGTACACAGATATACTGTAATGTGTTGTTCGGGTTTAGGAGTTCTATAGTAGAACAAGAACTCCATGTTGTTTAGGTTTGTATGAAGGATAGAACAGAAAACCAAAAAAAGGTGCACCCAGTTTTGTTTGTAGGTCGATGTTTGGGTGGGTCCTATTTCAAAGAGTGATTTAAGTGTGTTATAATGTCTACCCGTGTGTTTGCGTCCCGTCTTAGTCACCCAGAAGGGATCTAGCCTAGAGGGTAGTGTGTAGAGTCTTGAGTGGAAATAATGGTAAGGGGAAAGTGTGCTACTTTCAGTCTGATGATTCGTAACTGTGGGGGTAGAGTTAGGTCGGCTAAAGACAGGGTTTGGGCTGACAAGGATTTAAGTGTCTTGATCTCAGTTCTCTCTCCCCCCCCCCCTCCCCCGTCTCCTCCCTTCCGTCTCTTTACAATCTTGTGCTTTCGTCTTGCGCCTGTCTATTTCTGTCACTGTCACACACATAGCTCTGTTTTGTGTTTGAGCTATATCTTGCACTCTCTCTCTCTCTCTCTCTCTCTCTCTCTCTTCTCTCTCTCTCTCTCTCTCTCTCTCTCTCTCTGTGGCATGCATGCGTGAGTGTGTGTGTGAGTAGCCTGATTTTTGTGTGTTCGTATACGCCAGTCTCTGTGGGTCAGTGCTCTCTCTCTCTCCTTCTCTCTCTCTCTCTCTCTCTCTCTCTCTCTCTCTTTCAACACACAAAGTACACACACACACACACACACACACACACACACACACACACACACACACACATCTCGCGCGCACGCACGCACACACACACACATCTGGCGCGCACGCACGCACACACATACACATACACACACATCGCACGCGTGCGCACGCACACACACATATAAACAGACACACACACACATATAAACAGACACACACACACATATATAGATAAACACACACACACACACACACACACACACACACACACACACACACACACACACACAATCACACACAAACAGCATACCTAGCGGGCTTGCATACGCCTGTACACTCCTTGTGAAACCTTGCTTGTGTGGTGCTCACTAAAACATTCCTGAAGAAAAACAAAACCATGATGCAACCAGTGTATAGAAAGACAAAAGGGCCTACCCCATGAATCAAAAGACCGAAGAATTCTGGAGACGCCGAGTGACGCATCACACAAAGTATGGCGACCCCGTGAACCAAAAGACCCAGTCTCTGAAGACAAACAGCGCCGTCAGGACAAAAGACCATTGTGTGTGTGCCGATGGGGGAGGAGGTGGGGGATGGGGGGGGGGGGGTTGGTTGGGGGGGGGGGGTTGGTTGGGGGGGGGGGGGCAAGGCCATTCCCTCCGTTCGCATCACTTGACGCGGCGATTTAGACGAGATTTACTGTTGAAGGAGGCCGTTTGATCATGGGAGGGGGTGGTGTGGTGGTTGAAGTGTGTGTGTGTGTGGTGTGTGTGTGTGTGTGTGTGTGTGTGTGTTGTGTGTGTGGTGTGTTGTGTGTGTGTGTGTGTGTGTGTGTGTGTGTGTGTGTGTGGTTGATGTGAGTGTGTGTGGTGTGTGTGTGTGTGTGTGTGTGTGTGTGTGTGTGTGTGGCGCGCGCGCGCGCGGGCGCGGGCGCGCGCGTTTGTGTGTGTGTGTATGTTGGAGGAAGGTGGTGGTGGCAAAAATCTCATAAATCACGGTAAATATGTTTGAGGTAGTGCTGATTCTCGTCAATATCGGTGTGTTTGACAGTTAAAGGCAGGGTTCTATTTCTTTCTAAAATATGTTCTATACGATACTTTTACTGTTACAAATGTATAAGTTAAGCAGACATGGAACTAAAGCCGGTAAGATAAGACACACTGGTCAAACTGGTTTCGTCACGTTTCGTGAATCACATCTTACATCTCTCTGTCTCTGTGCCTATGTCTCTTTGTCTGTTCTGCCTGCCTGCCTGCCTGCCTGCCTGTCTGTTTGTCAGTCTCATCGTCTGTCAGTCTCTGTCTGTCTGTCTGTCTGTCCATGTATGTCTACCTCTGCCTGTTTGCCTGTCTCTCTGTCTGTCTGTCGCTATCTCTCTTTCTCTCTCCTTTTTACTTCCTCACTGTTTGGTTGTCTGCCTCTGTCTGTCTCTGTCTGTCTGTCTGTCCTGTGTCTGTTTCTCTCTTCTGTCTCTCTCTCTCTCTCTCTCTCTCTCTCTCTCTGTCTCTCTGACAGAATTCACCAAACAACCCACCCAACCATTAAATTATGTACAATCATTCCAACCAGGAAGCGCTTGGCAATGACGTCACCAAATCGGTGTCAGAGGTCCGCTCCGGTTTGACTCAGCTGGGTTAGATAGATCGCCGCGTTCACAGCTGCAGGTTGTGGGTTCGAATCCCGCGAACACCTTACGTCACAACTCCCGCTTTCCCGCTTCATCTGAACGAGTTGTCACGGCTAGAAATTCCCAAGGAAATTTTCAGTCGTCCTGGGGACAAAAAGATAAGAAAATAATTATACTTGCCTCCCCCCCCCCTCCCCCCTTCAGTGAATTTTAGTTATCCTGGGGGGGGGGGGGGGGGGGGGGAGATAAGAAAAAAAATCTTCATGTTTTCTCCCTTCCCTCCATTTCTGTTGGCTCTACTAAGTAAAGAAACAGTTTATAAAAGTAACTCAAACGGTTAATAAATGCAGCTGTCAATATGGCAGTCACTGGTTAGCAGACATACTTCAATAACGGCATGTGCTGCGCACGTGCGTGTAATTGAGGCAGAACAGAGGGAAATACGATATGAACACACGTGACTTGTTTATTTATTGATAACGCTGACCTAGCACGATGCCTGCATGCTGCTGCTGGCATGTTTGATGCAAAGAACACGTTTCGCCCTAGGAAGATAGCACACTTTTAAGATTCCTCTGTGAGGAAAGACAGAAGGGGAGAGAGCGGAGGGAGTGGGGTGGGTGGGGGTGGGGGTAGCAAGGAGAGGGTTGAGTGGTGTATGGGAGGGTTGAGTGGTGTATGGGAGGGTTGAGTGGTATATGGGAGGGTTGAGTGGTATATGGGAGTGGTGTATGGGAGGGTTGAGTGGTGTATGGGAGGGTTGAGTGGTGTATGGGAGGGTTGAGTGGTATATGGGAGGGTTGAGTGGTGTATGGGAGTGTTGAGTGGTGTATGGGAGGGTTGAGTGTGGTATGGGAGGGTTGAGTGGTATATGGGAGGGTTGAGTGATATATGGGAGGGTTGATGATATATGGGAGGGTTGAGTGGTGTATGGGAGGGTTGAGTGGTATATGGGAGGGTTGAGTGGTGTATGGGAGGGTTGAGTGGTGTATGGGAGGGTTGAGTGGTGTATGGGAGGGTTGAGTGTGGTATGGGAGGGTTGAGTTGTATATGGGAGGGTTGAGTGGTATATGGGAGGGTTGAGTGGTGTATGGGAGGGTTGAGTGGTGTATTGGAGGGTTGAGTGGTGTATATATGGGAGGGTTGAGTGGTATATGGGGGGGGGTGAGTGGTGTATGGGAGGGTTGAGTGGTGTATGGGAGTGTTGAGGGGTGTATGGGAGGGTTTGAGTGTGGTATGGGAGTGTTGAGTGATATATGGGAGGGATGAGTGATATATGGGAGGGTTGAGTGGTGTATGGGAGGGTTGAGTGGTGTATGGGAGGGTTGAGTGGTGTATATATGGGAGGGTTGAGTGGTATATGGGGGGGGGGGGGGTGAGTGGTGTATGGGAGGTTGAGTGGTGTATGGAAGGGGTGAGTGGTGTATGGGAGGGTTGAGTGGTGTATATATGGGAGGGTTGAGTGGTATATGGGGGGGGGGTGAGTGGTGAATGGGAGGGTTGAGTGGTGTATGGGAGGGGTGAGTGGTGTATGGGAGGGTTGAGTGGTATATGGGAGGGTTGAGTGATATATGGGGGGGGGGGGGTGGTGAGTGGTGTAGTAAAGTTGTGAAGGTAAAAAAGGAAAGATGGAAGCGCGATTGGTCTGCACTATCATAAAAACTGTGTGCCTGACGGACAAGGAAGAGAGAGAGAGAGAGAGAGAGAGAGAGAGAGAGAGAGAGAGAGAGAGAGAGGAAGAGGGAGACAGACAGACAGAGAGAAAACAGACAGACAGGCAGAGGGAGAGAGAGAGGAGAGAAAAGAGACAAAGAGAGAGAGAGAGAGAGAGAGAGAGAGAAGAGAGAGAGAGTTTCCACTTGCCCGTTAGACGTACAGACAATCCGGACGGGTGGGTATTTTGAGCCCTGGACTTGTCGTTCTGGTGGAACGGGGTAGTGTTTAATAGGCCCCCTTTCTCTACTCCCCTGGGTACTTATCCCCGTCTGTCATATTAGCCGTGGTGGTTGTAGATGCTGGATCTCAGTGTCACGAACTGTAGCAAATGACTAGTACTTAAGCGTTTTCAATGCGCAGTATTATATTCAAGAAGCGACTATTAAAGAACTATGAAACTGGTTGCAAAAATTGAATGATAGCCTGACACGGTTTGAGAAACCACGGGAGTCGTATATACCTTTTATTATTACAGATCACAGGGGAAAAAAATTAATACAGTATCACACACTACTTCATACTATCAAAATCTGTACGTGTACATTCACGTGGACTGACTGCTTTTCACTGCGCGTTTTTGGAATGTTTTCATCAGATTGATTATGTAGTTTAAGATGACACCTACGTCTTTCCTGGTGTCAGCTCAGTTTCTTTTGGTTCGTTTCCTTGTTGTTTTTTTCCTGTTTGTTCGAACGCGCGCGCGCCTGTGAATGTGTGTGTGGAAGTGGGTTGATGGATGGATGGGTGGTGGGAGTATGCTGTTAACTTTTGTTGTTGTTGTATTGATGGTATGTTGATGTGGTATTGTGGTATGTGGATAGAAGAAAAATGGTACTTTCTGTAATTCATATTGTGTGAAGAAAAAGGGGACAACATGCTGAACTCACCCCCCCCCCCCTCCTTCCGTCCACCACACAACACACACACACACAACACACACACACACACACACACACACACACACACACACACACACACACACACACAGGTACTCAGATTCGACTGGCGCTAAAAAGCGCACTGGCCAGTGCAGCAGAACCATCGGCCAGGCCAAGCGCATGATCCGTCACGGTGAAAACTGTGAAGGATTTCTGTCATGTCTTTCCTACCTAACGCTTCGGGGCTCTCTCTCGACTGAGCACATTCTTTTTGGTTGAACGGTCCAGTATC
>CM065714.1:17641800-17646800 GCA_033310375.1 Conus canariensis | reverse complement strand
ATGTACACTCGTTGTTTGTCTGTCTGTCTGCCTGCCTGTGTGTCTCTCAAACTCTCACAGATACAGACAGACAGACAGACAGACACACACACACAGACACACACAGACACACACACAGACACACACACACACACACACACACACACACACACACACACACACACACACACACACTCACTACACAACCGCGTATGCACGTAACGGACAGACTCAATATTTATGGAAATTAATAGCAATGACGAACAATTGGGGAAAACAGTAGTCGTTAAAACGGGGAAAAAAACTGTGAGCCAGATTTGAAGGAATGTCCTGAATCTGAATGGTCTCGAAGTTACAGCAAGTTTGTTCCATATTGAAGAAGTATGAATAGGAGAGGGTTCCTGATTGTGTGTGTGTGTGTGTGTGTGTGTGTGTGTGTGTGTGTGTGTGTGTGTGTGGTGCGCGTGCGTGTGTATGTGTGTGTGTGTGTTTCTCTTACCACTGCGATTTTAAACTTTGGATCGTTAGACATAAGAGTGAAAAGGTCGCACTGGCGTGTACTCTTAAAGGCGAACACAGATAAGCAAAAAGGTGCATGTCTTGACACAACTGAAGGCGTCACGGCTGACATTTTCTTTTTTATTCGATTCTGTTTGGGATAGGTAGACAGTGAAGTGAACGAAAAAGAGGAGATATGAGTTCGAACTTGGAAGAAAATTACCGTTTTCTCTCCAATAATTGCCGACCGATCCCGTGGTGTGGGAAAAGCTTTGAAAGTTACTGTTTCGACGTTAACAGCACATATTCCGCACTTTGCAATTCACATCGTTATATTTTAGTGTTAGAAATAGAGTTTTCTCAAACGAAGCCTGTAATTCTAATCTTTTGATGCTAATAATCTCCTCTACTAGCCACCCCTTAACCAGGATGTGTGTGACATTGCTCCTTGTAGGGTGAGAGAAACGCTGTCGCCGTTTGACGCCAATACTCACGCCGGGTGGAGATTTCCGGACGAGCGTTCAGGTGGCTTGCAAAATACATTGAGAGGACGCGGGGACAGGACAGCTCATTCTGGCTTTCTATTCCATGCTGGCAGGTAAAGCACATTGTGTTCTCGATATTTTTCAAGGGATTTATTCCGGATAGCAAGTGTTTTGAACACATTTGAATGGCTAGGCATTTTGTTTGTTTGTTTATTTTTCTCGTTCCAATTTGATTTATCATCTTTATCATAATCATCATCGTCGTCATCATCGTCATCATCATCATCATCATATCATCATCATCGTCATCATCATCATCATCATCTCCCTTTTTCTTTTCCTTTTCTTTTTTTTTACTCCATCTATGTTTTTTTTCACCTTGTCTTTTTGTGTTCTGGCTCGTGTTCTTTCCTATCTTTCGTGATTTTTGTTTGTTCCGCTTTTTAAAATATGTTTTGTCTTCACCCTCAGTGGATTTGCTACAAAGACAACAAACGAAACCAAAACATAGGCCTAGCGGTCAGTGAACATTCACCGTCTGACCGACGTGCTGGATGTGGTCAGCGCTGTGAACATTCATCGTGTCTGACCGACGTGCTGGATGTGGTCAGCGCTGTGAACATTCATCGTGTCTGACCGACGTGCTGGATGTGGTCAGCGCTGTGAACATTCATCGTGTCTGACCGACGTGCTGGATGTGGTCAGCGCTGTGAACATTCATCGTGTCTGACCGACGTGCTGGATGTGGTCAGCCCTGTGAACATTCATCGTGTCTGACCGACGTGCTGGATGTGGTCAGCGCTGCCCTGCTGCTTACACACTATTTCATTTTCACTTGTCGGTGTCTGGTCTTACCACCTATGTACACTAAACATTTTTACTTTCTGTTCCTGTTTCAAGGGGAACTGTGGATCGGCCCATTAATCCCAACAAGTAATCAGACAAATGAATGACTGAAAAAGAAAAAGATTGTAGAGATGAAATCTCCACAGTTTGTTCTCTTTAGTCCTTCATTTATTGAGCCGTTGAGCTGTGAACATTGAGCACGGTGATCTCGCGCCTCAGCAGGTGCGATGCAGTGGACTAGTCCGTGCGCAGTGAGCGACACCTCCTGGATGAAACTGACACAGACACTACCAGTGCGGAGTGTACTTGGTCATGTGTTCTCTTTGCTCTAACAACAGACACCCGAGAACAAATGTCAGTGTCTCGATTTCAACAGTAAAAGAGAATTCATGCGAATGTCGGTTAAGGCTGTCCGTAACTGACCGAACATCAGTGCGCATGAGAAGATGGGTGGGTTGTTAACTGGCGAGTAAACAGTCGAACGGCTGTTCCAACAAGTGGACGGACGTTCCTCCTTTTTGATGCGTGGGGCAAAACATTATGGCTGAACATAGCTGAAGATTTCCTTTTTGACCTTCTCGCTCTTGAAGACAACATTAAGCATGCCTTGCATGATTTGGAGATGCGGGAGACTGGAAACCGAAAGAAGCTGAATTGAAACCAAATTTGTTTCAACTTTTAGTTTCAAAGTGAGGTGATTGACTGCAGGCGGGAACTGAAACAAACTTAAAGAAAAATGACTGTATCGCCGAACGAAAGAGACACAGTACAAGACAAAACGCGACGCGTTTCGACCTCTTTGGTCTTCTTCAGGCCAGACAAACCACATTGAAGACAAAGAAAACGAAGAAGGAACAATCTTGCCTCTTCAAATTGGGCTCAAAATGGATGTGGGCTTTGTCTTTGTTATTCTTCTTTGTCTGTTTTTATGTGTAAATTCTGCGATTGGGAGAGAGAGAGAGAGAGAGAGAGAGAGAGAGAGAGAGAGAGAGAGAGAGAGAGAACTTTAGGAGGAATGAGATCTTTAGGAGGAATGAGATCTTGTTCGCACAAATCTTTAATTTTTCAAAGATCTATATATCGTTATGCCAACTGGGCCCTCTTTTCTGTAGGGAGAAAAACGCCCCCACCTCCATCCAATCCCTCGCTGTACCCTGCAGGTTATTGCTGTTCTGAGGCGCGCAGGATGTAGCCGCCTCTTTGTAAAGAGGAAACAGCCTTTTAGTTTTGAAGTACAGCGAATTTGAACACTGAAGCTGCACCGCATGGAATTCTGACTAACGAATGCGTGGAGTGGGAAGGGGGGTGGGACGGTTCAAATTTTAAGTGAACCGAAGGACAAAGTCGTTTCAGTGGCAAGAGCGGTGTAAATGATTATTCCCCCTCTCCCTCCTCCCCCCTCCCCCCTCGCGCAAATCCGAACGCTCCGGAGAGCTCGTTGAGCGAATTTTGTTTTTACCTTCCGGGAACGTGGGATCGCCATGTGACGAGATAGCACCATGTATCCCCCCCCCCTCCCCTCGCCTTCTCCCGTCCGTTCCGCGCACCTGCCGTCTCCTCCGTCTCAGTCTCTGCTCGACGTTGACCCAGATTCTGAGCCCAAAGCTCACCCCCTTCCTTCCCCTTTCTCCACTGTCCACAGCTGTGGCATTGAAGTGGTTAATCCCCTCCAGCCGTATCAACCTGGCCCCACTGTTCAGGCTTCACTCCGCAGGTCTCACAGTCAGTTTCACTGATATGGGCAGCAAGCACACTGTACACATCTTGCCAACTACTGCTTCTGCGTAGTAACCTTGACGTCTGCTCTGAAAAAGAACAGCACATGAAACAGACTGCACCCGTTACTGGAAAACTGTCCAGACAAAAAACTGCGATCGGTTGAGAGCAGAGCCCTGAGATCTGTAGAACCAATGGCTGTGGCAGGAAGATCTCGCTTCCCGATCGTCAACTGCGTTCAGTGTCGACTGGCCCTTAACACGACCTCCCCCCTCCCCCCCTCGCCCCTCGTGCATTCTTCAGCCCTCTACCCTCCCCTTCCTGCCCTCCTCTTCCTGCCCTCCTCTTCCTGCCCTCCTCCATTCCCGCTTCCTTCTCCTAACTCCAAACCTTGTGTGTGTGTGTGTGTGTGTGTGTGTGTGTGTGTGTGTTGTGTGTGTGTGTGTGGTGTGTGTGTGTGTGTGTGTGTGTGTGTGTGTGTGTGTGTGTGTGTGTGTGTGTGTGTGTGTGTGTGTGTGTGTGTGTGTTGTCGCGATGATAAACTATTGGCGCACTAGCAGTAGCGTCATAAAGTTTGGCGTGGCGAGGGTACCTGACGTCTTGGTGGTGATTTGTGGACACAGTCCAGTGTGTCGGCCGCCCCGCCGCTCTAAGCGTCTACCTTAGTAATATATATAGTGCTCAGCCCCAAAGACCAGCGTCATCAAACCTCAGTGTTCAAGAGAAATAAGGCGATGTTTGTTCACGTCTGTGACTCTCTGTCTGTCTGTCTGTCTGTCTGTCTGTCTGTCTTGTCTGTCTCTTGTCTGTATCTTTGTCCCTTGTCCGTCTGCCTCTTACACTGTCCCTGTCTGTCTCTGTCTCTGTGTCTGTTTAGAGCTCTGTCTGTCGGTCTGCATTGGCTGGCTGGCTGGCTGGCTCTCTCTCTTTCTCTCTCTCTCCCCCCCCTCTCTCTCTCTCCCCCTCTGCCTCTCTCTCCCTTTGTCTCCATGTCTCTGTCCTCTCTCTCCCTTTGTCTCCATGTCTCTGTCTCTCTCTGTCTGTCTCTTGTCTGTCTGTCTGTCTGTCTGTCTGTCTTCGTCTCTCTCTCTCTCTCTCTCTCTCTCTCTCTCTCTCTCTCTCTCTGACTACACTTGAAATATATAGCAACATGATTCACGCTTGGAGTCTAAGATCTAATGGTACATAGCTTTAGATACAGAACTGTCAACAGAAGTGTTTTAACTCGCCCAATGTGTAAAGAAAGAGAGGAAAACGAGGTACATTTTTGTTTTTTTGTTTGTTTGTTTTTGCTGTCCAGCACTTAGAGATATTCGCCAAAGCTATATAAAATCTAAGTATTATTGACAACCCTCTTTGTTCAAACACACATTGTCCTCACAAAAGTCTCATGACGTGCGAAATTTTTCACTATTCCTGTCTAAGGCATGTAAGTTGAGAGAATTAGTAACGTCTTAGGAATATAATTCTCTTGCT
>CM065714.1:17636800-17639300 GCA_033310375.1 Conus canariensis | reverse complement strand
ATGTTGCCGGACCTGGTCAACTGCGCTCCTTCTCCGCGCCCCCCCCCCCCCCCCCCCCCCCCCCCCCATCATCTCGCCCCGTCCTTCGCCTGCTCGGTGAACGTCTTGCCAAACCTGTAGAATATGAATTCTTTCATCGATGTATTTTTGTGTGTGTGTGTGATCCGAATGACTTATTTTGTTGACATCTGTAGCTTTCAGATTCCAGGAAGCGAAAGGGTGGGTAGGAGGCAACAGGGTGGGGGGATTTCTGAAGGATCACACACACGCACGCACGCACGCACGCAGACACACACACACACACACACACACACACACACACACACACACACACAACACACACACACTCACACGCACGCAGACACGCACACACACACACACACACACACACACACACACACACACACACACACACACACACACACACACACACAGACACTCACACACACACACACACACACGGTTTTTAAGGGCATCTATCACGGTAGGGAAATGGCCAACGAAGCATTTTGACATGCACACCTGACGTGACATGTTGTGCGTGCACTACATGTTATAGACAGTATGCTTACGACCCATCCTCCCCCCTCCCCCCCCCCCGTCCCCCTTCCCCGACCTCGCACCTGTTTGCCCTCATCGATTTCTGTCTGCCCACCCTCACCTTACTCCTCCTCCACTGACCCTTTTATCTGCCGGGAATTGCGGTTTGAGATATATATATATATAATCGCTATATATATATAATATATATATATCGTATATATATCGCTATATATATATAATATCGCTATATATATATATTATATATATTATATATATATATATATATATTATCCTGTTCGAAACGCTCCCCGAAAAGTGAAGAGGCATGTTGAGCAACGTGATAATGATTACATGCTGAAGGTTGAACCAGGTTGTGGTGAATTAACTCTCTGACTCTTCCTGTTTGAAAGATTAAAACCAGATCGTGGTCAACCCTATGTCTCTTCCTGTTTGAAGTTACTTTTATGATACGATGCGTGTGTTGTGTGTGTGTGGTGTGTGGTGTGTGTGTGTGTGTGTGTGTGTGGTGTGTGTGTGTGTGTGTGTGTTGTGCGCGCGTGCGTGCGTATGTGTTTGTGTGCGCTATTGTAGACATCAAGAAAATACAGAGAAAAACAAGAAACAAACGAACAAACATAACAGCACACACGTACAACTGAAGACAAAGTAACATAACACGAAGTCAAATTACAGAAAACAATGCATTGTGAACTATCAAATGAGTTGTTCACACGCAAGCTGTCAGCATGATAAACTTCTGTCGGTGTTCTTGACCAGAAGAGATAAGATCGTGACGGATCAGAAGAGATTTTTCTTGTATCGCTATCGTTTCCTTTCTTATGTTTTTATTTAAAAAAAAAGAGAAACGATCATACTCATGTAAGCAAAGGGAAGGTAGGTGTACACAAATCCACCAACACACACACACACACACACACACACACACACACACACACACACACACACACACACACGTACACGTACACACACACACACACACACGTACACGTACACACACACACACACACACACACACACACACAACACATATAATAAATATATATAAATATATATATATTTATGTATGTAGTATTATATATATATATATATTATATATATATATAGAGAGAGAGAGAGAGGAGAGAGGATAACATCTGGGCCCAGATGCCTATGATTCCAGCGGCAAACACAAAATCATCCCAGTGAAAAGTACAGAACCGTAACAACTTCGCCCCGGGGAAATCGCACAGGAAGTAATCCCTTTTTTAGGAATGCAGTTTTTTTTTATTGCTCCCCCAAAAGTGAAGTGAGCAAGGACCCCAACCAAAATGGTTTCGGTTGTGAAGAGTTCTCAGGTTTCCCCAAAACCTGGTTACCGCTGGAGAAGATTCCCTATTGAAAATTTTTTTTTTCTTTTTTTGAGGGGTGGGGGGGGGTGGGGGGGGGGGGTGGGGGGAAAAAAAACCGGATATATCCTCCTGCATGCGAAAAAAGGGATCCCCCGAAAGCTAAAAAACAATCCAGTGAAGAGTAATTCGGAAATTTTTATGAAGAGGGTGATAAATTTTGCGAAAACAAAAAATGGAAATGGGGGATCTCTCTTCCACAATGTTATCGACCATTTGATGAGGGCTCCAGAAAAGATGGCGTGGGGATCAGATGAAGTTAAAGGAAAGGGCATACCTTTACGTTTTTTTTGCTAAACTTGTTTAAAAATTTACTGCACCAATAAGGCAAAATGTACGGCGTTTTTTCTTGTGTGTTTTTTTTTTTTTGATGGTTTTTTGTGATAATCCCCCGGGAAGGAGGGGTGGGGCGAGTCGGGGGGTGTGAGAAGGGGGACCAGTAGGTTAAAACCCCCGCCCCCCCTGTATTTACTGTTTTGCAAACACACCGAATTCGGTTCTCTGCACCCCCCCCCCTCACACCCCTCCACCCCCTCCCTCATCCAATTTTT
>CM065714.1:17629273-17631773 GCA_033310375.1 Conus canariensis | reverse complement strand
ACTACCCGTTAACCCGCCGCATCCCGTCCTGGTACTAGTCCGAACAACTCGAGTTTCGGTCGCTTCATTTATTCAGACCATTGCGATCCTCGCACGTCTGGCTTATTTCCTTCATAGCTAGCCTCACTATCTGGAGGCCGTTCAGTCTAGGCTGTGGGGGGATTGGGGAGGGGAGGGTTGGTGTGGGGTGGGGGTGGGGGCTAAAAATCCCATTGACTCCCTTCCCACCTCCCACCTCCCACCCCCTTTTTCTCCGTCAACCCCATGCCCAGGCTGGATGTGGGAATGCCCAAGCTGTTCGGGAACATGAGAACAAAAGTTTGTGTTACTATACCAGCAAACAGAAGTTTGTGTTACTATACCAGCAAACAGAAGTTTGTGTTACTATACTAGCCAACGACGAGAACTAACAACACAAAACGAAAAAAAAACAGTGCGTTTCGACCTTCAGGACTTCAACAGGTATGACAAAACAAATGTGACGAAGCACAACAAAAATGAAAGCGAAGATCACAACAGGCAGCACAGAACACCTGTGGAAGTGACTCAAAAGCCGTGCTGTGTCTCCTCTGGTGGGTTGCCACATGTCAGTATGCAACACATTGCTCTTTCCTGGGCATTACAGTGCTGGGCTGCGACGGGATGTGGCTGTTTTATGGGGGTGGGGGGGGGGGGGGGGGGGGGGGGGGGGGGGGGGGAGAAGAACGTGGGGGCTAATGCACATCACTAATAAGGCACATAAAACAAGACCGAGAAAAATGGACCCAGCTCTTTCTTCTTCGCTGTCCCCCCCCCCCCCCCCGCCTTTTTTTTTGGGGGGGGGGGGGGGGGGGGGGTCACGCTTTCTGGTCTTACATGTAAAATACCTAATAGAGGGTCGAAACGCGTTCGTTGGCCGTCTGATATCGCCAGCAAATAAAACAAACAATAATGATAATCAACAACAAAAAGCAAACGCGTTTCGGCTTTTTTTTCACTTGCATCTCCCACCGTCAGTTCTGTTCAGAAATGGCGGACTGAAGTGTGAGAATATGGAAGAAATAAAAAAAAAAAATGTTGTGTCCACCCATGACTAGGTCATCTTTTTAGGAGTCGTGAGAGGTTTTCTTTTTCTTTCTTTCTTTCTGCGTTCGCAGGCTGATAGTCCTGCGGACACTGCCTGTATAGACAAGCAGTGGAGTTTTGTGTGTATGACCGTTTTTCATCCCGCCATTAAGGCAGCCATACTCCATCTTCGGACTGTATGGGGAATGGAGTCAGAACCAGTGTTAACTCCTAGGGAAAAATCCCCCTGTACCGAAATTCGAACTCGCAATCCCAGGATCACGAGTCCGGCGCTCTACCAACTGAGCTATTCCGGCCCCGTTAGAGGTTTTGAATTCCCGTGTGTCGTCAAAGATTGATGGGTTGCACATCAAAGCCACATTAGGCTTGCCATGTTGAAAAAAAAAAAAAAAGGGGGGGGGGGGGGGGGGGGGGGGGGGGGGGGGACACCGACAGATATTTAGAGAATGATTGATGGCTGACATCACCTGCTAACTTACATGTCAAGACCGTGAAACAGACACTTGAAGCGTCCCACGTGGCAGGATCAGGTATTTCTGATGTTTGTGTTCACCGTTGGCGCGTTAGGGTAGTTAGACGTTCGTGATTTCACTTCGTCCGCTATCTTAAGAATCAGGAGAAGAGGTAGCTCGTTTTGTTCTTGTTTGTCCAGGACGGGATGATTTCAAAGAAAAAAAAAAGAGTTGTCCTGCATCAATGTTTTAAACAGCTTTGTTTGTTTCATCATACTATATTATTTTGTCTAACAAATTAGTGTTTTTAAAAACATTGGTGTTGTTAACAGAGGAGTTGAAAAGCAAAGTTTTGATGACACACATCTAGGTTTTGTTACACGTTTCAAACTTTTCACGTGTAACAGTATTGTAATCTTTATGAATAAATTGTCAAGTCAAACACAGACACACAGACACACACACGCACGCACGCACGCACGCACTCACTCACAGAAACAAACAAACACACACACATACACACACACACACACACACACACACACACACACACACACACACACACACACACACACACGTTGTTTCTGTCACTCTGTTTCTCTCGGTCTCATTCTTGATTTCTCTGTGTCACTTCTGATGATTTCCGCTTTTGTTATTCGATCCGTCTCTCTTCTCCCCACTCTCTGCCCTCTTCCCCTCTCTTGTTCCGTCCTCCCTCCTCTCTCTCTCTCTCTTCTCTCTCTCCCCCCTCTCTCTCTCTCTGTCTGTCTGTCTGTCTCTCTCTCTCTCTCTCTCTCTCTCTCTCTCTCTCTCTCTTGTGTACCTTCTATATTAATGTCAAATGTCATGCCTTGCTTCTCCCTCCTGCTTCCTTTCTCCCACACTGTCTCTCATTGCTATTTTTTGTTAACTCTTTCCCTTTCTCTCTCTTCTCCTCTCTCTCTCTCTCTCTCTCGCTGTCTCTCTCTGGCTGTCTCTCTCTC
>CM065714.1:17571773-17611773 GCA_033310375.1 Conus canariensis | reverse complement strand
GAAGTCACCTCAGGTTCGAACCATTGTGGTGATGAGGTTTGAGTCAGGGTCTGTCGGGTTACAGGTGTAAGAAGCGAAGGAGCGCTCCAAAGAGCAGACGTCTTTGATTTGCTGTATTTGTTGTTATTATGTTGTATAGTCATGTAATGCATTAAATTAAAAAAGATAATGCAGTGAAAAAAGTACACAAATTAGATATAAAACATTTTTCAATGCATCATTTTTTCAATGGACACGTTCAACATTTAATAAACATCCCAAGCATCTTTAAATAAAAGCACGCTTTATGCACCCTTTCCAAGTGTGATGCATTTGCTTAAGGTGTGATTTGCTTGGAGTCTTAAGTGAAGTACGTAAATTGACTTGATATTGGGAAGTGGCACTATTCACCACATTCACATCTTCATTCACCATAGTCGCTACACTTTTACATGCTTGATTTGTATTGCTGAAGTCCTCATGAGCCAGTTAAGAAATACAAACTATTTCCCCCATGTGTGTGTGTGTGTGTGTGTGTGTGTGTGTGTGTGTGCGTGCGTGCGTGCGTGCGTGCGTGCGTGCGTGCGTGTGTGCGTGCGTGCGTGCGTGCGTGCGTGCGTGTGTGTGTGTGCGTGTGCGTGTGTGTGTGTGTGTCTTTTTGTCGTAAACAGAATCAAATTGTCAATACATCAACATTGGTATAGAAAGAAACGCCGAGAGGCTTCGTATCAAACGCCAAAATATTACAGTAGGCATGCCAGTGTTCGTTAATAAATTGAACACACAGATTCGCACGGTGATAGAGTGTCAGTGATAAAGGAGAAAGAAAAAAAAAGTAGGAAAAGATGGAAGGATTAGAGGCCCCACTTAACGAAAAATAAAAATAAAAAAGAGACAAGAAAGTGAGTAAACTAGGAGCTTGGAGGACCAAAAAAACAAACAAAAACAAAATAAAACAAAACATACCAAGAAAAAAACAAAAACAAAAACAACAACAAAAAAAAACAAATAGAAAGAAAGACATTGGTGGTGTTTTCTGGTTTTCCACGTGTCGGCGTGTTTGGAAAGCAACGTATCTGAGTACGCCCTTCAGTCTTTTGAGCTGTCACAACGCTGCCGATGTATCGACAGCCGGGCTCTGTCCCACACAGTGTTATTGCTGTGTCACGGAGACTGTGTCACGGTCACACCGTTCATGCATGTCAAATTTCGCTGCCATTGATTTTTGCACGCGCACGTCCGCACAGAGCGTGCTATCGCTGACGCAGTGTTGCGTCTCAATCCGTGAGGGGAAGCAAAGCGAAACGCGCGTACTGGATGGAGATAATAAGGAATGACTTCGTAGGCGTGAAACGTGCTTGTCTGCCCGTGTGAAACGTGCCTTCCGCTGCAAAGTCGACAGTCGATAAAGAAAGCGGGAGATAACTCCTCTGCTCCCCAGTACTGCAAGCAAAACAAAATGTTTCTGCGGCGAAGTACTTACAATTGTTATTATTCTTATGCTTATGGTTATGATGATCATTATTATATTTATTATCATTATTTCTATTACTATTAATGCTGTTGTTGTCGTCGTCGTTGTTGTTATCATTGTCATTATAAGAATTATTACTTTTTCTCATCATCATCATTGTTATTATTATTGTTATAAAAGTTATTATTGATATCATCATCATGGATGTATTTTTATTTGTTCCCCCCCCCCCCCCCCCCCATAGGTTTTAGACACTAAGGGTTAGGTCAGGGTTAGGATTAGGATCGCGCATTCAGACGTTGGACACTCTTTCGCTTTTCTTTCTTTCTTTTTTTTTTTTTTTTTGTAATCACAGTTCGTTCACGCTAAAAGTAAGGTCAAGGTCACATCTCCCGATCCGTTTCAGCTCAGTAGCAAGATAACATTTCTAAAATGGAACGCAAAGCAATGTAACAGTGCAGTTCAGTAGCCCCCAAGGTGACTTTCAGCGTGTTTAATACCCCTCTTTTCATTCATATCCCGTGTCTTTTAAAAAAAAATTTTTTATAGTGTGTCGTTCCATGGTTTGTATGGAAACGAGTCGATCATACAACGAGCTGGAAGCCG
This sequence comes from Conus canariensis, assembly GCA_033310375.1. Lineage (NCBI taxonomy): Eukaryota > Metazoa > Mollusca > Gastropoda > Neogastropoda > Conidae > Conus > Conus canariensis. The sequence continues at coordinate 17,609,714 of CM065714.1, read as the reverse complement.
CATTCATTATCCTGTTACTTAAAGCAGTTTAGATGTTTTACTTTCCGCGAGGGCTTCGGGTACCCCTGCAAAGACTGCGTTAGTACAGGATGGGCGTGTCAGTTTGTGTTTGACTGTCTCGACTGAACTTTTATAAGGCTTCTGTTTCATTGTGTTTTGTTGCGGTTTGTTTCGAGTTTAGCACAGAAGATACACCACAGTCGGTTTTAATTCAGTACCTGATCAATGTAAAGTCTCTAATTCAGGCAGATGTGCGTTTGATAGTCATTATGACGGTAGTCTCTCGTTAGTGACACTGCACGCACATGTATGTGCAAATACACGTACATGCGCTCACATGCACACATGCATACATCAGTCTGTCTATCTGAATATCTTATCTATCTATCTGTCCGTCCGTCCGACTGTCTGTCTGTCTGCCTATCTGTCTATTTGTCTGTCTGTCTGTCCGCGCTCGAACTTGAATCAACACATACGTACGCGTACACATATAGACATATACTAACGCACACTTGGACACATACACCTAAATACACAAGCATAAAAGTAGTATCAACAAAAAACACTGATACATGCGTGCGTGCGCTCGATCACTCGTGCACGCGCACACACACGCGCGTGCGCGCGCACGCACACACACACACACACACACACACACACACACACACACACACACACACTCACACACACACACACACACACACACACACACACAGCGCGCGCGCGCGCGCGCGCGCCGCGTGGGCGCAAATGCATGGACGGACAAATACACTTAATGAAGGGAAAGAGAAAAAGCGAACGAACAAACGAAATCTTATTTTACCAGGGTAATGAGATAAGCAAATTAGAAATGTTTTTTTGCCACCCAGCCCTGGGGACTAAAAAAAAGCACATGGAAACACTCAAGTCAACATGAAACAAGGAACAAGGAAATAAAGCGAATACACTAGTCGACATGCAGACAATTAAAAGGAACAGATTATCACTACAAACTCAAATAATAGAAATACGCACGCATGCACATGTGTGTGTGTGCGCACGCACACACACTTGCACGCACACACACACACACACACACACACACACACACACACACACACACACACACCCCACACACACCACATACACACACAGCGAAGAACAATCAACAACAGAAAAAGTCCAGCAACAGATAACTGCACACATCTTCAGCTAGTGTCAACGGCATAAAGGTGATAGAGCATCAGTAACGATCGAAAATAACCTTTCCGGGTTCGCGGTAACCGCTGACATACTGAATTGTTCAGACATATATAGCCCACCATGTCGCACTGAGTCCTATCAGCGTATGAAAGGCGTCTGGGCAGGCGATATGAATGGTGCTTTTTTGAAGAGGGACTTCGGTACTTCCAATATGCTTGCAAGTGAAGGAGTTTTCTATTTCTAATCTAACGCCCTCTTTTTTCTGTACATACGTTTTCTTTCTCTCCCTACCCTCTTCTTTTTTCTTTCTTGTGTAATCTTTGCCAAGTCATTGTTGTAAAGACGGAGATATTGCTTATCTGTGCTTGCGTGACCGAACATAGAGGGTCATACGTACATGTAGTACCACGCATACATAGAACTACAACATCAGCATATGTTTGCAAAATCACAAATCGTTTCTGTTTGCTGTACAAAATGTGTTTTTATGTTTCACCATGACGGCTTTCTCTGGCAGAAAACGTCAAAGGAAACCGTGGATCAGCTGAGTGTAACATACTTGCTGCAGTCTGTCAAGAGTTCCTTCTTTATGTCGCAGGTGCCGTGAGCCCAGAGGTCTGCAGTGCCAAAGTCAACACGTGCTACTTTCGGGGAACTGACTGCCACCAGCAGCTTCGCATAATGGATGGAACAGTCTGGTGTTCTGTAACTCCTTGAGTCATCTCTCTGAAGTGATCCTGTTCTGCTTCCCTGTCTCTGAGGTTTCTTTTCCCTTTCATTCCCAACGCAGCATCCGATGAATCCATGATGTTAAAGATATTTTGGATGGTTGTGAGCGAAGGAGATTATGTCAGGGAGACTTACATGAGTGACCAGGACATAGCTCGTCCCTTTGTCTGCTTCGCAGATCTGCGAAGCTAATGTAAGCTGGTTTGAGTCTTTTTCTGAAAAAAAAGAGTGAATTTGCCTGCATAAGAAATGGAACGTGAAAAACAATTCAAATGAAACATAGAAAACAAGTGGAAACTCACCACCACTCAAAACCGAGAGAGAGAAGGTAACGGTCAGTTCAAATGAAAACAAAAACTTAGAGGATACCGTAAGAACTTTCGTTTGAATCAACGTGAATACGTCGATAAACAGTGGCCACGATTAAAGGCTGTACACTGAGTCGGAAATACTGTGATAGCTAGCCAGTGTCCACGAAAGAAAAGGAGTTCTTTTTAGGATCACTAGTATAAATCAGCAGAGGTGAGAACCATGTATAAAGAATGATGTCTTTGAAGCCTAGGCAGACATTCTCCAAAGACCGGAGTTGCAGAACAACCCAGACCTAATTTGTTCCAGCCGAGGTGTTCAACACTCTTTGTCATATCAAGCCTTCAGAACCACACCTGACTCTAATGTACTGGGTTGCTGCTGTGTGGTGTTTATATGAGACAGAACACGCTAAAATAGGAAGATCAGCACGAAAACTAGTTACTACAACACTCGCGTCGCAGCCAAAAGGCCCCGTCAAGCTAATGCCACAGTTAAAACAATCTGGATTTTCAGTATACCACGAAGATCACACACTACACGGGTTCCTGCGAAACAATTGAATCGGAAGTTAGCCCGAAGAGCAGAAGAAACACGAAGGGATACCCTGAATCTCTGCTGCTCCAAAAGTTCTCATCAGCTAAGGCCACTGCAAGCTTCCAAGAAGACGTCCCAGCAGAGCGCGTGGCACCATGCCCTCTCCCAGACTGTGGTCCAGTCGGCGGCCGCTGTACCGCCTGAACCTGGCCGTGCTGCTGACCTTGACCCCGTTCAACCTGCTGGGCATGCTGCTGCCCTATTGGCTGAAGACCACGGCGGCCGTGACCTCGGCGAAGCAGGGCCGGGTCACCGTCAAGGAGGTGTCCGTGCAGTACGGCATCTGGCGCCAGTGCTCTGACGTCACGGGCTGCCGCTGGATCTATGACGACGATTACCTGGATCCGGACGTGGGAGGTGAGGAGAGAGGGTGGTGGGAAACCTGGTCGGGAGGAGGGTGGGGGAGGGTGGTGAGAGAGAGAGAGAGAGAGAGAGAGAGAGAGAGAGAGAGAGAGAGAGCTGGTGGTGAGTAGATAGCTGTTGGAAGGAGAGAAAAAAGAAAAGAAGAAGGAGAGAGAGAGACAGAGAGAGAGACAGAGCTAGCTGGTGGTGACTGGGTAGGCGTGCGTTAGAGAGAGGGAGAGAGAGAGAGAGAGAGAGAGAGAGAGAGAGAGAGAGAGAGAGAGAATATTTCGAATGAGTTTTTATCAGATGATATCTTGTCTCATTTTCCAAGATTTACACACTGGCTAAGATAAATACGTGCCTTTACATGAACAAGGACACGAACAACGGTAAACATGCAGGATTTCATAAATCATGCTTAAAGGACTAGCAAGGCGGCAAAGCTGAATGCACGTGATAAATCAAGCTGTTAAAAATGAGAAAAGATGTTTCTTCATTTTGTTGTTTGCTGTTGTAGTTGCTGTTGCTTCTGTTGTTGGTGTTGTTGTTGTTGTGTTGAAGATAAGCTTCATCCTCGTTGGTTCCGTCCTGCAGTAATCATATTCAAGCGAATCATACAGCCAGTTGCGACAAAATTCGATAGAAAATCTAAGAGAGAAGGGTAGAGGGGGCAGATAGCTAGATAGATAGGGGAGGGGGGTGAGAGGCGGAGGGACAGGGGGGGGGGTGACGACAGAGAGAGAGAGAGAGAGAGAGAGAGAGAGAGAGAGAGGAGAGAGAGAGAGAGAGGAAGCCTTTGGGAGGGAAGGTGGAAAGAGGTAAAGCTAATTAAAATCATTTATCATCCCTGTGTAATTACTTTTCTTTCTGTCGAGCTGCCAAACTGACGACAGACCGAAAGAAAGAAATCGGTCGCAAACGAGTAATAAGGCAGTTGTCACGTAATGGTACGACACCACACCTGGCCAACTCGGAATCACTGTTTGTCAGATGAGCCGATAAACTGAGGTCTTGTGTGCACGTAAAAGATCCTGCAGCAACGAGGAAATTTCTCAGGCGAGAATTCTGTGGGAACACACACGTTGATCTGTTGGTAAACAGAAACATTATGCAGGCAGGGGAGACCAATATGGGACAGGCTGTAGTGTGGTGATCGGCGGGGCGCTTATTGTTTCCCCTGACGTTTCACCTTTCCCCATGACCTTGGGAGACGCAACCCTCCCCGCTGTTTTAAGTCTGATGTGCTGTCGTTTTGCTTTCAGGGCGGGATTCGTTTTCGCCTGTTACAAAACCTCCACTCCTGAAGCGGCTGGGGTGCTCAGTGACAGAAAGCTGTGTCTGAAAAATGTTACATGTTCCTGGTCTTGTTCTTCTTGTTCCTGTTCTCCTCCTCCTTCTCTTCTTTTTCCTTCGTGTTCTTGTTCTTGTTCTTCTTTGTGTCTTGTTGTTGTTGTTGTTGTTGTTCTTCTTCTTCTTCTTCTTCTTCTTCTTCTTCTCTTCCTCCTCATTCTTGTTCTTCTTTTTTTCTCTTGTTGTTGTTGTTGTTGTTGTTGTTGTTGTTGTTGTCTTCTTCTTCTTCTTCTTCTTCTTCTTCTTCTTCTTCTTCTTCTTCTTCTTCTCCTCCTTCTCCTTCTCCTCCTCCTCCTCCTCCTCCTCTTTCTTGTTCTTCATGATCTTGCTCTTGTTCTTCTTGTTCTTCTTGTTCTTGTTCTTCTTTGTCGTCGTCGTCGTCGTCACCGTGGTCGTCATCGTCGTTGACAACGTCGTCGTCATGTTCTTCTTGTTTTTTAAAGCTGAATGATTACACTGCTACAGTGTGGCTATCCTGCAGTGAATCATTTTTGTTTGTCGAAAATTGCAATCGATCATGACTCACACTGACTTACACAACGGGGTTGAGTTTACAGCATTCACATTCACAGACACAAAGCCACAAATGGAGTTTCCCAATTCCAGACGCAATGCCGATAGCTTTGTTGCGTTTTTATGCTGGAATAAATACATGCTGGACTGAACTGGCATTTGAACACACACACACACACACACACATACACACGCATGCACGCACGCACGCACGCACACACGCACGCACGAACGCACACGCACGCACGCACGCACGCACACACACGCACGCACGCACGCACGCACACACGCACACACACACTCGCACACACATGTACACACGCGAATAGAAACAATAGATATGGTATGCAAAATGAAACAGATTAACTTACAGTACAAATGCCAAGGCGAACAGACCTTCGGCAAAACGAATTTATGCGAAACGAAAAGTAGGCGAAACGGCTGTAAGTGAAAACGAAGTGCCCGCAACTAGCTCTCCGCTGGGACAGCGACCCGAACTGGAGCAAGAGAGATCTGCTTTGACAGATCGATACAATACAATACAATACAGTGCCATGCCATGCCATGCCGTGCAATGCAATGCAATACAATGCAATGTAATACAAGACAATGCAGTACAGTACAATTCGATACGATGCAATACAATACAACACAATACAATACAGTACGCTTCAATACGATGCCATGCGATGCAATACAAGACAGTACTATAATGTAATACAACACAACTGCGTTGCTGGGGAAGGACTCTCTTGCCTCCACTAAAACATAATCTCCGAGGGGCGACACGAAGTGTACCGTGTGCATTGCATGGCTTAAGCGTGCAGGATCTGCGTCCTTTCCTGTGGCGCTGTTTGCTGTTGATAGCAGCTTTAGGCTTGTGTCACACGGGAATGGCGTGATGAACCAAGCGCGCTGTTTCCTGCGTTGCCCCCTCTGATGCCCTGGGGAGTGAGAATACCGATCTTTCTACCTACCAATCAGAAAACGTGACTATGTGCAGTGCAAGGGGAAATAATAATGGCGGTGCGTAATTGGGAAAAAAAAATTCTGACCTGTAGGCTGTCAGGACAATTTCATCCTGTCTCTGGGGGGGGGGGGGGGGGGGGGGGGGGGGGGGAGCCGAATCAGAAACGAGGTTGTATTAAATGTCGTCTTTCTTTATCTCTGTCTCTTTAGTTTGATATGTAGGGCAGCGTGGTGCGCCGAACTCTATAATCCTCCCTGTCATTGGTAGCCGATAAGACCGCGATTTATCTGTTGACTTTTGCCATCGAATCGCTTTTGGAAGCTGGCCATTTCGGGCACGTCGAGACACGAGGCACTCGAGTTGAGCAAAATGTCCTTTTAAGCGAATAGGGTAATTTTTTTTTTCATAGATAAAACCAGGAAAAAATAACGTATTCTCCTTTTTGATTTTAGTTGTTTTTTTTTTTTTTTTTTTGCGATTCAGTGTTTTGTTTTAAAATAAATTTGTGCTGATCATAAAGGTGTCTTATTTACACAATTGAAATCTTCAGTAACGAGACGTTTTACCTGTTCTATCTTCCCCTCTACCCCCCCCCCTCCACCCTTATCCTGTAATTAACCCCTTCCTGTCTATTTACCTTCTCTCTTCTCCTTCATCTCTTTTACTCCACCATCTGTTCGGCCTGCCCCCTCCTGCTCCCCTTTCTCTGCCCCCCCCCCTCCCTACCCGCTATCTGGCCTTCCCCGTACTCTTCTTCGATCTCTCCCTTCATCACCCTCTCCTTCATCCGACCCTCTTATCTCCCTTCTTGTCCCCCCCCCCCCCCCCCCCATCCTCCCCACTGCGATTATCTCTGTCCACCCCCATCCCGGTCTTCTCTTACTTTCTTGTGTTGACGTCTGTAAAAATCAGGGGAGAGAAACTATCCCTGTCATGGGTCTTATCACAGTTGCTTCCCTGACACCCGCTTTGAATCCCGATATCGCTTCGCTTAGCTATGTTTTCGCGTTAAGAATGCGACTTAAGCGACCGTGATTCAGCGTTAATCTGCCCTGTGTGCCAACCAGTCCCTCGCCACATTGGGACAAGGCAAACAAAAACTGTAGATTTGTCTAAGGGGCAAGAAGACTGACCGACAGACGCACAGACAGACAGACAGACAGACAGACAGAACGCGCTTTACATATCAGATTATGGGAAATACCTCTAGGCCAGAAGATCCGAGCTCAAAACGGAAGGCACGCAAAAATTGGTATTATGATGAAAACAACTTGAAAGCTTTTCAACAATACAGTAAAAACTTTACACGAAGATGGTTGAGATATGTATGAACAAAAAAAAAAAAAAAAAAAAAAGAAAAGAAAAAAGAACAAACAAAACAAAAACAAAACAAACAAACCAATACAGACTAACGAAACAGACAAACGGCAAACAAACAAAGAAGAAGGGGGGGGGGGGGGGGGGGGGGGGGGAGAAAGCGTACCTGAGCTTAGAAGTGAATTGAAGGTTCGTTTTAGGTCTGTTTTGAAAACGAGTGAAAATGTGTAGCAGGAATAAAGCTGTCAGTGTAAGGAGCTGGGACATGCTTTACTGAACGTGACGAGTCGGAGGAACAAAGTCTGTATTATCTGAGGGCACCAGAGAAAAGCAGGCAGTTGACATTTTGATTTATGACCTGAATTTAACAATGATGAAAAATATGCACTATCAAGGAAAAAAAAAAACACACCCCACAAAATGATCAATTCTTTATGCGCTTGATGTGGAACAGAGAATGTAATTAACAGAAAATAAGCAGCAATAAACACACACACACACACACACACACACACACACACACACACACGCACGCACGCACGCACGCCGCACGCACGCACGCACGCACGCACGCACGCGCACGCACGCACGCACGCACGCACGCACGCACGCACGCACGCACGCACGCACGCACGCACGCACGCACGCACGCACGCGCGCGCACGCACGCACGCACGCGCGCGCACGCACGCACGCACGCTCGCACACACACACACACACACACACACACACACACACACACACACACACACACGTGCTCGCGCGCGGGCGCGCGCGCGCGCGCGCGCGCCACACACACACACACACACACACACACACACACACACACACTCGCACGCACGCACGCACGCACGCACGCACGCACGCACGCACGCACACACACACACACACACACACACGAAATTGACATTATCTGAACACAGCCGAACTTGAACAGACATGTTACATTTCTTGTTACAGAGATGTTAGAATTAGCCTCAGCATACGACTTAGAACAGGAAAATAAGAAACAATGATGACAACAAAAATGGCCTTTATGGAACATGGCGTATTGGCGCAAACAGTTCAAACCTCGTATCATCTGAACCTACCTCAGCTCAATCAGTAACTAAACAATGTTGTATGACCTTTACGGAACCAGATGTAAGCATGATAAACAAATGAAGGAGCTTTATCATGAATATTTAGGTCGCCAAATAAACAATCGCATTTCTCAGTGTGTTTGTGTGAAGCTTATCCTGTTTCTCTGAAGACGAGGTTTCTCGAAAATCGTCCTGAAAGTCACGCCATCTCTCTCTCTCTCTCTCTCTCTCTCTCTCTCTGACTCACTGAGCATCACACGTTCTATGAATGATATGTAATTAGGCTATATTCCCTCTGTCACGTCGGTGTGACTGGTATCGGCCAATGGATTTCTTCATGCGTGGCGGAAGTTGTAGACATCTTTTTCTCGGCTGTCTTCTGTGAAATACGTCCCGGACTGGATGTTACAAATAGCTAACATCGTTGTATCAAATACCTCTCTCTCTCTTTCTGTCTCTGTCTCAATGTCTCTGTCTCTGTCTCTGTCTCTCTCTCTGTTTTTGTTTTCTGATAAATCATTTGTTTCTTACATTTAATGTGAATGATTGTACTCATTCCCCTTCAAATAGGCCAATGGCCTTACTGAATAAAAATCTGAAGTCTGTCTGTCTGTCTGTCTGTCTGTCTGTCTGCGTCTGTCTGTCTGTCTGTCTCTCTCTCTCTCTCTCTCTCTCTCTCTCTCTCTCTCTCTCTCTCTTCTCTCTCTCTATATCAGTACTGTGTACATATTGTATACTGCTTCAACATAAAAAGTACTATTGATGGACCAGACATCAATGAATGTTTTTGTTTTGTTATGCTTTACTTTGTTCTGTGTAGTGCATGACAAATGCTTTATGACAGTGTCTAAATTCCATGTAATGTATATATATATATATTATATATATATATATATATATATATATGTGTGTGTGTGTGTGTGTGTGTGTGTGTGTGTGTGTGTGTGCGTGTGAGATTACACGAGTCGGTGAATGACCATCCCCCTCAGATAGCGGCCTAGGCCTAAATCTGAATAAAACACTTCGTATTCATATTCGTATTCTCTCTCATCAGTAAAAACATAACTTCCATAATATTATATTCACACGACACTCTTCTGTAACAATGGTAAGCTTTAGGGTATGATATTGTGCTTGCTCAGCTCTCTCCAGGACTGTTAAATATGTCGCAGAGAATATGTCAAAAATAAGCTTAGTTATATTATTCCATCCCTACTTTTAAAAAAATTCAATGAGAAGCTTCTCCTTATATAATCATATACTCACTCAACTCTCTTCAGACTAGACGATGTCGGTGATAAGCTTATTCAGACGATATATTAAACTTCTCTGTTCTCTCTTCACAGTAATTGTCGGTGTTAAGCTTATTCGCATGAAGTCATACTCTTTTATGATTCTCTCTTCAGACTAAATGTTATCAGTATTAAGCTTATTTTTATGAAACTACACGATTTCTTTATTTTCTCTTCGGACTAAATGATGTCAGTAGTAAGCTATCAATATGTTATCATACTCATTTAATATTCTCTCTTTATACTAGATGTTGTCAGTTCTCAGTATAAAGCTAATTCGTACAACACCGCACTCCCCTACTTTCTTTCGCCAGAATAAAATGGTGTCAGCAATAAGCTTACCAATGTAAGACCATACTCATGCTTTCTCTCTCCAGACTGAATTTGGTTATTGATACGTTTATTAATACTCTTCGTATTCCATCTTTCCAGACTAGATAAGATGCTGTCACCAGGGATCTGAGATACTTTGTACAGGACTTAAATAACCCGAGGCTTAAACTGGAAGCCATCATTTGTAAGTTTAGCCACACATAGTCACCTTCATCTGTCTTGTGTGTAGCCTGGATGGTGCCCATCGCCATCTTCATGGTGCTGTCCACGCTGTGCCAGCTGACGTCGGCCGTCCTGGGAGCCTCGCAGAACTTCCTGCCCCGGGACTTCTCGCGCCACGTGCGGCTGAAGGTGCTGCGCAGGGTGCTGCACCGGGACTGCCCCTACACCGAGGACGTCGGCTTCCTGGCCGGTCAGGGCTCTTTTCAGCACGTGCAACTAGTTGTATGGGAGGTGGTGAACCAAGGGAGACAACCACCTTTTTTTCTTAAATTATTAGTTTTATTTTTCTATTATTTTAAAAACGAAGGTTATTGGTTTCGCATGACAATTCCAGACAAACAGATTACAGGACAAAACACGATGCATTTTGACCTCTTGGGTCTTCTTTATGCAAATCAAACAACATTCAGGACAATGAAAACCAAGAACCAGCAACCACTTATCTTCCCACAGTCGGCGCAAAATGGGTGTTGAATGAAAACGAGGCATTATTTTTTAAACAGATTTTATGTTACTTAAAAGCAGCGATTAAAATGCTGTCTGCAGCAAAGGGGTTATATTTTCAGTTTCAGTTTCAGTTTTATCAGTCACGCCCATTGTGTGTTTATTTGTTTGTTTGTTTGCTGTCAGTATGATGACGCAAACTCTACGAAACCGAAATTTAAGCAAACGTAGAGAAAAAAAAATGGAATGTTACGTAATAACAAAACCAGTAAAGTGGGGTTTGGTTCCGTGTTATGGAGACGGATCAGATAGAGCAGATTCAGGATCCGTTGAGCGAGATTATTACACACAGTCCTCCGAAAATAAAGTTTCTACCTTCGAACTGATGGATATTTTTTGCAGTCAAATATTTTCGTGAAGCAGTGAAACTTGCCAGAATTATGAACGATGACGTTTATGTACTCAATAAAAAAAAAAACCTCATGGGAAGCAACTCTTATCATACATACACACTATTACTTCCCTGGCGGGAAATATGTTTTCTTTCATGAACTGGCTCCAAGGGCTGAACCACGATCCGTTCCACGTTGGTGGAGGTCTGAGTTCCCCCGTATACCCTTCTGGTTTGAAAGGCGATGAAAATATTGACAGTTGAAGACATTGACACCCAAAATAGTTGGCATTGGGCAAATATTGAATCCTACCACACCTGGCGTCGATAGGGGAGAAGACAAGCAACTTGACTTTATATATATATATATATATATATATATATGTCTGTCGATCGATCGATCGATTTATCTATGGTGTGTGTGTGTGTGTGTGTGTTTATCTAACAACGGTAACCTCAGTCTTTAACCGTGACCAATCCCAGCACAGCATCTGTGACACGTAGACATTCTTTCATATAAAGTAAAAGCACCAAACCTACCATAACGAGTCACTAGAAATTACCATTCCAATGCGTTAGTCAAACAATACAATACACTCTTCGAACTGCAATCGAAACTTTACTATTTTCAATGATTTTTTTTTTTTTCATTTTTTAGCTTTTGCGACCGCGCAAATTACCGTCGAAGTAAACAGGCGTACGTTTTTCTGTTCTTTTTGAGGTGGACAGATAGGGGGAACGGGAAGAGGGAAAGAGGGGGGAGTGGTGGGATGGGGTGGGGAGGGAGGGGGGAAGAGAGGAGGAAAACGTAGAAAGGAATGGTTTCAAACCTTCAGGAACAGAGCACTTGAGAGGTGAAACCCCCGATCAATAACACATGTATGTCAGTGAACACGAAGAGTGTTTAGTTTGTTGAAGGGCCAGCTGAGCTGCTTGCTCAATTCGGTACTCAGGTTTTTTTTTTCTTTTCAAAGCTGAGCAGATGTGTTTTTTTTCGCCCTTAAGACTGAATGCTTAGACCCTTAAAAGCTTGCTGCTTATTTAGAGTTTTTTTAGGTTTGATTTTTTTTCTTTCTTTCTTTTTTTTTGGAGGGGACACGAGAGAGAGAGAGAGAGAGAGAGAGAGAGAGAGAGAGAGAGAGAGAGAGAGAGAGAGACGGGCACAGGATCAGTGAAGATTTATACTGAACTCATTTTCTTGTGGTTTGACCGAATATTCAAGAGCGGAACGTTGTTAATCTTATGCTTGTGAGTTTTTGGTTGCGAGATGTCAAACAATTTGGGTATGTATCAAAACAGCTGTCAAGCTGGTTCAGCTGCGGAGTGGTGTTTGAGTTCTGCTTATTTCGGCTGTCAGCCGTGCGATCACTCGCTTTCTCCGTTCCCTTCCATCTAAAAAATCGTTTATGAAGACTCTAAATAAATAAACAAGCGAACGATATGAATCTGCTAGCCAGGCGGCATGTTCTACGCATGTACATCTCCCTCTCTGTCTGCCTGTCTTGTCTGTCTGTCTGTCTGTCTGTCTGTCTCTCAAAGTTTCTCTTCCTCTCTGTCTGTCGGTCAGTGTCTGTTTATCTGTCTGTCACTGTGTTTGTCTGTCTGGTTGTCTGTGTCTTCCCCCCCCCCCCCCTGATTTAAGTTTAAAGTTAGAAACTGTTATATATGAGACGCTCCAGAGGAACTTTTTTTCCACACATGCGCCCGCTGCATATGAGTGGCAGCTCAGAACGCTGACCTCTGCCAGGGTCAAACGGATCCTGGATTCGCCCTTCAACTGCCAAAGAAATGAATGTTAGGAATGGACTGAAAAATTACATCCCCTGTACTTTTTTTCAATAGTAGACTATAGAAAATACGAAATCTCGACATTCGTATTGGTAGAGTTTTTTTGTTTTTTTTTCATATTTCATTGACAGCTAACAATTCTTAAACGATGAAGGCAGTAGTACATTCAAACAAATATTTAATTCGGGTACCCTTTGGAAAAAGCCACCTCCAGTCTTCAGCACAACTGTTCATATTCTGTGAACAAAAAAATTCTAATAATCCCGTTGAAAGGAACCTGAACCCCACTGTCTGATCCGGATCGGTACTGTGGTTTTGCAACCAAAATGTTGCGGGTTCCTTGTTTGACTACGTTCCATTTTTCCATCGGTTCTTGACTTTTTTTGGTCCGTGACTGCGCTGACAAATGCATCAAAAACCAAACAACAACAACACAAGAAAAAAGAAAAAAAGAAGCGAACAGGGGCGGGTGAAAAAATAACTTGCCTAGAGGGATGCAGTCCCCTGGGCTTAAGGCTGTGTCGGGCCAATTGACATAGGCTAGAACACCAAGGCTACATCAAAATGTTCTTATGCTCTGCATAGTTATGTGGGGATTGTCTTCAGTCGTGACAAGCACCTAGCATAACATCGGTGTCCAAAATCCCCGAAGTCGGAGTGTGGCTGCCCATGTGGCGGGGTAATTAAAAACGGTCACACAGGTACTGTTCTCATCCCTAGTTGATGCATTCGTACCATAGCGTTCAAGTACTTCGGCTGTTCGGATGATCCCTGGAGACTTTTAGCCAGGGTACGACGACGACGACGACGACGACGACGACGACGACGACGACGACGACGACGACGACGACGACAGAGACGACAACGACGACGACGACGACGACACAGACGACGACGACGACGACGAGCGAGACAACAAAACAACCAACAACAAAAACAACAACAACAACGAGGGTGGTAGTTTCAAAGTGAGGGGACTGCAGGCGGAAATTGAAACCAACTTACAACAAGATTCACTGTTCTGCCGAACGAGGGAGACAAGACAAAACAAGATGCGTTCCGAACGAAAGAGCTAAGGCGAACCACGACGCGTTTGAACCTCTTTGGCAGGACGAACAACATTCAAGACAATGAAAATGAAGAAAGAATATTCTCTTAGCTCCTCAAATTTAGGCGCATTGTGGTTTTTTGTCTTGTAATTTTTGTCTCTTCCGTTCGAGGCAATAGTCATCTTCTTTGAAGTTTGCCTAGAGAAAGTAATTAACAGCAAGATTCATTCATCCTGGTCACCGTTTAAAAAAAAAAACGCGCTCTGCATGGAGGGTTGGGAGGAAGGCAGGCGATGGTGATGGAAGAGGTTAGTGGGGATGAGAGAGGGTGGATGTGCGAAGGAAATTCTGCTGATTCCAGACATTGCCTTCCAATAGTCGTGTTGACCGTTGGCATTGCGTGCATTATGCTGGAGGGTCCAGCGTGTGTGTACTGATTGTCAACTTATTTATACATGTGTTAAGCGCGTTTGCACTGGCGCGGTGTATGTGCACTGATGTCTTCTGTGTGTAACTGAATGTAAATGATCAGCTGCGTGCGTTTGTTATGCTCCTGGATTGGTGCAGGGCGTATGGAATCGTAAATGTAACACATTCAGAGAAAATGGCACATGACGACGACGACGGTGTTGATGATGACGACGACGATGATGATGATAATGGTGCTCTTATCATCATCGACATCGTTGTCATCGTCGTCGTCGTCGTTGTCATCATCATCATCATCATCATCATCATCATCATCATCATGCTGATGGCTTTGGGGAATAATATTTTGTGCAGTTCTTTTTATGTCATTTTATTTGATGATGGATGACGATGACGAAAACGGTTATGATCTGCATAACAATTATTTCATTTGTACATTTTTTTTTATATTATTATCATCATCATTACTATCAGTCTTCTTCTCCCTTAGAAGTATTTTGTTTGGAACGCCCATAATACAGAAAGTAAATTCTATTGCTATCCCTTTTTGTTACACGTTTCTTTGACAGTTTATCTGAACAGATCTCATGATTTCTATCCAAAACACTTCCACATGGATTCTCTTGCGACGCAGCCCGTTGGAACCGAATAATTATTTGATCTGATAAGATAAGTAAGCAGCTGACCTAAACCTGCTGTGTTATGACCTTGCTGTGTGATTCCCTGTGTCCCAGGCTTCTTTCTACTGTTGTGACCTTGCTGTGTGACTCTCTGTGTCCCAGGCTTCTTCCTGCTGTGTTGTGACCTTGCTGTGTGATTCCCCGTGTCCCAGGCTTCTTCCTGCTGTGTTGTGACCTTGTTGTGTGATTCCCTGTGTCCCAGGCTTCTTCCTGTGTTGTGACCTTGCTGTGTGATTCCCTGTGTCCCAGGCTCTGCTGTGTTATGACCTTGTTGTGTGATTCCCTGTGTCCCAGGCTCTGCTGTGTTGTGACCTTGCTGTCTGATTCCCTGTGTCCCAGGCTCTGCTGTGTTGTGACCTTGCTGTCTGATTCCCTGTGTTCCAGGCTTCTTCCTGCTGTGTTATGACCTTGCTGTGTGATTCCCTGTGTCCCAGGCTCTGCTGTGTTATGACCTTGTTGTGTGATTCCCTGTGTCCCAGGCTCTGCTGTGTTGTGACCTTGCTGTCTGATTCCCTGTGTCCCAGGCTCTGCTGTGTTATGACCTTGCTGTCTGATTCCCTGTGTTCCAGGCTTCTTCCTGCTGTGTTGTGACCTTGCTGTCTGATTCCCTGTGTCCCAGGCTCTGCTGTGTTTGACCTTGCTGTCTGATTCCCTGTGTCTCAGGCTCTGCTGTGTCATGACCTTGCTGTCTGATTCCCTGTGTCCCAGGCTTCTTCCTGCTGTGTTATGACCTTGCTGTCTGGTTCCCTGTGTTCCAGGCTTCTTCGGGTCCCTGTCCTGCATCATCTTCATGCTGGGCACCAAGGACGAGATCTCTGACGGCGCTCAATACCAGTGGGCCTTCGCCTTCGCCTTCATCTCCTCCACGCTCACCGTCATGGCCACGCTCACCCTCACCAAGACCCACCTCATGACCGCCCCCAGACCCCCCCACCGACGCCGACCCGGATCCAGCCCCAGATCGCCCGAAGCCAGCAGAGACGGAGGGTCGTCGTCGTCTTACCAGCCACAACCACCTGGAGCCGTCCGAACGGAGGACATCCGCCTGGAGGAAGGACGAGGAGCTGAAGGGAGAAGCTCCTCCAGGCGGACAGAACCCGAGCCAGGTCGTCGAGGTCGCGAAGGTCCAGGTCAGGGTCGAGGGAACGTTCGGGTCAGTCCAGGTCCAGGCAGGAGAGGCCCACGTCCTCCTCGGTCAGCCAGTCCCGCCTGGTGAGGAGCCCGGAGCTGGAGAACATCCCCGCGGCCGTGGCGCCTGCTGCCCAGGGTTCTTCAGGCGGCGCTCCCAGCCGTGGCTCTCGCACCGCCCCCATCATGTGCCTACAGATGTCGGACTTGCCGAGCAGCTCTGCCACGTCTCGGACCATGGACTCCGCAGGTGCTGCTGTCTTAGGGGAAAGACTGTCTGCTTCAGGTGGTGCTGCTGCGATGTCCGGGTCCAGGGGAGAGAAGAACATCGTACGAGCAACGGGAAGGCTCCCAAGGGTTCCCGGACCCAGGAGACGAGTTTCCACAGCTCTGAGCCCGACAGGACACAACCGGAGGATGTGGTGATGGAGGTGGTGGTGACGCTGCCTGGCGGAAATAGCGCTTCGGCGCAAGGGTGAGATGATTCTTTGGTTTCTCCTGACTGGAGGATATCGGCAAACGATGCCGCTGCTGCATATCACTGTGACGTCACAACGGCTTTTGACCAAGCAAGTTAGAAATGGTTTTGGCCAGGCGACTCTGCAGATTTTTTTTTTTTTCAATTTTACGTACAGCTTTGATAAAGCGGCTCTGCAGTCTGTTCCGAAACGACCTTGACCACGCAACTGTTCTCTGTCCCAAACATCTTTGACCAAGCAGCTTTGCGCTCTGTCCTAAACAGCTTAGGCCAAGAAGCGCTGTACTCTGTCCTAAACGTTTTTGACCAGGCAGCTCAACAGTCTTACAGAGTTGCAGTTTACCTGAATCTTCACTGTGATTATGTAGAGAGGGGACCACAGACAGACAGACAGACAAGACAGGTGTGGGGAGCATTGCTCCTTGCCGGTATCAAAATCAAATCTTCGGAGTGCATTCCCCTGATGGTGTAAACTTCCTGGTGATTGATGTGCTGCTAGCCATGCGATACTTTTTTTGGTTTTGTTTGAATACTGCTGTAGTGCGGGTCGTGTGAGTATGAAAGGGCTTTTGACTGAAGATGATGTACTTAAGTCAACTCTGTAGGACTGTTTCAATAATACCATTGTAGTTTATTTTTGTATGTTCATTTGTTTTCACCGTAAATCTTTTTGTCTTATTCCAAATCACTGATCACATTCTATATGTTTCTCAAAGTAGATGGAAGCTATTCATGTATTTGTTTTGTTAGCGAGCGTACATCATGACTATGATTATGATGATGATACAGAACAGGAACACCAATATATAACTGGAAAAATTGTGAGAGATCGTGTATACACATCTCTTAAACATTACCAGCTTCGCTACATAAACTACCACATGCTGAGAGAACCTAGCATATGCACAGCTAGTTTGCAATTTTCTTGGTGTTGGATTTTCATTGTGTAGAAAATGTCGGTACAGACCAATAGTTTAGTTACAGAAATTAAGCGTTCTGCGAGTTATTTGTAGCTTAGATGAAAATGCTTTCTTCTGTCTCTCCGCCTGTTGCTCCGAACGATCGTCTGTTCTCGGGAAAAAAGAAAAACGACAAAAAAGGGGAAGAAGAAAAAGTAAACAACAGCAACAACTAAGCGAACAACATCTAAACACCTTCACGTCTCTCCCCCAACCCCCTTCCCTTCCAGAACATCGATTATGAGATTCCAACAAAACAAACAAACAAAAAAGAATTCGGAAAACATTTTGACACTCACGGAAACGTGCGCTTCGCTTTGTGATTGTTTAATCATCACGTACGTCAAGGACGTTATATTTTCAAACCGTGTTGGTTGGTTGGTTGGTTTGTCTCTTTAGCAAGATGATGTAAAAGCCCACAGAATTGATTTTTAACGAAACGTAAGGGAAAAGATAATGTGTGGGTCAGGAACCAACAGACTTAATTTTGGTGCCGGTCCGTGATGCTATGATTCAGAAAAGAAAACGAACAAACGATATCAACTTTTCACACCTCTCTTTTTCAGTTTCAGCATTGCTGTTGAAGGTACAAAAATGCGTTCGTGGTTAAGTTACTGATGTGCTAGCTATTCATGTACATTCCATGTTGTTTAACGCTGCCTCTCCCTCTCTCTGTCTGTCTGTCTCTCTGTCTCTGTCTCTCTTTCTCTCTCCTTCTCCTCCTCCTTTCTCACTCCCTCCCTCACTGCCTGCATCCCCCCGCTCTCTCTCCCCGTCTTCTTTCTTTCTTTCTTCTTCTCCTCTTCTTCTTATTCTCCTCCTCCTCCTCTTCTTCTTCTTCTTCTAGTACTCCTTTATTTCCTCATCCTCTTCCTACAACCTCGTCTCTCTCTCTCTCTCTCTCTCTCTCTCTCTACACACACACACACACACACACACACACACACACACACACACACACACACACACAGAGCCTTAATTGTTGTCTGACCTCAAACCGTATAACGCCACAAATTTCAATAACACACACGCTGATGTGGACCAGTGGGCCCACAGCAATGGGAACGGCAGTGGTAGCCGGCAGTGACAGGGATGTGACGTCGACATTCGAGCTGTTTCACACTGACAGTCCAAGGGAGAGAACTCGACGATCTCTCTCTCTCTCTCTCTCTCTCTGTCCGTCTGTGTGTGTGTGTGTGTGTGTGTGTGTGTGTGTGTGAGAGAGAGAGAGAGAGAGAGAGAGAGAGAGAGAGAGAGAGAGAGAGAGAGAGAGATTATGTCACTTATAGCCCAGTCGAGGGCAAAGGCTATGTCCGGTCTGTCGTCTTGTTGAAATCAACTCTGAAAATAGATTAAAAAGAAAAAAAGGTTTTCGCCACTCAATGTAACACATTTCTCAGAATACGCCGGGATTTCGATAAAATTTTTATTTCCATGTAATTCTAATTCAGATGAAAAATGTTCATCTCTTTTTCAGAAACAAAACAAAAACAACAACAACAACAAAATGACATCGGGTGGGACATCTTCGAACAAGATGTTAATGGAATAATAATAATAATAATAATAATAACGAATACTTATATAGCGCCTATTCTCGGCTAGAGACCAAGCTCTAAGCGCTTTACAATCAACACTCGTTTACACAACGGGCTGCCTACCTGGGTAGTGCCGACTGAAGAGCTGCCAGCTGGCGCTTCATTCAGTCGTTTCCCGTGTCATCCAATCAGTATCGTTCAATATCGATCACTCATTTTCCTTACTTCCTTCAATCTTTCCATTTCTCACGCAGGGTGCATGCTATGTGTAACGTGTCATCCATACCAACGGCCAAACTGGCCTACTCTTCCGAAAGTTGGTGATGGGATTTTACGTGTGTGCAAGATGTTATGCGTGCGTTCACACACGGAACCTCGGTTTATAGTCTCATTCGAAGGACTGTATGGGAAATGGAGTCAGAACCAATGTTAACTCCGAGGGAAAAATCCCCTGTACCGAAACGCCCCCGGCGGAGGTTCGAACCCGCAACCCCAGGATCACCAAGATTATGAGTCCGGCGCTCAACCAACTGAGCTATTCCGGCTCCGCAATCTGCAATCCGGAATCTGCAGTAACGTGTTTTTATTTGACATATTTAAGTCCCAACACCCTACAAAAAGTGAACAGTTTTTTCTTCTAAGTGTCAAGACAGAAATTTCCTGTTTTTCTTTTTTTCTCTTTTTTTTTTTTTTTTTTTGAAATCCAATGATTTATTCGCGCTAAAATTTCTTTATCTTAATTTGATTTCCATGTTATGACCAACACAATTTTAATACAGCAGTGTAAGTTGAACTTCAGTTCATTCGGTTTTGTTTTTCTCCGGGTAAGGGATTATCAATGTAATCGCGATTATCGGAGCCGTGTAGGTGTCATACTTTAATGCGTAGCCACAGGAAGAAAAAATGCAAGGAAACTTTTCTTTCATCCTGGTTTGTGCGTGGTCTCAGCTACACTCGGTTCAAGGATATTTTTCCCTCCATCTCCGCCCCCTCTCTCTGTCTCTTTCTCTCTAACTCTCTGCCTGTCTGTCTGTCTGTCTGTCTGTCTTTCTGTCTGTCTGTCTGTCTGTCTGTCTGTCTGTCTGTCTGTCTGTCTCTGTCTTCTTCTCTCTCTCTCTCTCTCTCTCTCTCTCTCTCTCTCTCTCTTTCTCTGTGCGTGCGTGCATGCGGCATACCTTTTATCATTTGGAAAAAGAAGAAGATGACTTATGGTAAACCCGAGGAACGGTCCCCATACTTTAGAATTGGCTGTTCTTCAAACATGTTTTCATCTTCGTCGTGATTTCTGTACATCAAAGACCAAAGCGACTTGAATTTCAAAACTCTCTTGAATGTTGTGCAAATGCCAAAGATGCATGCATGTTGGCATGTTTCATCCAATCAGACCTTGGTATTTCACCGAAAGAAGATGTCTTTCAAAAGGGAGGGTAGTAACTGGGTTTATTAACATTGTATTTTCTTTTTCTTCTTTCTTTCTTTTGAATTCTGCTACTTCTTCTTGTTCTGTCTATGTCTCTCTCAGTCTCTCTCTCCCTCCCTCTCTCCTGTCCTCTCTCTCTCTCTCTCTCTGTCTTCCTTTTTTTTTCATTTTTTTTCCTTAGTTTTTCGGAGCACACAGCTTCTTCATCCTCTGTATCTCTGTCTGTCAGTCTCTCTCTTCCTCCCTCTCTGCCCTCTCTCTCTCTCTCTCTCTCTCTCTCTCTCTCTCTCTCTCTCCCCTCCCTCCATCTCTATCTCTCTCTCACTCTCGCTTCAATTTCCTTCTTCACTCTTCTGTCCCCAGTTGTTCGGAGCACACAGTTTTCAGCTGATAAAATATAGCTATTGAGCGCGGGTAGCTGCTAACATCTTTTATCGTATGAATATAGCCCTACATGTGAACAGACTATACATTAAAGAAACTTGGCTCCTCAGTGGCTCAGACAGATTTAAAGATTGTAGATCTGAGATGTTGACAGACGATGTTTCCCTTCGTTTGATTTCTTGTAGTTCTGCCGACCGTAAAGAAGACCCCTTTACCTCCTATCTTCACTCCTCCCTCTTTGAAGAGTGTGAATATGCAGACATGATAACCACAAGATTGCTGTCACGTAAAAAGAAAAACGATCCTTGTCAAAAAAAGGTATTCTTTGGTTTAGCGGCACAATAATTCTTCGCTCATGTTTCAGTTTCTGCCTGTAGTTTGAAACTGAAAAAATAAGCCGACAATCAAAACACACACTTCATCATATACAAACATAATAATGACATGATATTACCATGCTAGACACGAACAAGACTAGCTATCCTGAGTGGGCCAGACGTTCAGTTTAATTTTCCCACCTCAACCATGATTTATAGACAATGTTTCAATGTTACGAAAAACAATCTTTAAAAATGCCACGTGCAAATAAGTCATGTGGAAATTACAGCTAATGCATGCATAGGACGGTGTGTGTATAGGCTCACTTTCCAGTCGCCACACTAAAACAGATACAAATCTGACATAATCTGTAATAAAACATTTTAAGAAAAGAGTAAAAGATATCCAGAAACGCATCTAAAAAAGTTAAAGGCCGAAATCCAGGGATGACAGAAAATGAAGATTTTGAATTACAAGCGCAGGATTTTCCAGAACGCAACGATACAGTTTATTTAGAAAAGACCCACCCCCCCCCCCCCCCCCCCCTGCCTGACGTATTCACGGCGGCTGATGAATGATGAAATCTGGAAATTGCTCATAGGATTCGCTAATCCTCTTTCCTTCTAATCTTTAGAATAAGATTGTTGGCGGTTTTGATGATGTTGACAGTTCTTATTACGTTGTCGGTTGGGTTAAGAGAAAAGGAAATCATTCCTTAATTCTACGACCGTCCTTCTTTCTATAGCTTTCAAAAGAAAGCGTGTAAGTGTAATTCTGTCATTCCATTCTTCCTCCTTTCTTTCCTTCCTTTCTTCCTCCAGTCCTTTCTTCCTTCCTGTCTTCATTTCTTTCTTTGTTCTTCCTTTCATTGTCTTTTCTTCCTTTCGTCCCTCGTTACTTCCGTCCTTGCTTCCCTTTCTTTCCCTCTTACTTTCTTTTTTTTTTTTTTAAACTTTCATCCTTCCTTTGTACTTTCAGACAAAATCACAATCATACCGTCAGATCTTTGTCTTTGTTCTTGCCTCCCAGAGCAGGATATTCTCCGCCAGTTTGAAAAAAAAGAAAAAAAAAAGCTTAGAAAAGAAGCGAAGACAACAAACAGTTCGATGAACTTACTGCAAAGTTAACGTGATTTTAGTTTATGATTGATGTCATTGGAAACAAATGTATCCAGAACATGACGTCCCGATCTCAAATCTTTATCATGTCTACTTTCAGAATAATAATGACGATGATCACAAGCGATTGACATGCGCTGATATAATTCGGCGTAAACATCGCAAGGGGCATATTGTGTGAATGTTTTGAATATTGAACAGTGCACAAACTTGTCGTTTTGTGGATTTTGTAAATTCTTGAGATTACCCCTATCCCTACCCCCACGCACCCACCCCCGGAATGCTAGAACATCATGACAAAAATAGCAACATCCAGTAGATTTACAATGAATAAATTGCACAAATAACGCTTTGATGACAGGTTTCACTGTAACCAAAACGAACATTAATTTTTGACAGGGTGAACTAATCATAATGTACTAATGGCTCGAGCACGTTTATGTCTTAATTATTGAGACGGAAATAATCATCGTCGCAAAAAAAAAATTGTAAAGAGATCACAACGGGTTTTTGCCATGCGCTCGAGCGTTGAAGTCTTGTAAAGTGCATCACGACGTCATCATTTACTTAAAAGAATAAAAATGAATGAACGAATTCCTTGCTGAGTCTGGTGACGCTTTTATCATCACTGTCTGTTCCATCTCAGCAATCTCATCGCCTGGTGAACGTTTTGTTCCTGCGATAATGCCCAGACAGCTTGAGAAATGCGCCGCTCCGTCTCTGCTTGCACTGTTTTCTTTTGGATCATGTACTGTTTTGTTGTTTATCTTTTTCTTTCTTTCTTTCTTTCCGTCCTTCTTCCTTCCTCACTCCCTTTCTTTCTTTAGTGCTTTCTTTTCTTTATTCATTCTTTTCTGTCTTTCTTTCTTGTTTTCCTTCTTTTCCTTCTTCCTTCCTTTCTTTTTTTTTCTCTTCTTTCTTCTCTCTAGTTTGTTTTCATCCGAATTTCTTATTTTATCTCCTATCTTTTGTTTCTCCCTAATGTTTTTCTTATTTTTCGTCATTTCTTTCATATTTTTCTTCCTTTCGTTCTCTCTGTGTTCTCCGTCTTTCGTTTCTTTCTTCCTTTCTCTCTACTTTTCTTTCTTCTTTCTCTCTTTCTTTCTCTCTCTCTTTTCCTTCTTTCCTTCTTTCTTTCCTTCTTTCTATCTTCTGCGCTTCCTCTTAATCCTTCTTCCCCACAGAGCTTACATTGCAATTATTGTAAAATGTATTTTTCTTGTTAACAGCATCTGTATTTTGCACAGTAACAAACAACATTAACATCATCATCATCATCATCATCATCAGCAGCAGCAGCAGCAGCAGCAGCAGCATATGCAGTTTGCTCTTAAATGACCTCATCATAATCATCATGGTTATAGTACTTATATCATCAGAAGCATCATATGCAGTTTGCTCATTAATGTGAACATCATCATCATAATCACCATGGTGATAATACTTATGATTAAAAAAAGAAAAATTGATGACGATGACTTATTAGTAATAATATTACTGTTATTACTGTTGTTGGTATACACAGTTTTGTACGTAGACACGGCCACATATCAGGACCACACGGGTGACGGGACCAGATCACTACCGCTGTCTTTCCTGGGAACTTCTCGTATGAGGCGACTGATGCTTGCTCCTCGTCAGTCGTATCCGAGCAGAAAAAAGAAAAAAGAATTATCGGTATAGCATCGCTGCAGCCTGAAAAAAAAAAACCCAGTTGTTTTTGCTTGCCACTCGGGATATCTGAACCATGCATGTCAAAGTGCCTTGTTTGTTGATGATGTATTGCATTTGCAGCAGATCGGAGTAACGAAGGGGATGTTATCAATTGCTTGTTTTTTGATGCAATTTTTTTTTTAGGTCATTCCGATGTAATAAACTGTGGGGACGTTATGGATCTTCGGATGCATTTTAATGTCAGCATGATAAATGTGAATGGTGTAAACGATTTATGATACATTCCCTTTTTTTTTTTTTTTTCTTTTTTTTTGCAAACTCGAATGTTGATGTGAACACTTTTGTACTGGATTTTTGCGATATAAACAGCTTGGAAGTTGCCACGATTTTCTAATACGTTCCATATGTAGCATACTGAGTTAGGGTGATGATTGTGAGTGCGCGCACAGGCGTGTGTGTGTATGAAATAATGCGTTCGTTTTGCCGATGATCAAAACTGGAATGGGTTTAGTATTAATCACTGACCTCGCTGCATTCCTTTTTTTTCTGCAATGATTTCGGTTGTCGTTGTCAGTGAAATAATAAAGACGGTTAATTGTTTTTCTGTTGTGGATTAAAAGAAAGTAAAATGATAATATTCTATTGTTTTTTTTAATCCATTCTTTTGCGGTGTGATAAATTAGTGACCTTTTTTTTTTTAAAAAACTTTGTTTAGAAACCGTTTTGTAGAGGAGCAATTTGGAATGATGGTAGCTATAATTTGAAGACATGTTTGTTGATGCACAACCCGCTACAGTCTTTGCAAAGCGCACGACATTAGATAGTGACAGTTTCTAACCTATCTCTTTATCAACTGATTGACCAATCTGGATGATATCGGCACAGAAGCGATTTTTGTTAGCATAATTCTGTCATATTTTGCAGGACTGGTTTCTGCGTTGCCTGCTATGTCTTAATAATAAAGCAGCAACATCTCTCTTTATTGTAGATATTTTTTCCTGTTTATGGTTTGAACGGTAAGGAGGATTTGTCTGTAAATTAGACTGCAGTTTTCTTCACGTGCTCATAATGTACTTTGCACTCATGATGTGATTTCATCATACACTGACACCGCCCAGGTACACAGAGAAAGATATCGATAGATTGATGGATAGATAGATAAGCAGATATATATACATATATATAAAAAATAGGGGGAGATAAGCATTCATATCTGCAGTGGTAGATAATTCTGCCTAACTAACAGTATGTGCTTAGTGGGTGAATGGGGAAAAAATAAATAAATGCTTCTCAAAATGAGCCTTCAGCAAGCTTTATAGTCTCCAAGGAGAAGACAATCTCCAATAGGGAAGAAACTCACCAACATGTAACTCCTGGTCAGATATCGATATTTCGAAACTGGTTGTTTCTTCTCAGTGACCGCGGAAAGTAGTAATTTGACTCCTCTGCCTTTTCGGTTTTAGGAAGAATACTATCCCAGAAAAGGCTGGTGTGCAATACCGTAGTATGTTTGTTGAGTTTTCAAAAAACCAACCAAAGGTGCCACCTAAGAAGCAAAGGAAATCATTAAGGAACAAAACAAGCTACATTTTCTTGTGAAAAGTAGAAAATATAAAAGGATAACCTCTTAAGACACAAGTGCTGAGGGCCAGTTCTTGGAATGAATCCGCAAGGGACTAAAATACAATAACTAATCAATTCCAAGGATAAGTACCGCACCATTCCAGCAACTTACAGAGCAGCTAGGTGTTGCAATGACTGCAAGAATTATTCAATTATAAACAAAGCTTGCTCTTATGTCTTAGATTGAAGAAATAGGGGGAGATAAGCATTCATATCTGCAGTGGTAGATGATTCTGCCTAACTAACAGTATGTGCTTGAGTGGGTGAATGGGGAAAAATAAAATAAATGCTTCTCAAAATGAGCCTTCTGCAAGCTTATAGTCTCCAAGGGGGAGACAATCTTCTTAAAACCGAAAAGGCAGAGGAGTCAAATTACCACTTTCCGCGGTCACTGAGGAGAAACAATCAGGTTTCGAAATATTGGTATCTGACCAGGAGTTATATGTTGGTGAGTTTCCTCCCTATTGGAGATTGTCTCCCCCTTGGAGACTATAAGCTTGCTGAAGGCTCATTTTGAGAAGCATTTATTTTATTTTTCCCCATTCACCCACTCAAGCACATACTGTTAGTTAGGCAGAATCATCTACCACTGCAGATATGAATGCTTATCTCCCCCTATTTCTTCAATCTAAGACATAAGAGCAAGCTTTGTTTATAATTGAATATTTCTTGCAGTCATTGCAACACCAAGCTGCTCTGTAAGTTGCTGGAATGGTGCGGTACTTATCCTTGGAATTTATTAGTTTATTGTGTATATATATAAATATATATATATATATATATGAGAGAGAGAGAGAGAGAGAGAGAGAGAGAGATTTTCAGCTTATTTTTATCCCAGAAAACTGCAAACTATTTGCTCCCTTGGTCGCCTGCCAAATAGTGTATTAACAACTAACAACCCACAGTTACCCTGTCTTTAGTGCGCTTTAGTTCACCGTTTCTGCTTCCTAATATAAACAGTATTGGTGCTAAAAGAGTTTTCGTCGAGCAGAATACATAGTCTTTGTATTCTTTTCTAGGGAAGCTCCTGCAGGGATTTTGAGGGTTATTTTAGTACAGACTGTTTCTACGCTTTCTGGAAATGCTGTGGTGGTAGTAACTTCTTCCTCTGTGTGACTCCTCTTGATTCTTCCGCCGCCCCCCCCCCCCCCCCCCCCTCATCCCCCTCCTTTTTAGTTAAAATTTTTTCTTTTGTTTTTATCTGTCTTTGTACATGACTCGCTCATCTTTCTTCTACAGAGTATGTACATCTTCTGTTCTTGCTGTTACAACATATAACAATATAACCTGGCAGCTTTTTTTTTTTTTTTACTCAGTCTGGCGTTTAGGTGATGATTACAGGAAACGATGCTAAGAGTGCTCAACGCTGCCCGTTCTGTACTAGACATTGCTCCAAAATGGACTTGGTAGTTATTTTTGAGGCCTCCTATGTTTCTTGTTTATCCTCAAGTATTTCATAACTGTTTGTCAACTGTGGATGACCGGGCCTTTGGGTGTAATCCCCTGCGTGACCTCGTGTTGTCTGCCCCTTGGCCCCGTTCTCAATAGAGCCAGCTGTTACATCGCGGACCTGGCTTGTCTAGAACCGCGTCTCGGCGATCTTGTCTTAGTGCGTAAACCTGATCTTTTGGTTCGCGATCCAAGATTGATGAATATCGCGAAGCTCATCAATCCTAAGGAAAAAAAAAGATCACTCAACATGTTATGGGAGCCTGTTTGGGGCTCGCGCAAAGGGAAGCAACCATATGAAAACTCTCCTGTAATGGAGGTCAGTTTATGACAACTTTCCTGTGATGGAAATCGATGTACAATTGGCTAAGGTTGATTTCGAAAGCGTTATGAACTTGTTGATTTCAATCATTCCGAATGAACTTTTTTTTGTTTTGTTTTGTTTTGGTTTTGTTTTTGTTTTTGTTTTTTTTTGCTGTCCCAACCTCTGCGCCACCTCAGAGGCATTGCACCAACGCCGCTCATTCCGACACCTCGTCCACAGCCACAGCCCAGTCGGCCCCGCCGCAGCCTCTCCACCGGCAATCCACAGGGAGCAGTCAATGTCAAGTCGTCAAGAGGCAACCCACCGGAGGAGACACTGCACTGCTGCCGAGTCACTTCGGTGGTGTTCAGTGGCGCCTGTTCTGATCTAACATACGCAGGACACCACCTACTAAGCCCCCTACTGACGACAATAATTGCTTAGTCGCGGAGCCGGCGCGAGTGAGCTCTCCCTCCGGAGGGCGCCAGCACGTCCGTTCAACGACAGCCCCCATGGACTCGCCGATACTGGTGACCCCGACGGAACCAAACCAAGACCACAGACGTGGAGAGGACATCGAAATTGAGGTCACCATGAGAGCAGGGCATGAAGGGCCACAGAACCTGAGACATTTTGTTTTTTTATGCTAATCGATGAGAATGAGGATGATTAAGATGATGCTACGGATTTCCATTTCGGTCTGAGACTACATGACAGGGCAGTACTCTACGCTTCCTTTCATAATATATCCCGGCGTCAATCAGGCCCGAGAGATACAGGCACCTGCAGTGTTGGTCAGGAAATTTGAGCAACACTCTCAGAAACGCATCCATTAAGTGGATGAAACTCGACTGTGTGGTCCCAGTCTTCCCAACTGAGCCCGCAGCAAACTCAACTCTGGGTAGGAGCCGGTCGGGGCAGAATTCCGAATGAACTTGTTAACTTACAAATGGAGAATGGAAGTTAAGGCCAACTAAGAATGCTAAAATCGGTTTGATGGCTTATTCAGAATAGTTCCAAGCTCAGTAGGCCTACTAGCAATATGTCTCCGTCGAACACCAGCGAGCAGATTTTTCATTTTGCAGGTTGAGTTCCTGCCTTGATAAAGATAGTTTCACCTTCAATAGAGAATACCTTCAATGCAGAATCAGTTTTCAGTTCTTTGTAAATCTGCACACCGGATCGCCATCACGGGTTTCAGTTAATTAAGACAGAAACTACGATTCATCATTAGCGTGCGATCCGGATTCGTCAACTGATTGTTCATTCAGTTAATAACGACGTTTATGATGTCTGTGGTTTACCTCCCTTTTTATCATTTGATGTACATTTTGTTTGTAGTAGCTTCTATTGTTTGTTCCTTTTTCTTTTTTTAATCTATGCAACTGCTGCTTTAAAAGTACTCTTTCTGTTAGGCTGGGTTACAATAGCACTAAAAGTAAGTTTTAGGGCGAAATGTTGAAACCTCCATTTCTCACAGACACAGATTATGTTAGATGTGGACTTCTCTAGTTTATGAATGAAACGACTTGCTTAGTGATGATACGGAGCTGTTGATTTTCTGGATGGAGATTCGTTTCCCCGTACATTGGACGGATATTTTGTTAGATAATGCCGGTTGGTAGAAGCAGGAGAAATAAATGAGTTTTCAAGAAGTGATACCCTCACCGTTGAAGCAATTTATCCATGTTACTGAAACCAGATCTTTCCCATACCCTGGCACACATATATGTACACTCGCGTTCTCTCTCTCTCTCTCTCTCTCTTGATAGTTAGATATCCACAATATCATCGTGTTACAGTTCTGGATAGGAAAGAGAGACATAAAAAAGAGAGAGACAGAGAGAGGCAGGGGAAGGAGGAGGGAGGAAGGAGAGAGAGAGAGAGAGAGAGAGAGAGAGAGAGAGAGAGAGAGAGAGAGAGAGAGAGAGAGAGAGAGAGAGAGTTTGTGAGTTCCTTAGGTTAACGACTTTTGAATGAAAGTCATAATAAATATCTGTGTGTGTGTGCGTGTGTGTGTGTGTGTGTGTGTGTGTGTGTGTGTGTGTGTGTGTGTGTGTGTGTGAGTGTGTGCGTTCGCGCGCGGGCGCGCGCGCGCGCGCGTGTGTGTGCGTTTGTGTGCGCGCGCGTGCATGTGAGCGCGCATATGCCTGAACGCGAACATATACTAGTTATGTAGGCGCGTATTTGTGTGTGCGCTAGATGTAGAGTAATGCCGTCTTTCGACTGAGATTTACTGAGGACACTTGAGATGTTCCGCACCTCGTTTGCGAACGAATGCTTTTTCTTTCTACTTTTTGGCATACAGTAGTCCCTAAATCCTCTACGATCTGCAGGGGGTTCGAGTGATACCACATCTTGGCTAGCTTTCTTTTTGTTTATCTAATTTTGTATTGATTTGTATTTATCAGTTGTGTTTTCGTTGTAACATGGAGGGAGGAATAAGTGATG
The DNA here is from genome assembly GCA_033310375.1 of Conus canariensis. Lineage (NCBI taxonomy): Eukaryota > Metazoa > Mollusca > Gastropoda > Neogastropoda > Conidae > Conus > Conus canariensis. The sequence continues at coordinate 17,579,848 of CM065714.1, read as the reverse complement.
AATGTGTCTTTTGGTGTGTGTCTGTTATTGCTTGTCTTCTTCACACGGGCCGACGCATTGAATCAATAAAATGTTAGTGGACCGGTTCTTTGTGGTGATACATGGTTTTCATTGTTGGTGAATGATTCCTTCTGATATCTCTTCCCATTCTAGACATTTTTTCAATTCTGCCTTCTGTCTGTCTGTCTGTCTGTCTGCCTGTCGTCTGTCTTCTACTGGACTGTCTGTCTATACCTCTGTCTTTGCCTGCTTGTCTGTCTGTCTGTCTCTGTATTTTTTATTTGTGTCTGTCTATCTGTCTGTCTGCCTGCCTGTGTGTGTGTGTGTGTGTGTGTGTGTGTGCGTGAGTGTGTGTGTGTGTGTGTGGGGGGGGGGGGGGGGGAGAGAAGGAGGGGAGATAATCTAGCGACTAGGTGTTGAAACCGTGACACTGGAATGTGTACGAGTTACTTGTCCCTTGTCCTGTGCCGTTTGATGATATGACAATTTCTACGTATTTTGCAGCACTGATTAAAAAACAAACAAACTTTCTTTACTTTTGCAAACTATGAGTGATATATAATCGGAATTTTTTGGCGCCCTTAGCACGATCTACTTTTCTTCTGCTCTAAAAATATCGACAGTTTACCTGTCCTGTGTTTTTTTTCCCCTTTCTAATCAATGCACAGTCTGTAGACAATTAATGTCTTTGTTGTAATGTCTTGTTCAGGACACGTGTTCTGTCTCTAAATAGTTGCAGTCCAATAAGAGCCACGCGAGGTTAGCTCGTTCAGAATGACACTGTAACTGAGCTTGATACTTAGCTATAGTGGGGTGGTGGTTAGGGTCAGTTGTCCAATTTCTAGTTGGTAGTGGAGCAACAGCAACGAGAAAAACAAGAAAACAGTACGAACACCAACACTAACACCACCACCCCTTTCTCTGCACACCCACACACACACACACACACACACACACACAGACACACACACACACACACACACACACACACCACACACACACACACACGCACACACACTCTCTCTCTCTCTCTCACACCACAACACACACACACACACACACACACACACACACACCACACACACACACACACACACACACACACACAGAGAGAGAGAGAGAGAGAGAGAGAGAGAGAGAGAGAGAGAGAGAGAGGGAGGGAGGAGAGAGAGATTTGTAAATTGATAGTTCTGAGGACGAGCATAGTATTCCCTTCTGTTGTAGACTGTTTTCCTAATTATTGGTTTCGAAGAAATCAAAAGAAAAACCCACATTCGTATTGGGCTGCCCCTTTTCATTCCAAACATCAATAGTATTTTCTGGTATCTTAAAAAGCCATTCATTCGTCACTTTAAAATCTAACTGCGGACACCCAGATGTATATTAAAAAATGTAAAATTACAGTAATTCAAAGGACTGTGTAGTTTTATTTGCAGCTGTTCTGAGAGCACTCAATAATAAATCTGTGTTTTGGACAATCATACAGAGAACCCTGTGGAACTACACTTTCCATCTCTAATAAGGACGAACATTTGTGTGTCTTGAGGACAGTGCGCAATTTAATGGGTGTGTAGGGTAGGAATAGGTCAGGCCTTCTTCTCCTACCCCAACCCATCCCCTACCCCCCCCCCCCCAAAAAAAAAAAAAGAAAAAAAAGAAAAGGAAAACAAACCTGTCGCTGGTGACTGACAGAACATGTGGGGCTGACAGGAACAAAAGGTAGGGAGGGGTCATAAAACAGACAGACACACACACTGAATCTCATTTGCAACTGGCTGAGAAAAAGGCCGTGCCCCTTCCAATGACCGACAGCTGTCTGACCCCTCTAACACATGTCGGGAATCTGTCAGTCATCAGGTAGATTCTCTCACTCACCAATCTGCAGATGAACTCATCTTTCAAGCAGGCGGGAGTTACACATATTCTTCACAGCCAAGGATCGTCAAAGGAAGGAAGGAAAGAATCTTTCAAAAAGCTGAGTCAGTCAGTCGATTGGTGGAAATATTAAGTCGGAAAAAGAGACTGCGAATACCGACACTCTAAAACCATCAAACCTGCGCCCCTCCCCCCCCGCCCCCGCCCTGACACCCCCCCCCCTCTCTCTCTCTCTCCAGCAACACGCCTTGTAACCTTCCACCTTAACTACCCTCTCTCTCTCTCGTCGGAACGATTTTAGAAATTCTGGAGATATACGCGAGACTTGGAGGAGCAAGGACGAGGACGGAAAGCGTTGGGGGTGAGAAAGAAAGCACTGCACGAAATGCATGAACAGTCTAAGGGAAGACTGTGCAGGGGGTGTGGGACGTCTGTCACATGATCAGCTCAACCAGGAACATAGGAAATGATAGAGAGAACGCACCTGCACGACTGCACGATGATTCGAAGCTTGCGCCACGCACGCTGTGGTCATCGCTGACCCTTAATCTTTATCTGGTTGGCTGGCTGGCTGGCTGGCTGGCTCTCTCTCTCTCTCTCTCTCTCTCTCTCTCTCTCTCTCTTCTTCTTCTTCTTCTTCTGTCTGCCTGTCTTTCTGTCTCCCTCCCCCCCCTCTCTCTCTTCTTGTTTTTCTTTTTCGCTTTTTCTCCTTTTCCTACCATCATCACCTTTTCCCCCCTCCATCATCTTCGACTTCTGAGTTGACTTCAACGTGGTGACAGCCCTGATATGGCCCTTTGCGGTCGGCTGGGCTATAAGCAACATTACCTTACCTTACCTCCATCATCTTATGTGTTTTTTTTTTTCTCCCTCCCTTCCTTTCCCTCTCACTTCTTCTTCTTCCGCTTCTCTCTCTGTCTATCTGTCTGTCTGTCTCTGTCTCCATCACTGTCTCTCTGTCTCTGTCTCTCCCTCTCTCTTTTGTTGTTATTGTTGTTGTTGTTGTCTTCTTCTTCTTCTTCGTCATCGTCGTCGTTGTCTTCGTCGTCGTCGTCATTGTCTTCTTGTTCTCCTCCTCCCTCACCTTCTCTTCCTCCTCATCTTCTTCTTCTTTTGTCTTTCGTTCTTCACTTTCTTCTTCTTTTTCTTCTCTCTCTCTCCCCCTCTCAATCTTCACCTCTTCCTCCTCCTCCCCTTCTTCTTCTTCTTCGTGGTTTTTATTGTCGCTGTCGTTGTTGCTGTATCTGTTGTGTTGTTGCTGTTCATCTTCTTCTTCTCTGTGTGTGTGTTGTGTGTGTGTGTCTCTCTCTCTCTCACCGCTGCATCCAGTGCCCTGGATCGGGCAGCAAAAAGAGAACTGTATTGGAGAGAGAGAGAGGAGAGAGAGAGAGAGAGAGAGAGAGAGAGAGAGCTGTGTTCCACAACATTTTCAAATTTCTTGTGCAGTAACACCCCTCCCTCCCCCCCCTCCCCCCCCCACATCCTTGTACTTGTGTATCAACGACAAGGCAGTGCAATTGAAACGGGTGTTTGTCGACCACCGTATGAGCGACGTTCAGAATTCGGTGCAAGTCATGGTGTTTATCCGTGTTGCACGTGCTAACTGAATCGTCCAGCCTGCTCTCTGAGCAACCAGTTCGCGCACAATCCCCGGATGTAGACGCGCCCGGTCGAACTACACTGAGAAGCCGAACTAGCACTACCTCGACACCAAAAATGAATAAGTTTAATACCAGTGGTCTTCGTAGAAGTTACTGAGTGTGGTGACATTGATGTTGAACATTATCTACATTTACCTACGCGTGCTTTTCAGCTTTTGGAGAAGTCACTTTCTGAAACTTGCATGTACTCCTGTCCTGGGTAGTTCTACTCACGCCGGTGTGGACAGTGATTGACAGTTGCCCATTTCAGTGTTTGACATTTGCCCATGTCAGTGGTTAACAGTTGCCCATTTCAGTGGTTGACTGTTATCTCATTGTGTGACCAAGATTATAACGATCCCTGCATGGACTGTCGACAGGAGTGGAAACAGCGGGTAGGTGATTAATCGTGTGTGTGTGTGCGTGTATGTGTGCGTGCGTGTGTGTGTGTTCGCGCGTGTGTGTGTGTGTGTGTGATTCCTTCTTCAATTTAACGTTTATCCACATGAACTACTGTAAGATACACATGCGCACAGGTGCGTGCGTGCGCGCGCACGCGTGTGTGAGTGTGTGTGTGTTCGCGCATGCGTGTGTGTGTATATATGTGTGTGTGTGTGCGCACACGCGCGTTTGCGGGGGGGGGGGGGGGGGGGGGGTGCGTGCGTGCGCAAGGCAGATATGAGTGTGTATGTGTGTGTGTGTGTGTGCGCGCGCGCGCGTAAGCGTAAGTGAGTGTGTATGTGTGTAGAGGGAGTTGTTATTGTTTATTTTTTCCAATTCAACGTCAGCTGACATTAGTAATATCAAACAGAGGTGTGTGTGTGTGTGTGTGTGTGCTTTGTTGTACTGCGCTGTTTTGTGTCCTGTTTGTTGTGTGTGTCGTGTACAAGTGCGCGCGCGCGCTCGTTTATATATGTGTGTGTGTGTGCGCGCGCGCGCGCGCTTTGTGTGTATGTGTATGTGCGTGTATATATATATATATATATATATATATATATATACATCTCTCTCTCTCTCTCTATATATATATATACACTACTAAAAACAATTGAAGTACCACCCCTAATTTTTGTATGCAATTTTTAAAAAGCTCTGATAAACCAATTAATATTGATAATTGAATAAACTCTGCTGGATAAGCTTACCCGGTTCTCAAGTACTACTCCTCGTGCATTTTTGTTATGTTAAAGTCGGTCAGCAGTTATCTACCGCGTCGCATCTGAGGCAAAAAAATCCCGAGAAATTCTCGAACTTGTGTCGCTCCCAGATTTTGACACAGACACAGCAAGAAAAAAAAATGTGATGCACGTGAAAGCAAGGTCTTTTCTGAGCAGAATTGCAATCAGTTAGCACATTTGACGGGTATAAAAAGTCGCGAAATTTAGGAAGATTTAACCATGCCTGCGAGACAACGACTAAGCAACACCGACAGAGGAAGAGCGATAGCATGGTACCAAGAAGGTATTGGCTTGAGGGAGATTGGTCGACGGCTTGGAGTGAGTCACCCAGTCATTCTGAGGCTCAGAGACCGTTGGCTTAACACTGGAAGTGTTGAAGAACAGCAGGGACGTGGACGGACGAGAAGCACCTCCAGACAGCAGGATCGGTTCATTGTTATCGCTTGTCTGAGAGACCGTTCAGTCAGTGCCACAGTACTCCGAGACCAGCTACGACAAGCCAGCAACGTCAACGTCAGTACCCAGACAGTTCGGAACCGGCTCCACGACGCCAACTTGAGGTCAAGGTCCCCAGCAGTGAGATCAATACTGACCCCAGCGCATCGAGCTCATCGTCGGGCCTGGGCAGCATGTCATAGAAGGTGGACAAGAGCTGAATGGGCAACAGTACTCTTCACAGACGAGTCAAGGTTCACCCTCAGGTTCAACGACGGGCGGGTTCGCGTCTGGCGACGTCCTGGAGAACGCTACGTTGACGCTGCCGTCAGGGAGCATGACCGCTATGGAGGTGGGTCCGTGATGGTGTGGGGTGGGTTCAGCCTACGTCACAGGACCCCCCTACACCGTGTTGAAGGCCGCCTGACCGGTGCCACCTACCGCGACACCGTCATCCGCCCCCTTGTGATGCCCCCTGAGGGCAGTTGGCCAGGGCGCCCAGTTCCAGGACGACAACGCGCCGTGCCACCGCGCCGCCATCGTGAATCAGTTCCTACAAGGGCAGCAGGTGACAAGAATGGACTGGCCTGCCAGGTCACCAGATTTGAACCCCATAGAGCATCTGTGGGACGTGCTGGGGAGGCGAGTGCGGGCCCACAACCCTCCAGCAGACACCATGGACCAGCTGTTTCAGTTGCTGGAGCAGGAGTGGCAGGCGATCCCCCAGGACACTCTCCGCCGCCTGGTGCACTCCATGAAACGTCGATGTGACGCTTGTTTGAACGCGAACGGTGATCATACCCGTTATTAACATCATGACATCTACCATAGACTCTTGTTACTTTTCATTTTGGGGGTATGCCTCTTTAATCAAGTGTAAAACAAAGATAATTTTTTGTCACGGTGTTTGAATAAATTTGAATGGATTGAGGAATAATAAAAATAAAATATTCAATCATTAAATTATGTTCAGCTTTGTTTTCTTTCGAATGACAGCAGTTTTCCTAAGTGGTACTTCAATTGTTTTGAGTAGTGTATATATATATATATATATATATATATATATATACACGTGTGTGTGTGGTTGGGGGGGGGGGGGTACGCACGCAGATTCGTGCTTGTGGACAGCAACTGCTCCGAATTTACTTTGCCGATTTCAGTACAAGTAATCGATTCTTTCCTTAGTGTATGGAAAACTATTCTTCAATCAAATGAAAAATGGTCAAAATTTATAGATAAAAAATAGGTTAAATAACCAATCAATCAGTCAAATGGAGCAGTTCAGTTATCAGTCACTTTGATACTTGTTCATTCACCCTTTAATGCAATATGCAATTTATCTGTAGTTTTCTCTTGCAGCGACTTCAAACAGTTTGTATTGTCCATATCGGCGAAAAAGTAAAACGAGGGCGCTAAAGTGTAAGATCCCATTTGGCAAGATTTCCACCCTTTCCTTTGTGTCTGACCTATTTTCTCTAAAGGTAGGAAAATGAAATCTTATCCATTTTGACTGTGTACACAACCATGTTTGCTTTCTCAGTGTGTCCTCATCCATCTTTACATTTTCATACTATCCTCACTCATCTTTCCTTTCTCATGATGTCCACGCCATTGTTCCTTTCTCATGATGTCCACCCCATTTTTCCTTTCTCATGATGTCCACGCCCATTTTTCCTTTCTCATGATGTCCACACCCATTGTTCCTTTCTCATGATGTCCACGCCCATTTTTCCTTTCTCATGATGTCCACGCCCATTTTTCCTTTCTCATGATGTCCACGCCCATTTTCCTTTCTCATGATGTCCACACCCATTGTTCCTTTCTCATGATGTCCACGCCCATTTTCCTTTCTATGATGTCCACCCATTTTCCTTCTCATGATGTCCACGCCCATTGTTCCTTTCTCAGGTCGCATTTTTCTTCTATAGTCCACACCCATTTTTCCTTTCTCATGATGTCCACGCCATTGTTCTTTCTCATGATGTCACCATTTTTCCTTTCTCATGAGTCCACGCCATTGTTCCTTCTCACGATCCACGCAATCTTTTCCTTTCTCCTGATGTCTACTTCCATCTGTCCTTTCTCACAATGTCCACAACCATCTTTGCTTGTTATGATGTCCACACCGATCCTCTGTATGTTACTTTCTCTGTCGGAGGCACATTCGGGTTCTCTTTTTTTTTTCTTTCCTTCCTCAAGATGTCATCTTTCCATACTCATGATAACCAAACCCATCTTTCCTTTTGTCGTAGTTTCATAATCCACTTTTCCTTGTTTTTTTTTTGTTTCCTTGCCGATCTTTCGCTTCTCCCCATCATTTGTTTTTCATGAAGTCCTTATCCTTTTTTGTTTAAAATTTTGATGTTGCTGTTTGTTATTGCCTTCCCCATGATGTCATTTCTCTTCTTGGCAGTTGGCAATTTCAGGGCTGTCCACTTTTTAGGTTTGTTTTGATAGTTGCACTGGTCAATTCAGGCCTGTTCACGTTTTTTTTTCAGTAGTTGCTGAAATAGGTGCGTTGGCCATATTACTTATCGACTTGTCTGCTTATCATAGTGATTGGATAGGTACATTCAGGCGTGATGTCTACATGCACTATAACTTACGAGGCAGGTAAGAATAACCATTTTAGACTGCATGTGTGTTTGTGGGAGAGGGGGGGGGGGGGAGGAGGGGGGCACAGGAAAGCAGAACAGCGCATCTAAATGGGCAGTGGAAATGACAATTTTTATGTCGGTCGGAATTTCAAACTGTGAACGTGGTGCGTCACTCCTATGTCAACCAGACACCATGTTATTTTTGGAGTAGGATATCCGTTCATATCGGGCACCATGTTATCTTCGGTGTAGGATATTCGTTCATATTTGGAATCATGTTATTTTCGGTGCAGGATATCCGTTCACATTTGACACCATGTTACTTTCTCCGTAAGGTGTAGGCTGTCCGT
>CM065714.1:17564273-17566773 GCA_033310375.1 Conus canariensis | reverse complement strand
TTGACAAATTTTGTTAGATCATCTTTTCATGACTGTCTTGATGTACTGGGCATATAACGGCAGAAGCAGCGGAAGTAGCAGCAGCAGCAGCAGTAGTAGTAGTAGTAAGAGTTGTGACAAAGAACCATCAGCAACAGCAGTACTAGAAATAGCAGTACCAGTTGTAAGCGCAAAATAATACTGATAACTGCTAGTAATTAAAGCCACTGTTGTAATTTTCATTTTTTTTTTCATGTCACTTGCGATGAAATCCGCATATCAAATTTTCATACTGATCCACTTCCCTGCCCCCCCCCCATCTTCCCGCTTTTTCTATTTCTTCTGCCCTCTTCGCGTATTTTTCCCTTTTTAAAAATAAATAAAATAAAACCGCACTAATTGGGAAACATGTTTAGTCTGCCGCTTCTTATCTTTTTAACAAAATGTAAAGCAGGTGTGGGATATGGAATGGGTTATCCAGCAGTGTAAAACGAGGATGTGCAAACGCTTTGTATTCGTTTTGAAGAACTTCAAATTCGATTCTGACTGGGTTTTAATATGGTTTGCATGAAATGAGGTCCTCTGGAGGGAGACAGTAAAAGTAGATTGTGACTGCTTTCTGACAGGTATGTACTGCCTTTTCACTGGTTGTTCCGTGCGATCCTACGGCAATGTTTTCTTTATTGTTACAGCTTTGAAAGTTTCAGGGCGGTTGTTCGAAAAGCTCATTTCAAATGAGGTGAACAGTATTAAATAGTGACTACATTATCGACAAGTTTCCTTATGAAATATGAAGTAAAATTTTAAGAAAGGTCGGGACGATTGACCTACATTCTTATAAGCTTCAACGTTATTCGTGGTTAATGAAATTTTGAATGACTTAGGGGGAATTAGATAGTGACTTTTTCTGATATTTAAAATGAGATGTTGAGAAATCTGACATCTGTCAGCAGGCTTCGCTATGATACAAAATTCAGGTCAGGAGAATTTGCTAGGTGTTAACACTCTGCGTTTTAATGTAGTCAGTGAGGAATAAACCCAGAAGAGAGATCAGGAGGGTAGTAACAACAACCCAAGCAGTGTAACAGGCTCCGCAGTATTAAAAAGAGGGCACAAAACACCTTCCCAGTGCCGCTTACGACATTATTCAGCTAGCACACGATAAGTGAATGAACAAAGACGCACACGACCACACTGAACACTTTCCTCAGATTAACAACAGTCAGGGACTGATAAGATAAAACGAACAGTTAAATTAAGTCTCAGATTAAGCTCCCAAAGCAGACAGAAAGAATACCGTCTTCCGCCTCCTTGTGTGCATTTATAACGGCCTTAGCATCGAATGCAGAACCGCTGCTGTAACTTTGAAACTCATAGGTATCTAAAAATGGTTCTCTTGATGTTAATGGTTTAATCTGATGCGTGGCTTTGTGAGCGCTCACACACACGCACGCACGCACGCACGCACGCACGCACGCACGCATGCATGCATGCATGCACGCACGCACGCACGCGCGCGCGCGCGCGCGCCAAGACAGAAACACACACACACACACACACACACACACACACACACACACACACACACACACACAGAGGAATACGTCGAGAAGACAGACAGACAGACGGACAGACACACACACACACACACACACACACACACACACACACACACACACACACACACACACAGAGGCTGGCTGACTGACTGACTGAATAAGTAAATGAATGACTCAGCCACAGCGACAGACGGGGGAGAGACAGACTTAGAGAGAGACATAGAGGGATAGGCAGACAGACAGGTAGCGACAGAAGGGGGGGGGGGGGGGAGAGAGAGAGAGAGAGAGAGAGAGGAGAGAGACAGACAGGCAGGCAGAGACAAAGAGAGCGACAGACAGACCGACGGACGGACAGACGGATTGACTGACGGACGGACGGAGAGAGAGAGAGAGAGAGAGAGAGAGAGAGAGAGGCAGGCGGGCGGGCGGGGCGGGCGGGCGGGCGGATTGACTGACGGACGGACGGACGGAGGGAGAGGGAGACAGAGAGAGAGAGAGAGAGAGAGAGGAGAGAGAGAGAGGAGAGAGAGAGAGAGATTCTATTTCAGCCCCGTCATGGCCTTTTCCTCGCTTATTCTCACGATCCGCCTTCTGACCCGACTTCCTGCCCTTTGAGACAAGTTTCAACAATCAACCCCTCCTTGGTGGACGTCCGCCCGAACCCTCAGCACCGGGGTCAGCCCCAATGCCATCAAACGGTGGTTCCAAGCACCCTCCCTCCTGGGTGTCCCCCCGCTTTCCACTTTAGACTGGGGTCAACAGAGGGTGCCGTCTCCTTGGTTCTAGACATAAGTGATCCTCCGCCCACCAAAGAATGTCCTAGGTCACAGGTGCTTAAAACAGGGCTAACAAATCCTCTAAAGCTGATGGGGCCAATGACGTAGTCAGATGGTATTAAATACGGCTAAACACTCGTGAATACCCTGTTACTTGGGCTAAGAAAATTAATGTAATCGTCAAAT
>CM065714.1:17531773-17559273 GCA_033310375.1 Conus canariensis | reverse complement strand
TCGGTTCAAATAGATACTGCTTAGAACTCTTTATAAATGTCCCACTTTTCCCCAATTTCCTTTACGTCAGATTTTCTTATGCTCATTACAGCCCTTTTCTTAATGTCCTTTCCTTTGCTTCTCGCTTGCATTCTTTCACACCAGGATATTGTAGCTCAGTCCAGTTTTCTCTCCATTCCCTACTTTTTGAGTTCACTCCTTGATGTTCTAAAGACCTTACACTTTATCGTATAAACATGTTGTGGACATTCTGAGAGGATTGGACACACCACCACCAGAGTCCATCTCCGTCCAGTGGCAGTGTCTCGCTTTTCCACAGCATTGCTTCTTAATGTTTCACCCCCTCCTTTCATTCATAGCCCTTCCATTACCACCCTACCACTGTTGTACATTATTCATGTTTCCATATTCCCCATTCTTATGTCATATTGGTCTTTTCCAACTATATCTCCAACCTTTGAGTCCTGCAGCCCCCCCCCACCCCACCCCACCCCCCTTTCATTCTTTTCTGCTATCACCAGTTCCTTATATACACTGCTGGCCTACTATTCAGCATTGTTACGAACTTTTGATGCAGCCATCTCAAATGCTACCCCTTCGCTTCTGTCTCGGCGGTATTGAACAGCAAGAAGAATGTACCACATACTGAACTCCATCCAGTTCTCCCCATCTTATCCCGCCCGTCATTCAAAATTCTTATGTTCCTCTCCCATCCATCGCTCATTCTCTACAACTCTTTTCCTCCTCCAGAGTATCTGTCCATCAGTTTACCTTGTCTTCTCCTCACATCCGTTGATCTTCGTTCTCTTTTTCTTCACTCGTCCATTATTCATCTTTCTCACGTTCCCCGGTTACCGTTCCGTCTGTCAGTTATTCTCACGTTCTCTTGTCATCGTGTTCTTCATTTACTAGTGCCATGTTCTGCCATACACTCAGCATTTTTATGTTCTCTGCGTCTCATCGTGCCAACCATTCATTTCTAACACGTTCACGTCTTCCCATTGCGACTCATTCTGTGCTGATTGTGCCCAGCATTACTCTGTCGCTGTCCTGTTTTCATTACGGTCATTACTTTCACGCTCTTCGTTTCCCTTCGCTTTCCTCATGCGTCTTTTGTACATCGGCGTCACACCACCCTTCCCTCTGTTGTTCATCTTCCCTGCGTTCTCTCACTGTTCATCATCTCACCTCCTCCTTTTCTCTGTTTGCAGACACTCATCATTCCCTTGTTTCCTTTCATTTATTCTGGCTATCACTGCACCGATCCAACGCGGTCAAATGTTCATTAATCCATCGATCTCAGACTCCTGTATTCTTTTCCTTCTTATCTTTACCGTTCTCACGTTCTTTTCCCATTCACGATTCTGTCCGTCACCCTTTATACCTCATTCATCATTCTCACATTTTTTTTCTTCACCTCTCGTTCATAGATATCGCTTTCTGTTTTCATCCCACCAATCATTCATGATTCTGACGCTTTAATCATCTTGATCATTACTCATCTTATGTTCTCCTGTCGTCCATCCTTTAATCATTTTCGCGTTTGCCAGCCTTCTCCCTGTCGGGGCCATTATGCACCGTCTTCAGTTTCTTGCCTTCTTAACCGAACTGCCCTTCATCACTCTCACATTAGTCTCCATATCTTAAAAAAAAAATCATTTTCACGTCCTTCTCCCATCTCTCGTTCATCATTCTCGCTTTCTCCTTTTTCTCCTTTCACCTTTCTTCAGTTTTTCTTCCGTCCTTTATTCACCCTTTTCGTTCCGCTGTTGTCCCTCTCTTGTCATTCTTACGTTCTTTTTTTCAATCCGTTCATGTGTTAGTCCAGTGGATCATTCACCATATTCTCGTTCTTGATAGTCAGTTGTAATCTTCACAGTTTTGTGTTCTCGTTGTGTCTGTTATTTATATTCCTTACTTCTGTCCTTTCTTCGTCATATTTACGTTCTCCTGTTCTTGTTCTTCGTAAATCATTCTCAGAGTTAATGTCGTCTCATTCTTTTTTTCCGTTTGTCATTTGCTACTTCTAGTCCTATCCATTTCTGAAATGTCTCGCGTTCTTCCCTCGTCCATTATTCATTATTTTCACGTTCTTCTCTGTTCATCTCATCCATTTCGCGTTTTTGTCTCCTCACTGCGTCCATCATTCATCATTCTCGTCTTTATCTATTTCTTCCTTTATTGCTTCATTCTGACTTTTATGTAGTCCACCGACTGACTCTCTTTTCTTGTCCCGTCCCCTGTCCATCATTGTCACCTTGTCTTCTTTTCACATCGTGAGAAATGTGGTGTTCTCTCACTTCATTTTCCCCAAGTTCTGTCCATCACTGGATCATTCTCACGCTGTTCTGTTTCATGTAACCCACCATTCTCTCCTGCTGCTGTCGCCTTTCCCCTCTCCTGAACCCTTCTGTTGTCAATCTCATGCTGCTGTCGCCTTTCCCCTCTCCTGAACCCTTCTGTTGTCAATCTCATGCTGCTGTCGCCTTTCCCCTCTCCTGAACCCTTCTGTTGTCAATCTCATGCTGCTGTCGCCTTTCCCCTCTCCTGAACCCTTCTGTTGTCAATCTCATGCTGCTGTCGCCTTTCCCCTCTCCTGAACCCTTCTGTTGTCAATCTCATGCTGCTGTCGCCTTTCCCCTCTCCTGAACCCTTCTGTTGTCAATCTCATGCTGCTGTCGCCTTTCCCCTCTCCTGAACCCTTCTGTTGTCAATCTCATGCTGCTGTCGCCTTTCCCCTCTCCTGAACCCTTCTGTTGTCAATCTCATGCTGCTGTCGCCTTTCCCCTCTCCTGAACCCTTCTGTTGTCAATCTCATGCTGCTGTCGCCATTCCCCTCTCCTGAACCCTTCTGTTGTCAATCTCATGCTGCTGTCGCCTTTCCCCTCTCCTGAACCCTTCTGTTGTCAATCTCATGCTGCTGTCGCCTTTCCCCTCTCCTGAACCCTTCTGTTGTCAATCTCATGCTGCTGTCCTGTCCACCGTTCACCATTTTCACGTTCTCCTCGCCTCTTCTTCATGGATATATCATCTCATCCCACCTCTCATGACATAATTGTCGTGTCATTCGTCATTCACTCTTTCTCCTTTCATACTTCCTTCACTCTTCTTTCATTCTGCCTTTATCCCGCCCACTATAGGTTCTTCTTAATGTTCTTATCATCTCGTCCGAACTGTTTTTCATCATTCTGTGGTTCTTCTCCCGTTCCTCTTTCCTCTTCCTCTCCTTTTCCCGGCATTTATTCATCGTTTTCCCCTGTTCTTGTCATTCTCACGTTGTCTTCACGTCCCGTTCGTCATTCTCACGCTCTCGTTCCGTCACTCATTCAGTGTGTTCACATTCTCCTTCACGTTTCTCTTACGTTCTCCAGTCAAGTCATACATCGTTCTCAAGTTTTTCTCAGTCAGTAATTGTCAGGGTTTTTTTCCAGCCCGCCATTCATATTTTTTCATGTTATTCTCCAGTGAATCACATATCATTTATCATTTTAACACTCTTCTTCAGCCATTCATTTATTCTTTTTCACGTTCTTCTCCAATCAGTCATTCATCAGTTCCTCGTTCTTCTCCCGTCGGTTACACATCATTTTCACGTTCTTCTCCCGTCAGTTACACATCATTTTCACGTTCTTCTCCCGTCAGTTACACATCATTTTCACGTTCTTCTGTCGTCAGTTACACATCATTTTCACGTTCTTCTCCCGTCAGTTACACATCATTTTCACGTTCTTCTCCCGTCAGTTACACATCATTTTCACGTTCTTCTGTCGTCAGTTACACATTTTTCACGTTCTTCTGTCGTCAGTTACACATCATTTTCACGTTCGTCTCCCGTCAGTTACAAATCATTTTCACGTTCTTCTGTCGTCAGTTACACATCATTTTCACGTTCTTCAGTCGTCAGTTACACATCATTTTCACGTTCGTCTCCCGTCAGTTACACATCATTTTCACGTTCTTCTCCCGTCAGTTACACATCATTTTCACGTTCGTCTCCCGTCAGTTACACATCATTTTCACGTTCTTCTGTCGTCAATCATTCTTCGTTTTCATGCTCATCTGTATCATTTTAACGCTGTCCTTTTTGTCATTCATCATTTTCACGTTCAATCACAGCAACAGAGTTGTTGCTAGAAACCAAAATTGTACTATTTTGTAATTTTCGTCTTTCTGAAATGTGTGAATAAAAAATGTGGACAGCGTGTGGAAAAATAAAAGAAATTAAGAATAAGTAATAACTCCCATTGCATCCTATTAAATTATGAATCGTAAGAATGTGTGACGAAGCACAGGCGTTTGTATGGCATCTTTGCAGAAAATTTATCGTTGAGCCTCACTTTTGATATCAAACGTTCAAGAGAAAAAGATGAAAATCTATGTGTGTATTCAAACCCCAATTCTTCTGTTACATCCAAGGAATTCAAAGAACAGTTGACGTCTTTCTCTTCGCGTGAAAGTATTATTGGTATTTTATTTGTTGTGAAAAAAAATGCTAGAAGGTCGTTTTACAAAGCCTCCGAAAAAGCAAAATATAGCCTTAATACACCCGGCAGGTTAAAGAAGAGGCTGATGCACGTAATAAACTCGAAGAAGAAAGACAGATTAGCTTCTTTTTTTATTCATTTCATGAAGTCCAGTCAGTTCAACGTCATGCTGCAAGCCTCAAGCAGAAAGAACGAGCGGTGTGATGTGCCAGTGAACTGCTTAACCTCTGTTCTGGCTTCCAGTGGGAACACGCACGTGTGTGTGTGTGTGTGTGTGTGTGTGTGTGTGTGTGTGTGTGTGTGTGTGTGTGTGTGTGTGTGTTTGTGCATGCGTGCGTTGTATGTGTGTGTGATATGTTTGCTGCTTCGCGCATGGTTGTATTGTCTGTGTGTGCGTTAGTGTGTTTGTGTTCGGTGCTATGTGTGCGAGCGCACTTGTGTGTGCGTGTGTGGCCCGCGCGCGCGCGCACGTGTGTGTGTGAGGGGGGGGGGGGGGGGGGCGCCCGCCCGTGCTTTGTGTGTGTGTGTGTGTGTGTGTGTATGTATGTATGTGTGTGTGTGCGCGCGTGCGCTTGTGTTTTTCTGTGTGTGCAGAGAGGTAGGATGGGAGGGGGACCCATGAGTCGGCTTTTTCGCGCAACCATGCAAATGGATGTGTTCATGGAATTGCGACAGGACATGGGAAAAGATAGAGGTAGAGGAAGAGGGGTGGGGGTAAAGGAGCATGTAATTATAACTTTTCAAGTGAAGTACGTTTGTGTTGTTAAGACGAATTATATTGTTTTTGAATGACCTTGTCAAACATGTCGCAATCATATATTTCTTGTAATTTTTTGTACAATACTGGGAACACGGGTTAACTTGGTGTTTGTCGCGGTGCTCTCTCTCTCTCTCTCTCTCTCTCTCTCTCTCTCTCTCTCTCTCTCTCTCTCTCTCTCTCTCTCTCTCTCTCTCTCTCTCCGTGTCCTTTTCTCTTGTGTTTACTATTCTTCTTCATTGATGCTTTATCGTTTTACAGCATTCACTGTGAAGCTCGTAAAGCTTGCTTTTACTACTTTTTTTCAATCGTGTTTTTAGATATTGTCCTGTAATTATCACTGAAAGCTCACAAAAAACAAAACAAATAACCTGCAAAACTGCTGTTAAATGTGAAAATTAGTAAAATGAGCTAAGTTTTGTCTTAGAAATCATTCTTTATCCTGGAGAACCCGAATGTGTAAGAGGCAGCAAAATCTTGTCACCTTTTCAGAATATCCATGTCCTTCAATGTGTCATTATTGCGTCCGTTGTGTGTGCTGCTCCTACATATGACCTACCTAAGGTACGATCAAAAGACATGCATACGGTATAATATTCAGATGATATTTCCATCTAGACAAACGCAGATCTAAGAAGATGAGGGTAATAGATCTTGCACAAAATATTTATCAACTGGTGATAGATACATTAAACATGTTCACGAATTAAAATGGGCTTGCACATTCGGGAGAGAAAACACTAGTGATGATTTTTTTTTTTTTATAGATAAAACACTAATAATTGTTTTTTAGGTAACGGGGAGAATCCGACATTACTACACCATCAAGTATTAGATGACAAAACTTTACAACATACACAAGACGAAGTTTTTGATATCCCTCGTTCACTTGACATGGGCAATTCCATACTGAGAATTTGATCATGAGAGCAAGGAGAAGGTCAACATTTTTGACAGCAAGTAGTGCTTGACCATGGAATCAATATACAACAACAATACATCTCCGTTACCACAGTCACCAGCATCGTCCGATCAAAACTGAGTGATCAATGTTTCTTTTTCAACCCTGCAAAGCTTGTTGAATAAATGCAATCCACAGACAATAGAGATACTGAATTAGCTCTTGGAATCCGGTACATGCAATTGTGTTGAATTCATACCATGAAGCTGGCTTGCATTTCAGATTAAGGTAGATTGTCAGAAGCTAATCGCTTTTATTGGATTTTTTTGTCTTGAATTCAGAAACAAAGTATTCTTAGACTCTGGCAACAAGTGTCCGAAAAGAGCTAGACACGATGTCTGTCTCCAGCCAGTTATGAATTAATACAAATGAATTATATAAAAAGAAATGCAGTTTTTTTTTCATCTGTTTCATCAGGTCCAACAGTGCCTGTCATGCCTCACTGTGAGAACCGACAGACCAAATTCGATAACGATGATACTGTGCTGAAAACATGTGAAAACATTACATGTTATCATCTGAGAAAGATAACATAAAACTTTTTTGAGACTCAGGGACATATTAAAGCCATGCATTCAAAGTATTGAAAACTGTTAACAGATGGCTTAATACTAGAATCAAGCACAAGTTCTTGATTTGAAAAAATCATTTAAAAGTACAATAATAATTTTGACTTGGTATTACTAATACCGACTTCTTTTTCTTAGGTCCCGTGTGAAGGCAATGGAGGCATCGCACTGAAGAACTGTTCACCAGATTCCTCCAGTTCTGTCAGTTGTGTTCCGAGGCCTTGGACTCTACAGTTGTTTCTCTATCCAACCAGCAGTGTTGTCAGTCCATTTATTTCAGTCTTCCCTTTGGTCTCGGACGATTGTTTTAGCGGGGCCGTTTAATCTTCATGATAATACCAAGGCGGTTTCTTTGCTTTGCTGGTGTCAGCAAATCTTCGTATGGCCCGATGTGCTGTTTAATGGTCTGACGCACTTGTTCAGTGGTGATGCATATCTGATGTTTAGTATCTTGCAGTAACATGTCATTTCAGTGATTGGGTTCTTTCTTCCAGTTCCATGTCGCCTAAGCACATTGGGAAATGGAATACACCCGTGCATACAGGAGCCAGATTTGTGTTTCATTGAGATGTTAGTGTCTTCCCTTACACTGTTCAGTCTGGACAGAACTGATGTCTTTGCTGTTCTTGAGGGGATAGCTGATTAAAATCTCCTATCGCTGGAAGTAAATCCCAGATGTATGAACTGTAAGCACTTCCTACCTTCTGTCCATGGTTATATCAGTACTGGAGGTGGGGTTGTGGTTGGTCATGAATTTGGTCTTCTCGGTGTCGATTGTAGATGTTTCATCCAGGGTTATCACAAACTGAATTCTTGTTCAGTGCCCGCCAGGCCATCAAAGTTCTCTGCAAAGTGAAGGTTCGTGATAGGTCTCGCAGTGCTGATTGTATTAACATGATTTTCAAGGGATCACATAATTGATTTATTTCAGGACTATGGTGAAATGTATTGGAGAGAAAACGTGCCCTGACAAATCCCAGCTGATATGTGGGAACATTTTCCAGTCGCGCCTTTTGTGAGACCTGTAGGCCTATTGGTCATATGCTGGATGTTGTTGATTAACTTTGTCCCAATATCAATTTTTTTTCATAATGGCCTGTAGCACCTCTGGACTGACTCTGTCAAATGCCTTTTGGAAGTCTGTGAAGACATGATATAACTCGTTCTGTTTGTTGCAGGTATTTTATTGGCCAAGGGTTCTTCTTGTATGAGACAGTTAACGCCTTTGTCATGAGTGGTGCTGACTTTAATTTGCGTTGGTCTTTTTCCACAGATTTAAAGGCATTTTTGTGTCGTTATCCAGGTCTTTCTCAAAGTTTTCACACTCTTATTTTCTAGCATTCACAGTCAGTGCGCCTTTCTTTTCTACCGTTAATCATTCAGCATTTTTGAGATCTGTCTATCAGTCATCAGTCTCACGATCGTTTTCTCCCAGGCCATCATTTATTTATCGTCCTGGAGTTCTCTGCTTCCTCTCCAGTCCGTCATTGATTCTTCTCCTGTCGTTGTCGTCTCCTTTCGACCGTCATTGGTTCTTACCATGTTCTTCTCTTCTTCTCCAGTCTACCGTTCATCGGTTTTACGTTTTGCACATCCGTTCCTGTCTATCATTCATCCTTCTCACATTCTGTTCATACCGTCTAGTCTATCAGTCATAATTCTTGAGGTGTCGTCTTCTCGTTCATCATCATCATCATCATCATCATCATCATCATCATCCATCCTCCTCCTCCTCCTCCTCCTCCTCCTCCTCCTCCTCCTCCTCCTCCTCCTCCTCCTCCTCTCTCTCTCTCAGAGAGAGAGAGAGAGAGAGAGAGGGGGGGGGTTGAACCGAAGGACAGAGATAACAAATGAATGGCTAAAAGAGAAAAAGACATTTTGAGAGAGAGAGAGAGAGAGAGAGAGAGAGAGAGAGAGAGAGAGAGAGAGAGAGAGAAAATGAATGAATGAAAAATAAGATGTGATGGAAGAGTATTTATCCGTCACATTTTAACACATAAGATAATTTTATACTTACTTCGCGTATTACATTTTTCTTTTGTTGATTAGCCATTTCATTCAAAGAACGACATTGATACACGCATATGCACACGCATACAAGTACATACACGTCTACGTTCACACGCAAGGCTACACACACGCGCACACACACACACACACACACTCACGCACACGCACGCGCGCACGCACGCACGCACACACACACACACACACACACACACACACACACACACACACACACACACACACACACAGATACACGTGCGCACAAAAACACAGAAATACACATGGACACACTCACGTGCGCTCTCTCGCTCTCTCTCTCTCCTCGCGCGCGCGCGCGGCGCGCGCACACACACACACACACATACACACACACACACACACACACACACACACACATACATATTAGCAATCTATCTTGAAAGTCGGCAACGAACTCTTCCTTACATCATATTGAATAAGACTTCTCGTCATGAAAACTGTGAACTGACCAAGTAACATTTCATGCGTGCGTGCGTGCGCGCGCGCGCGGCGCGCGTGCGCGTGTGGTGTGTGTGTGTGTGTGTTAGAGAGAGAGAGGTATATATCATTCATAAGTAGAAAATTCTTTTATTAAAACTTGCGCCTTTCAGGAATATATATATATATATATATAAACACAAGCTTGATTAGATAGATAGATTGTAGATGAACATCATTCGTTCGTCAATTTATGTATTGATTTATTTATCTAGTTTGGTAGTTAGTGAGTAAATGATTGATCATCTGGTTACCGTATTTATCTCTCGATTTTTTTAATTTATATATTTACTTTACCTTAAGCAACGTTTTGAAGTTTGTATGCCCAGTAATACGATAATCACAGTATTGCCGATGGAAATTTTAGGCTTTTTGCTTTTAGATCTACAGTTTAGATATTTTACATAAAAATTAATGGCACATAGAATTTCAAGAAGTTTTTTTTTTTTTTTTTTTTTTTTTTTTATCGTAGCAGTCCTCCGTCTCCCCCTCCCCACAACACCTCCCCCCCCCCCCCCCCCAACGCACACGCACACACTCGTGCCCATCTCTCGCGATGTTTTTAGACGAGTATGTTTTACAATTGTTTATGTCCTGTTCATTCTTTAGTATGCTATTTGTAACTCTTTTTGTGTTCGTTCTTTTTTTTCTTTTTTGTTTATTCCTTCCTTTCCTTCTTACGTTCGTTTGATTGTTTTGCGTTCGTTCTTTTTTGTTTTGTTTCGTGCGTTTGTTCGGTCGGTCGGTCGCTCGTTCAGTCGGTCAGTTAGTCGTTCGTATTTTTGTTTGGTCAATCGCTCGTTCGGTCGGTCAATCACTCGTTCAGTCATTCGTTCGTTCAGTCGATCAGTCGCTCGTTCAGTCATTCATTCGTTCAGTCGGTCAATCGCTCGTTCATTCATTCATTCGTTCAGTCGGTCAATCGCTCGTTCCGTCATTCATTCGTTCAGTCGGTCAATTGCTCGTTCAGTCAGTCATTTGTTCAGCGAGTCGGTCGCTCGTTCAGTCATTCATTCATTCAGTCGGTCAATCGTTGGTTGTTCAGTCATTCGTTCATAAATTTGTCCGGTCGGTCGTTAAGACATTCATTCGTTCAGTCAGTCGGTTGTTCAGTCATTCGTTCATAAATTTGCGCGGTCGTTCGCTCGTTCAATCATTCACTGGTCAGTCGGTCGTTCAGACATACATTCGTTCAGTCAGTCAGTCGATTGTTCAGTCATTCGTTCATTTGTTCGATCGGTCGCTCGTTCGGTCAGTTTGTCGTTCAGCCTTTCGTTCGTCAAGCGGTCAGTCGGTCGTTCAGTCATTGATTCTGTCAGTCGGTCGTTCAGTTATACATTCGTTCACTCGGTCAGTCGGTCGTTCAGTCACTTATCCATTCAGTCGGTCATTCAGTCGGTCATTCTGTCAGTCATTCGTTCAGTCGGTCGTTCAGTCATTCATTCGTTCAGTCGGTCGTTCAGTTATTCATTCGTTCAGTCGGTTGGTTGGTAGTTCAGTTATTCATTCGTTCAGTCGGTCAATCGCTCGTTCATTCATTCGTTCAGTCGGTCAATCGCTCGTTCAGTCGTTCATTCGTCCAGTCGGTTAATCGCTCGTTCAGTCAGTCATTCGTTCAGTCGGTCAATCGCTCGTTTAGTCATTCATTCGTTCAGTCGGTCAATCGCTCGTTCAGTCGTTCATTCGTCCAGTCGGTTAATGGCTCGTTCAGTCAGTCATTCGTTCAGTCGGTTAATCGCTCATTCAGTCATTAATTCGTTCAGTCGGTCAATCGCTCGTTCAGTCATTCATTCGTTCAGTCGGTCGGTCGCTCGTTCAGTCATTCATTCGTTCAGTCGGTCAAACGGTCGTTCAGACATTCATTCGGTCAGTCGGTCGTTCAGTCATTCAGTCGGTCAGCCAGTCATTCATTTGTTCAGTCGTTCAGTCTTTCGTTCGTCAAGCGGTCAGGCGGTCGTTCAATCATTGTTTCGGCCTGTCAGTTGTTCAGTCATTCATTCGTCTGATCGGTCAGTCGGTCATTTAGTCATTTATTCCGTCGGTCGCTCGTTCAGTCATTTGCTGGTTCAGTCAATCGGTCAGTCATTTGCTCGTTCAGTCAATCGGTCAGTCATTTGCTGGTTCAGTCAATCGGTCAGTCATTTGCTCGTTCAGTCAATCGGTCAGTCATTTGCTCGGTCAGTCGGTCAGTTTTTTGTTCAGTCATTCGTTCTTGAATTTGTTTAGTCATTCATTCGTTCAGTTGGTCAACGGGTCGTCAATCTGTCGGTCGGTCATTCAGTCATTCATTTAACCAGTCGGTCGTTCAGTCATTGATTCGTTCAGTCAGCCAATTAGTCGTTCAGTCATTGATTCGTTCAGTCATTCAATCAGTCGTTCAGTCATACATTCGGTCAGTCGGTCATCCAGCCATTGTTTCGTTCAGTCGATCAAGCGGGCGTTCAGTCATTGATTCGTTCAGTTGGTCACGAGGCCGTTCAGTCATTGATTCGTTCAGTTGGTCACGAGGCCGTTCAGTCATTGATTCGTTCAGTTGGTCACGAGGCCGTTCAGTCATTGATTCGTTCAGTCGGTCAGTCGCTCGTTCAGTCGGCAGGCCAACGGTGAGGCACAGATGCAGGGCGTGATGTGGGTTGAGGTACACGGGGCGAGGTGCTGTACGTGGGAAGGGGGTGGGGGTAGGGAGAAGCGAATACAGGGTATGACGTCTGGGAATACGTGGGACGCGGATGCAGGGTATGCCATGGGCACGGGGTGGCGAATACAGCGTACAACATGGTTGCGGGTGTAAAGGACGGGAATGCAGTGTATGACATGGTTGCGGGTGTAAAGGACGGGAATGCAGTGTATGACATGGTTGCGGGTGTAAAGGACGGGGATGCAGCGTATGACATGGTTGCGGGTGTAAAGGACGGGGATGCAGCGTATGACATGGTTGCGGGTGTCAAGGACGGGGATACAGCGTACAACATGGTTGTGGGTGTCAAGGACGGGGATACAGTGTACAACATGGTTGCGGGTGTCAAGGACGGGGATACAGCGTACAACATGGTTGCGGGTGTCAAGGACGGGGATACAGCGTACAACATGGTTGCGGGTGTCAAGGACGGGAATACAGCGTACAACATGGTTGCGGGTGTCAAGGACGGGGATACAGCGTACAACATGGTTGCCGGGTGTAAAGGACGGGAATACAGCGTACAACATGGTTGCGGGTGTAAAGGACGGGGATGCAGCGTACAACATGGTTGCGGGTGTAAAGGACGGGAATACAGCGTACAACATGGTTGCCGGGTGTAAAGGACGGGAATACAGGGTACAACATGGTTGCGGGTGTGAAGGACGGGGATACAGCGTACAACATGGTTGCGGGTGTAAAGGACGGGGGTACAGCGTACAACATGGTTGCGGGTGTAAGGGACGGGGATACAGCGTACAACATGGGTGGGGGTACGGCGGTTGCGGGTGCGTATAATGGGTGGGGTGACGGGGAGGAGATGCAGGGCGTAACATGGTGGGGGTACAAGGTGCGTGGATTTCAGGGCTTGACATGGGGGAGAGGGGGGTACAGGGAAAAAAAAAGGGGGGGGGGGGGAATGAAGATGCAGAGGATAACATGGGTGGGAGTACAGGGAGCTTGACATTGGTTTGTTCGGTCGGTCGGTCGCTCGTTCAGTCGGTCAGTTAGTCGTTCGTATTTTTGTTTGGTCAATCGCTCGTTCGGTCGGTCAATCGCTCGTTCAGTCATTCGTTCGTTCAGTCGATCAGTCGCTCGTTCAGTCATTCATTCGTTCAGTCGGTCAATCGCTCGTTCATTCATTCATTCGTTCAGTCGGTCAATCGCTCGTTCCGTCATTCATTCGTTCAGTCGGTCAATTGCTCGTTCAGTCAGTCATTTGTTCAGCGAGTCGGTCGCTCGTTCAGTCATTCATTCATTCAGTCGGTCAATCGTTGGTTGTTCAGTCATTCGTTCATAAATTTGTCCGGTCGGTCGTTAAGACATTCATTCGTTCAGTCAGTCGGTTGTTCAGTCATTCGTTCATAAATTTGCGCGGTCGTTCGCTCGTTCAATCATTCACTGGTCAGTCGGTCGTTCAGACATACATTCGTTCAGTCAGTCAGTCGATTGTTCAGTCATTCGTTCATTTGTTCGATCGGTCGCTCGTTCGGTCAGTTTGTCGTTCAGCCTTTCGTTCGTCAAGCGGTCAGTCGGTCGTTCAGTCATTGATTCCGTCAGTCGGTCGTTCAGTTATACATTCGTTCACTCGATCAGTCGGTCGTTCAGTCATTCAGTCGGTCGTTCAGTCACTTATCCATTCATTTGGTCATTCAGTCGGTCATTCTGTCAGTCATTCGTTCAGTCGGTCGTTCAGTCATTCATTCGTTCAGTCGGTCGTTCAGTTATTCATTCGTTCAGTCGGTTGGTTGGTAGTTCAGTTATTCATTCGTTCAGTCGGTCAATCGCTCGTTCATTCATTCGTTCAGTCGGTCAATCGCTCGTTCAGTCGTTCATTCGTCCAGTCGGTTAATCGCTCGTTCAGTCAGTCATTCGTTCAGTCGGTCAATCGCTCGTTTAGTCATTCATTCGTTCAGTCGGTCAATCGCTCGTTCAGTCGTTCATTCGTCCAGTCGGTTAATGGCTCGTTCAGTCAGTCATTCGTTCAGTCGGTTAATCGCTCATTCAGTCATTAATTCGTTCAGTCGGTCAATCGCTCGTTCAGTCATTCATTCGTTCAGTCGGTCGGTCGCTCGTTCAGTCATTCATTCGTTCAGTCGGTCAAACGGTCGTTCAGACATTCATTCGGTCAGTCGGTCGTTCAGTCATTCAGTCGGTCAGCCAGTCATTCATTTGTTCAGTCGTTCAGTCTTTCGTTCGTCAAGCGGTCAGGCGGTCGTTCAATCATTGTTTCGGCCTGTCAGTTGTTCAGTCATTCATTCGTCTGATCGGTCAGTCGGTCATTTAGTCATTTATTCCGTCGGTCGCTCGTTCAGTCATTTGCTGGTTCAGTCAATCGGTCAGTCATTTGCTCGTTCAGTCAATCGGTCAGTCATTTGCTGGTTCAGTCAATCGGTCAGTCATTTGCTCGTTCAGTCAATCGGTCAGTCATTTGCTCGGTCAGTCGGTCAGTTTTTTGTTCAGTCATTCGTTCTTGAATTTGTTTAGTCATTCATTCGTTCAGTTGGTCAACGGGTCGTCAATCTGTCGGTCGGTCATTCAGTCATTCATTTAACCAGTCGGTCGTTCAGTCATTGATTCGTTCAGTCATTCAATCAGTCGTTCAGTCATACATTCGGTCAGTCGGTCATCCAGTCATTGTTTCGTTCAGTCGATCAAGCGGGCGTTCAGTCATTGATTCGTTCAGTTGGTCACGAGGCCGTTCAGTCATTGATTCGTTCAGTTGGTCACGAGGCCGTTCAGTCATTGATTCGTTCAGTTGGTCACGAGGCCGTTCAGTCATTGATTCGTTCAGTCGGTCAGTCGCTCGTTCAGTCGGCAGGCCAACGGTGAGGCACAGATGCAGGGCGTGATGTGGGTTGAGGTACACGGGGCGAGGTGCTGTACGTGGGAAGGGGGTGGGGTAGGGAGAAGCGAATACAGGGTATGACGTCTGGGAATACGTGGGACGCGGATGCAGGGTATGCCATGGGCACGGGGTGGCGAATACAGCGTACAACATGGTTGCGGGTGTAAAGGACGGGGATGCAGCGTACAACATGGTTGCGGGTGTGAAGGACGGGAATGCAGTGTATGACATGGTTGCGGGTGTAAAGGACGGGAATGCAGTGTATGACATGGTTGCGGGTGTAAAGGACGGGGATGCAGCGTATGACATGGTTGCGGGTGTAAAGGACGGGGATGCAGCGTATGACATGGTTGCGGGTGTCAAGGACGGGGATACAGCGTACAACATGGTTGCGGGTGTCAAGGACGGGGATACAGTGTACAACATGGTTGCGGGTGTCAAGGACGGGGATACAGCGTACAACATGGTTGCGGGTGTCAAGGACGGGGATACAGCGTACAACATGGTTGCGGGTGTCAAGGACGGGAATACAGCGTACAACATGGTTGCGGGTGTCAAGGACGGGGATACAGCGTACAACATGGTTGCCGGGTGTAAAGGACGGGAATACAGCGTACAACATGGTTGCGGTTGTAAAGGACGGGGATGCAGCGTACAACATGGTTGCGGGTGTAAAGGACGGGAATACAGCGTACAACATGGTTGCCGGGTGTAAAGGACGGGAATACAGGGTACAACATGGTTGCGGGTGTGAAGGACGGGGATACAGCGTACAACATGGTTGCGGGTGTAAAGGACGGGGGTACAGCGTACAACATGGTTGCGGGTGTAAGGGACGGGGATACAGCGTACAACATGGGTGGGGGTACGGCGGTTGCGGGTGCGTATAATGGGTGGGGTGACGGGGAGGAGATGCAGGGCGTAACATGGGTGGGGGTACAAGGTGCGTGGATTTCAGGGCTTGACATGGGGGAGAGGGGGGTACAGGGAAAAAAAAAAGGGGGGGGGGGGAGAATGAAAATGCAGAGGATAACATGGGTGGGAGTACAGGGAGCTTGACATTGGTTTGGATTGGGGGGGGGGGGGGGGGGAGCACGTAGAATTCAAGGCGTGACTTGAATGAGGATATAGGAGGGTGCGGATTTCTGCGGCTGATCTGAGTTGAGGTAAAAGGGGGTGGGGTGGGGTGGGGAGGGAAGGGTGCGGATTTCAGGGTGTCGGATGGGTCTGGGTACAGGAAGCGCGGGGTTTAGAGCATGATGTAGGTGGGAGAAGAGCAGGGAACATGGGTGGGCGTACAGGGTGCACGGATTTCAGGGCCTTTTTTTTTCGTTATTTTATTTTATTTTTTTAATAATCAAACAATTGGAGCATGCAAAAATGCGCAGAAAGAGGACAGTGCGCAAGAGCAGGTACATGAACAGCATGTCTGCATGTCTAGCTCACAAACACCTGTTACACACACACACACACACACACACGCACACGCACACACACAAGAAAGAGACGTCAAAGCATGAAAATGCAAATCAAGCAAAATGCATCTTTAACTAATGTACCTTTCACAGTGCGATATGAAACGGTACAATACAATGTAAAACAACACAACACAGCACAACACACCATACAATACAATACAATAAATAAAATACATTACAATATAAAGAAATCTGATAGGTGAAGTGCCTTCCCCTCACCCGCCCCCAGGATTTCAGGGACTGTTACGAGTGGGTGAACTAGGGAGTGAAGATTTCAGGGCATGACGGGGTGGGCGCACAGGGAGCGTCGATGAAGGTGTGACGTAGGTGGCCGGGCGTATTGGGGCAGAGAGGGTAGCAGCTGAAGAACATTGCGTGGGTGGGCGTATTGGGGCAGAGAGGTAGCAGCTGAAGAACATTGCGTGGGTGGGCGTATTGGGGCAGAGAGATAGCAGCTGAAGAACATTGCGTGGGTGGGCGTATTGGGGCAGAGGGGTTGCAGCTGAAGAACATTGCGTGGGCGGGCGTATTGGGGCAGAGGGATTGCAGCTGAAGAACATTGCGTGGATGGGCGTATTGGGGCAGAGAGGTAGCAGCTGAAGAACATTGCGTGGGTGGGCGTATTGGGGCAGAGGGGTTGCAGCTGAAGAACATTGCGTGGGTGGGCGTATTGGGGCAGAGAGGTAGCAGCTGAAGAACGTTGCGTAGGTGGGCGTATTTGGACAGATGTGCCGCAGACATAGGGCGGGACGTGAGTGGTTGTCTTGGGGCAGAGGGGCGAGGACGAAGGACGTGACACAGGTGGGCGTCTTGGGCAGGAGAGGCGCAGAGAATGGCGTCAGGTTGGTGTCTTACTGAAGTAGAGGGGGTATGGATGAAGGGCGTGATATGGTGGGTGTTCTACTAGAGCAAAGTGGGCACAGGTGAAGGTCATGCAATGGTGGGCGTACCAGGGCAGAGGGGGCAGAGGGGGCGCGGATGAAGAACGTGACGTGGGTGTCTTATTGTGGAAGAGGGAGGGGATGAAGAACGTGACGTGGGTGTCTTATTGTGGAAGAGGGAGGGGAGGAAGGACGTGACATGGGTGTCTTATTGTGGAAGAGGAGGGAGGAAGGACGTGACGTGGGTGTCTTATTGTGGAAGAGGGAGGGGAGGAAGGACGTGACATGGGTGTCTTATTGTGGAAGAGGGAGGGGAGGAAGGACGTGACATGGGTGTCTTATTGTGGAAGAGGGAGGGGAGGAAGGACGTGACATGGGTGTCTTATTGTGGAAGAGGGAGGGGAGGAAGGACGTGACATGGGTGTCTTATTGTGGAGAGGGAGAGGATGAAGGACGTGACATGGGTGTCTTATTGGGGGAGAGGGAGGGGATGAAGAACGTGACATGGGTGTCTTATTGTGGAAGAGGGGGGTGAAGGAAAGATGTGACATGGGTGTCTTATTGTGGAAGAGGGGGGTGAAGGAAAGACGTGACATGTGTGTCTTATTGTGGAAGAGGGAGGGATGAAGGACGTGACATGGGTGTCTTATTGTGGAAGGGGGGTGAAGGAAAGACGTGACATGGGTGTCTTATTGTGGATTAGGGGGGTGAAGGAAAGACGTGACATGGGTGTCTTATTGTGGAAGAGGGGGGTGAAGGAAAGACGTGACATGGGTGTCTTATTGTGGATTAGGGGGGTGAAGGAAAGACGTGACATGGGTGTCTTATTGTGGAAGAGGGAGGGGGTGAAGGACGTGACATGGGTGTCTTATTGGGGATTAGGGGGGGTGAAGGAAAGACGTGACATGGGTGTCTTACTGGGGAAGAGGGGGGTGAAGGACGGACGTGACATGGGTGTCTTATTGGGGAAGAGGGGGGTGAAGGAAAGACGTGACATGGGTGTCTTATTGTGGAAGAGGGAGGGGAGGAGGACGTGACATGGGTGTCTTATTGTGGAAGAGGGAGGGGAGGACGGACGTGACATGGGTGTCTTATTGTGGAAGAGGGAGGGGAGGAAGGACGTGACATGGGTGTCTTATTGTGGAAGAGGGAGGGATGAAGGACGTGACATGGGTGTCTTATTGGGGAGAGGGAGGGGATGAAACGTGACATGGGTGTCTATTGTGGAAGAGGGGGGAAGGAAAGATGTGACATGGGTGTCTTATTGTGGAAGAGGGGGGTGAAGGAGAGACGTGACATGTGTGTCTTATTGTGGAAGAGGGAGGGATGAAGGACGTGACAAAGGGTGTCTTATTGGAAAGGGGGGTGAAGGAAAGACGTGACATGGGTGCTTATTGGGATTAGGGGGGAGGAAAGACGTGACATGGGTTGTCTTAATTGTGAAGAGGGGGTGTGTAGGAAAGACGTGACATGGGTGTCTTATTGTGGATTAGGGGGGTGAAGGAAGACGTGGACATGGGTGTCTTATTGTGGAGAGGGAGGGGGTGAAGAGCGTGACCATGGGTGTCTTATGGGGATTAGGGGGGGGTGAAGGAAAGACGTGACATGGGTGTCTTATGGGGAAGAGGGGAGTGAAGGACGGACGTGACATGGGTGTCTTAATTGGGGAAGAGGGGGGTGAAGGAAAGACCGTGACATGGGTGTCTTTATGTGGAAGAGGGAGGGGGAAGGAAGACGTGACATGGGTGTCTTATTGTGGGAAGAGGGAGGGAGGAGACGTGACATGGGTGTCTTATTGTGGACGAGGGAGGGAGGAAGGACGTGACATGGGTGTCTTATTGTGGAAGAGGGAGAGGATGAAGGACGTGACATGGTGTGTCTTATTGGGGGAGTGGAGGGATGAAGAACGTGACATGGTGTCTTATTGTGGAAAGGGGGGTGAAGGAAAGATGTGACATGGGTGTCTTATTGTGGAAGAGGGGGGTGAAGGAAAGAACGTGACATGTGTGTCTTATTGTGGAAGAGGGAGGGATGAAGGACGTGACATGGGTGTCTTATTGTGGATTAGGGGGGTGAAGGAAAGACGTGACATGGGTGTCTTATTGTGGATTAGGGGGGTGAAGGAAAGACGTGACATGGGTGTCTTATTGTGGAAGGGGGGTGAAGGAAAGACGTGACATGGGTGTCTTATTGTGGATTAGGGGGGTGAAGGAAAGACGTGACATGGGTGTCTTATTGTGGAAGAGGGAGGGGGTGAAGGACGTGACATGGGTGTCTTATTGGGGATTAGGGGGGGTGAAGGAAAGACGTGACATGGGTGTCTTACTGGGGAAGAGGGGAGTGAAGGACGGACGTGACATGGGTGTCTTATTGGGGAAGAGGGGGGTGAAGGAAAGACGTGACATGGGTGTCTTATTGAGGAAGAGGGGGGTGAAGGACGGACGTGACATGGGTGTCTTATTGTGGATGAGGGAGGGGATGAAAGTTGTGACATGGGTGTCTTATTGTGGAAGAGGGGGGGGGGGATGAAGGACGTGACACGGGTGTCTTATTGTGGAAGAGGGAGGGGATGAAAGTTGTGACATGGGTGTCATTGTGGAAGAGGGGGGGGGATGAAGGACGTGACATGGGTGTCTTATTGGGGAAGAGGGGGGTGAAGGACGGACGTGACATGGGTGTCTTATTTGGGAAAAGAGGCGAATGAAGGACGTGAAATTGGTGTCTTATTGCAGAACAGGGACGAATGAAGGACGCGACATGGTGGGCAAATTGGGATAAAGGGGGCACGGATGAAGGACGTGATGTGGTTGTCTTACTGGGGCAAAGGGGTCCCGGATGAAGGAGGTGATGTGGGTGTTGTATTGGGGCAGAGGTCGGCAGATGCACGTCATGACCTGGATGGGCGTAATGATGCTGAGGGGGCGCAGATGAAGGGCGTGACGTGGTAGGGCGTACTAGGGCAGAGGGACGCGGATGAAGAGCGTGGACCTGGGTGTTTTATCCGGCAGAGTGGCGCAGATGCAGAGCGTTACATGGGTGGGCGAAGCGGATGGGGAACAGATGGGCGTGTGGGGGGGGGGGGAGCAAGGTAGGAAAGCATGGCAAGCAGGAAACGAAAGTGGGAAGTGGTCGGGTAAATACGGTAATGTACTGTGGTGTTGTTCGTCCTTCAATTTCGAAGATGACCATGACTTCAGTCTCGGATGGAAGGTCGCTGAGTGTGGGTCCGCAGGTGGCTGGTGAGGAGGCCGATCTGGGCCCGGAAGGAACGCCCACATGTGGGACACAGGTAGGTGGGTGCTACAGTGGAGGTGAAGGTAGCTCTGGCCTTGCGCGCGGCTCGCTTTCTCTCAGCTTCTGCTGTGCGTCTCTTCTCTGATGTATATGCACCCTTTGTGATGCTGCTTCGCCAGGCTGGGCGGTCCAGGGCAAGCGACTCCTAGGTGTTGAGGCTGATGTTCAGGCCTTTGAGGGACACTTTGAGGCAGCCCTTGAAACGTTTCTTTTGCCCCCCCCCCCCCCAACTTTGCGCTTGCCCTGACTCGTTCTCCGTACAGCAGTTGTTTCGGCAGTCGACTATCTGCATTCTGACGATGTGGCCAGCCCATCTGGCTCAGGATTTCTGAAGGTGAGTGTAGATGCTGGGGATGCTGGCCCTTTCCAAGACCTCAGTGTCTGGGACTTTGTCCTGCCATTTGATGTGTAGGAGTCTGCGGAGAAAGCTGAGGTGAAAATGGTTAAGCTGTTTGGAGTGTCTGCTGTAGACAGTCCTGGTCTCACTGGCATAGAGGAGAGTGGTTAGTACCACTGCATGGTAGACCTTCAGCTTGGTGGTAAGGCTTAGTCCTCTCCGCTTCCAGACATTTTCACGGAGTCTCCCAAACACAGAGCTGGCTTTGGCAATCCTTTCCTGACCTCTGCGTCAATGTTCACAGCTCGTGAGAGTGAGCTGCCCAGATAGGTGAAGTTGTCAACTGCCTGTAAGTTCTGTCCCTTTACCGTGATGTGTGGTTCCTGGTAGTGTTTACCTGGCGCAGGCTGATAAGGTAGAGTGAATAGGATAGAGATGGAGAGTAGGAAAAGAGAAAGACGCAGGGAAATTAGGAAGAGGTTGTGGAAATAGGAAAAGGCACTGGAAGCAGAGAATAGTCGGGAAAAAAGTAGGAAACGGTTCAGAAAGCTGACACCGGTAGGAAAAAAAAAAGGTATTGAAAAATAGGAAATTTGCAGGAAGAGTAAGAAAAGGCAAAGGAAAATAGAAAATTTCAGGAAAGGGTTGGCGGAAAAAAGATAGAGAACGAGAAAATGGTGGTTAAAAAAAAGGGGGAAACAAGTTGCAAAACTATCAAATGATGGCAAAAAAAGAACAGCATTAAGAATAGCAGAGAGATCCTCCGAGGGGAAAAAAAGTTGGGAAAATAGAACAAAGGTATTGAAAAAGGAAAACATGGGGAGTATGAAAAAGAAAAGAAAATGTGGAAAAAACGGGAAATTGAGCAAATGTATTAGGATGAAAAGGAAAACATAGGAAAGTTCGAAAACGGGAACAAGAAAAATGTATTTCATTACCTTTATTGTTATTATCATTATTATTATTCAGAAACAAATCACGGTGGAGAGAAACGTATACTGTGCACAAAAAGAAACGCATATGTTTTTAGCAGAAAATATTAAGTAAAATTTTGACAGAAACATGCTCCGTATAGCAGGGAACTCTGTCCAGTGTGAATAGTCACATATAATGAATAGACATAACAGTAGATTGATGTCTTATTTCTTCTGTGGTTGTAATATTTTGAATGCTAAATGACGCATGAAATGACTGGAATAAAAATATGCGTTTCTTTTTGTGCACAGTATATTAAAAGAGGAAAAAGCACGTCTATTTCCACCCCTATCCCTTGCTCTCACTCCCTTCATCTGATTGCATTTCAGTTCTGCAGAGAGGGAGAAAGAGAGAGAGAGGTGGGGGGGGGGGGGGTGGTGGTGGTGGTGGTTGAAGAGCGGGGGTGGGATGGTGGTGGTGGTGCCGGTGGTGAGTGAGAGATGTTTGTCGAGGGGGGAACGACGCCCACACGTGCTCGGGCATCACGCATCACTTTTAGAAAAAACAAAAAGCGAGAAAAGAAAATCAGCAAATTGCCCAATTGAAAAGGATTTTGTTTCCGAATGACACAATTTCCAAGGGGACAAAAACGGTCCAGATCGCCCTCGGGGTGTCCGTGGGCTCAGATTTCAGTGCAGAGGTAAACAAGAAACTTGACACCGGAGGGCAGTTCTTTTGTTTTTGTTTTATTAGACATCATTCGGATTGACAAAACGCATTCAATGCCAATGCAGAGAAGAAATGAAAAATGAAAGCGCACACACACACGTGAAAGCCTACACATACGTAAATACAGACACCCCCTCTGCGCGCGTGCGCAGACGCGCGCGCGCGCACACACACGCACGCGCGCGCGCGCGCAAACACACACACAACACACACACACGTGTGTGTGTGTGTGCATAATTCTGTTTCTCTCTCTCTCTCTTTTCATGCGCGCCCACGCACACACACACACACACACACACAAACACACACACACGCGTGCGCGCGCGTGCGCGCACACACACACACACACGCGCACGCACACACGCACGCACACAACACGCACACCGCTGAATTCTTGAACCTTTGGTGTGAGAATGCCATAGAAGAATGTGTGTGTATGCGTGCGTGTGTGTGTGTGTGATCTTCCTTCGATGTCGAGGGAGGACCGACACAATAAAGCAGTGAAGTGTGCCGCAACTCCCAGCCCCCATCCGAAATCGCTCCCCCGGGGGCGATAAAGAGCACGTGCCATACCTCGCCCCCTGGGAGAATCAATCCAGACTGCCCTCTCCCTTTGTTCCACTGTCGCTCCCCGTCTGTTCCCAAATCACCAACCCGGTGATTGCTCTGGGGCATGGGCCAGAAACGGCCCCCGAGGAGTGAAGAAAGACGTGCGCCTCGACTTGTCCGACCCCGCGTGAAGGGAGCTGGAGATGGGCACTGGCCTATACTTGCTCCCCGGGTTGTGTCTGGAGTGACACCTAAATAAAAATTCACCGGGGAGAGGTTTCGGAACAGGATGGGGAGTATTTCAGGCTCAGGTCCTGAAATCATCGCCCCCCCCCCCCCCCCCAATCCTTACCCCTCCCCATAAATATACGTTGTCTTCGTCTTTTTTTTCTTCGTCGTCGTCGTCGTCGTCTTCTCTCTCTCTCTCTCTCTCTCTCTCTCTCTCTCTCTCTCTCTGTCTGTCTGCATGATTGTGTGTGTGTGTGTGTTGCGTGCGTGTGTGTGTGTGTGTGTGTGTGCGAGCGCGTGAGGTATACATGTATATAGACAGACAGACAAATAGATAAATAGATTTGAAAGATAGATAGATGGATCAGTAGACAGATCGATAGAGAGAGGGATAGAAGTGGGATGTGTGTGTTCCTGAGAAGAGACCAAAACCACATATTGGGCTGGTACACGTACTTATCTTGTTTCTTTTAACCGATGTTCTGTTGCCCTTTGACACAAAGACTCGGCTTAGTCGATGAGGCACGCCATCACGACCGGCCACTGACAATTAAGGGCAAGAGGTCCAGCGCTTTGTTTACCTTTGTTTTAGCACTACGCTAGGATGACTGGCTGGCGACAGACCGACTGACTACCATGTACTGCCCACTGTCTGGGTGTCGTTAACCCCTTTTTTCTAACAACTGGGCTAACAATGCTTAAGCGCTGACCGCTTTCCCCCCCCCTGCAAATTGGTGGAACGTGGAGTGATTTAAGAAAGCTATAGTTGTCTTCTCTTGTTTTTCTTCTTCGTCGTCTTCTTCTTCTTCTTCTTCTTCGTCTTCTTCTTCGTCGTCTTCTTCTTCTTCGTCGTCGTCGTCGTCGTCTTCTTCGTTGTCTTCTTCTTCTCTTCTTCCTCTTCTCTCCCTCTCTCCTCTCTCTCTCTCTCTCTCTCTCTCTCTCTCTCTCTCTCTCTCTCTCTCTCTCTTCCCCCCTTCTTTTTCTGGTTCTTGTTCTTGTTCTCGTCTGTCTTTATTTGTAGACGTCGTCATAATTTTTCCTCGCATGATGTGCTTTTTAACAACATGAATAGAGACAGAGAGTCGCACGTTCCTCTCTAAGAGCGGCACAGAAACCCCGTTCATTTGGAAGAGGCTCCAGATGTTGCTGCTCCAGGAGATGCTCGCGCTTCTACAACCGGTCCTGCATGGTTCGTTTGAAACTGTGAAGAAACGCGCGGGGAGTGTTAGGTCATTCGCAAACACCAAAGCTCTGCGAAGAGGACCATGATATTTTTACGTCATAGTTGGAAAAAAAGGGAAACCACTCTGAATAAAAAAAAGACCCGTGTTCAGGGAGCAAAACGATGAGGTTGACAAGACACCTGAAGATGATAAACGAGACGGCATCAATAGATCAATGTTATCGTTATATTTTTCACTACATGGCACAGCTCTAGCCCAAGGGCGGGGAAGGGGAGGGGAGGGGGGGTATCCTCAAAGCTTTTGGACATTTTGTGCCGCACAGAGAACAAAAAACAAGGGTATTACATTCTGTACTTGCAGGTCCTGAATCCCCACCCTCCCAGTTTTGAGTTTCCTTCCACTTCCATACGTATGCGGGGACCTGTTAGAGGGGGGATGACGTCCCCTCCCATCTCGCAGCTTCCCTTCCTTAACCCCCTCCCCCCTCCCCCCCGATCCCAACCCATTTTACACTACTCACCCTTCCAACTCGCCAACATTATCTCCCCCCCCCCCCCACACTCCTTCCATGACCTGGTTACGAAAAATATACGAATTCGGAAAGATCTCAAAAGTTTATTTTTAGCCCGGAAGTTTGAAGAAAAAGGTCAGAATTGGGATCAAATCGTCGAAGTGCCCCCCCCCCCTCACCACCACCCACCTCCTACTACGCCCTTCCTGCCCCTTCCTCTCCAACACCCCCCCCCCACCTCCCACCCACCCCCGGGTCAACATCATTTGGGGGTTACAGACCTACTTCTGTCCTTTTCTTCCCTTCTCACTACTAGTAAATGGACCTCCCCTCTTGTTTGGTCTAAACAACTTTAAAAGATCCCTACTCCAAATACTCCATTTTGGACGAAGGTTCCTCTGCAGAATGTCAAGGTCTCCAGGATTGAGAGATCCCGTCAGACCCTCCCCGTTCAGGAAGCACGTTCATCATGATGGGCACGGCAGAGGAGACGCTTGGTCTGTCTCGTCCTCCTCCCAGCGGTTGTGATGCTGTGGGGCCGGAATAGCTCAGTTGGTAGAGCGCCTGACTCGTAACCTTGGTGATCCTGGGGTTGCGGGTTCGAAATCTCCGCCGGGCCGTTTCGGGACAGGGGGATTTTTCCCTCGGAGTTAACATTGGTTCTGACTCCATTTCCCATACAGTACTTCGAATGCGACTATAACCCGAGGTTCCGTGTGTGAACGCACGCATAACATCCTGCACACACGTAAAATCCCATCACCAACTTTCGGAAGAGAAGGCCAGTTTAGCCGTTGGTATGGATGACACGTTACACATAGCATGCACCCTGCGTGAGAAATGGAAAGAATGAAAGGAAGTAAGGAAATTGGGTGAACGATATTGAATTATATGGACTGGATGATATGGGAAACGACTGAATGAAGCGCCAGCTGGCAGCTCTTCAGTCGGCACTACCCAGGTAGGCAGCCCGTTGTGTAAACAAGTGTGGATTGTAAAGCACTTAGAGCTTGGTCTTTAGCCGAGAATAGGCACTATATAAGTATTCGTTATAATATAATAATAATAATATGAAAAGGCACGAATGGGTAGAATCAGAACTGCCCGGTGGTCGTGAGGGGCCTCCGCTGGTGGGATGGTTTGCAGGATCACCTCCTGTTGAGTGTCCTCTGTGCAGCACTCGGCGTGGGGTTCTTTGGGGAAGGGAGAGAGAGCGATGTGATTGGACTTGTTACAGATGGGCTAGAGAACAAAGTCAAGTAAAGTAAGAAAGTAAAATGCACTTGTGATCACAAACACACGCACGCGCGCACACAGACACACACACATGCTCGCGCGCGCGCACACACACACACACGCATTGACGCACACGCATTGACGCACACGCACACACACGTAATGCATACATGTGCACACGTACATATTATATGCGCGTGCTCACGAACTTGCGTACGTACGAGCGCACACGGCTTATCCATAACTGTAATGGAAAGTTTAAGAATTGAATAAAATAATGAACACACAAACGCGCACGCACGCGGGCGCGCACTCACGCACGCACGCAGCAAGCACGCACGCACACACGCACACACACACGCACACACACACACACACACACACACACCACACACACACACAACCTTGTCTAATATCACATTTAGTGAAAAGACGTTAAATTGAAGAACAACACACGCGCGCGCGCGCGCGCGCACGCACACATACACAAACGCGCGCGCGCGCGCGCATTTCAAATTATGCATCTGTTTTTGTGTATTAGTCTTTCTTTCTCGATCTGTCTGTCGTGCGGCTGTCAGCCCATTGATAGTGAACGGTTATATAAGGGCAAAAAGAAAAAGAAGAAGAAAGAAAAACGAATGACACATCACAACGTTGCCACACACAAGGTCCTCAATTCCTGCACAGTCTGTAAATCTACCCGGTCACAAACGGTGCACATTGGTGTAAATCTACCCGGTCACAAACAGTGCACAGTGGTGTAAATCTACCTGGTCACAAACAATGCACAGTGGATTCACGCTATGGTGCAATGATAAAATCAGAAAAGTCTTCATTGCGATTTGTTTTTCATTTTCATCAACAAATGTAATTTTGGCCACAAGAAATGTACTACAAACTTATCTTTTCAGTCACACATTTTGAACACTGTTTTTCTCACATTGTCTGTACACAGAAAGTTCTATAGTAAAATATTTGTTACACGTGAAAGAATAAAGGTCTGAAAGACTATGAAAATGCGATAAGTAGTTTTAAACTAGAATTACGCTATACAACTACTATTTAGTATCATCATCATCATCCTTCTTCTTCGTCTCATCATCATCATTATTATTATTATTAGCAGTAGTAATAGTAGTAGTAGTAATAGTATTGTCATCGGTATCTTAATCATCATCATCTTCATTAACAGTATTACTATCATTATTATTATTATTATTATTGTTGTTCCTGTTGTTGTTGTGCAAGCACGGGAAACCTCGTTGAAAGATAGGCGTTGATGAAAATACCGGATGGTTAGAGTGACAATGCATTCATTTCACAGGAAGGGATTGCGAGT
>CM065714.1:17489273-17526773 GCA_033310375.1 Conus canariensis | reverse complement strand
AGTTTCTGACTTCAGTCGCCTAGCTTTGAAACTTGCTTAAGGAGTCGAGTGTTTATAATTAGGCGCAGTTAGACTGTTTTGAGATTTTTTTTTTTTCATTGTGTCTGAAAGTTGATTTACCTGTTTTTCTTTCATATGCATACCCATCAAGGTACATGACAGGTGGTTCCAAGCATTCAGATTCCAAAGAAAGGAATGGAACTATGTGGGAGGAACCAGCTGACGCAAAGACAGGGTCACGGGTACGGGTGAGTGAGAAGGCCTAAAATGTGACGTCAGCCAAGGGGAAGGCCACGTATTTGAAGATTGTGAATGATGCCATCGATGGAAATTAAAAAACACACACACAACAACAACACAACAACAACAACAACAACAACAACAAACCAAACCAAACGGAAAACAAACAGTGAAATGATTGTGTGTGTGTGTGTGTGTGTGTGTGTGTGTGTGTGTGTGGTGTGTGCGTGTGTGTGTGTATATGTGTGTGTGTGCGTGTGTGTGTGCGTGTGTGTGTGTGTGTGTGTGTGTGTGTGTGTTGAGATACTACATTGGCTTTGACTTTGACTTGACTTGAAGAGTCTGCTTCATTTGGTCATACGTCCAGACCACTTCAGCTTTCTGTGCTCACTGTGATACACAGGACTTTACAGTGAGTCACGCCAAGCCAGAGAGTGAGCTGGGCCAGAATGGTAGAAAGGGTCTGAAACGCCTCTTGCGCGTTGCTGATCACCGTACGTTTGCAGCCAGCAGTTCTCTTTACAAATCTTTCTTATGGAGTTTGTCTGAAATAAGGCTTGAATGTGTGTGTGTGTGGGGAAGAACACAGAAAAAAAGTGGCTATCCTTGTAATTTAACCCGTCGAACTGTCAGTCTGAGAGAAACGGCGGTGCTGCCGATATTGCTGGAGCTGCCAGGTATTTTTAGCATCTGCTTGAAGCAGAGCACTGGGTTTCACGTAACCTCTCTCTTTTCCTCTCTGTCTCTGTCTGTCTGTCTCTCATTCTCATACACACACAAACACAGACACAGTCAAGGGCACAGACAGATACAGAGACAGACAGACAGACACCACAAACACAGACGACAGACGACATACAGAACCACACATACACGCACACGCACGCACAACCACACACATACACACACACACGCAACACACACACACACACACACACACACACACACACACACACACACACACACGACACACACACACACACACACACACACACACACACACACACACACACACACGGAAGCTCCTTGTCACCTTATCCTCAACGGACAGGTGCCGTAGATTAAAAGAGCAAGTGACTGTCACAATGCTGTCGCCCAGTCCTTTGTCTCTCTGTCTGTCTGCTTGTCCATCTGTCGGTTTGTCCGTTCGTCTGTCTGTCCGTCCGTCTTTCCATCTGTCTGTCGGTCGGTAGGTAGGTCTCTCTCTCTCTCTCTCTCTCTCTCTCTCTCTCTCTCTCTCTCTCTCTCTCTCCTCGAACAAAACAGATGTATCTATTTTCATCTACTCTTTAATGAAAACGATTCAAAGCTTTCCTCAGTAGATGCTGAGCCCGTTTGGTAAGAAAACACCAACCTCCACCCCCTCCTGTTTCCTGCTACCACCCACTACCCTCCCGCCTTCCTCCCCACCCATTTCTCTGTCTGTCTGTCTGTCTCTCTCTCAAAATGTTTTATTTTTTCTTTTCGCCATGTGTGTCTCTGTCCTTCGGTGGTCTCTGTCTGTGTCTCCCTCTCTCTCTCTGTGTCTCTCTGTCTGTCTGTCTCAAAATGTCTTTTTCTCTTTTCGCCATGTGTGTCTCTGTCTTTCGGCTCTCTCTCTCTCTCTCTCTCTCTCTCTCTCTCTCTCTCTCTGGCAGGCGAGCGACGTTCGCTCGCTGCCTCCACACCCGCATCCACACACAACAGCAGCGGAAAGCCAGTTTTCTCGCAACGCTTCTTCCTCTCTCTCTCTCTTTCCTCCTCTCACTCAGGGTGCAGCTCTCCTATCAGTGCCACACACAGAGACTCCGCTCTCTGGCAGGCTGGAATCGAACGCCGTCTGTTCAAAGCGATGTGGACAGCGCCGCTGGTGTGCCAAGCAATGCTCCGATAGGAAGATTGTTGCTGCGTTACGTGTTGACTGCTGTGGTGGGGTGTGTGTGTGTGTGTGTGGAAGTGATTCGAATGTGAGATAAACTGTTTAGTCAGGTAGGCGATAGGTGAGCGACAGGCGATAGGTGAGCGCACGAGCACGCACACCCGTAGACACATATATTCACATACATACACACAAGCGCAGACACATACGCGCACGCACGCACGCACGCGCACACACACATACATACACATGCACGCAGGTACATACACGTGCGCGTACACACACACACACACACACACACACACACACACACTTCATACTTTCGTGTGCAGTCATCAACTGTTTTCACCTTTTATTGTGTTTGGAACACAGTCAGATGTGTCGAGTCACAAGCTGAAGTCAAGAAAAAAAAAAAAAAAACAAAAAAAAAAAAAACATCACAGGTGAAGCAACGTGTGTCTCTTCCCTTTCAGATTGAGTTGATTAGAAACCCCCTCAGTGTGAGTCACCCTCTGTTGTAGAGTCAGTTTGGCAGAGGGGGTTTTCAGGGAACCGAGAAGACAGTGGTGTTTAGGAAGCTATTAGAGGTATTTACGTTTCATCGCTGCCATTCACCCCCATCCTCTGCCTGCTGTTTAGTCTGCTTGTTGTGGCCTGGTGGCTAAGCAAAGACTCTGGCTTGCGCAGCGTGTTAATGAGTCTTCGCTTGGTTCCGACCGTTTTGCGTCGTTAAAACAGCAGTTCGGTGATGTTCTTTCTTACAGTGAAGGATACGAAACTCCGAGGAAGAGCAAAATAGGTTTGTGGACCTCTTGTTATGTGGTGTTTTATTGAAGGTAAGTGTTTAGCAGATGGAAATGTCTGGATTCTTGTTCTTCTTGTGGCAGTTCACCTGTTCACATAGAGCCCATTTGTCATGGTACTGAGAGATAGTGGAGTTCTTGACACAGTAATGTCAGATCTGTTATTGAGAAAACGTCAAACCAAATGTTTCAAAATTAACCATACTCCATACCGGTTACAAACTGGATTGAATAGGTATCAGACCCCTCCCCCCCACCCCCCACAGAATCTTACAGTAAGGAGTAGAGCTATACGTTAACAAAAGAGCCCGTATTAGTTCAAGCGATGTTTTCAGACAGTTATTCTGTCCTTGGCGTTTACTCGTCTCTGTTAGCAGTGATTTGAAACCTTCGTACTTCGACGACTATGTTGTCACTTGTGCTGTCACTTGTATGTGTCAGCAGTGATTGCCGTTTCTTATACTCGGTGTCCAACGAATATGTCGTCACTTGTGCTGTCTACTTATCTGTGTCAGCAATGATTTAAACTCTTCTCGTTCAGTGTTTAACAAATTATTCACACTGTCACTTAAGATATTTTTTCCATCAAGTGGTGTACTAGGGTTATCTTGCTGTTACGCCAAATTCGATTCTCTGTCTTACAAAAGAGGACATGTCTTTAATGTTTTCGGTCGCTGGATAGACGACGAAAGTCAGGTCATTTGAAGTTTCAAACGTGCTGTTGCAATGCCATTCTCGATTTTGTTTCACCAAAGACACGTCTTTAATGTTTTCAACTGGATAGACCTTTGTCGTGAAGTACATTAAATTGATGTTAAGCTTTGTTGAAAGAAAGGAAGCATATAATTAAAGTTCCCATCTGGACCGGTCAGGCGTTGGTGAATTCAGTCAACGTTCCGTGTAATTAGTTTACAACAAGCAGGCTCCAGGTGCGTTCAGGTCATCCCTACAGTTGAAAGTTTCACGCTGTGTGGGGCAATAACCACACAACGTCCACAACTCTCTCCCGAGGGGGGTGGGGTGAAGGTCAAGGAAACTGTCTGTTCCGGCGCTGATGATTCCTAGCTTGTAACCTCATTAACCTGCTTTACCAGCCTGGCTGCCAGACGTTTGAACTGAAAAAGTTCGCGCATTGGTGATTTCTTTTGGCCGAAGCCAGGGCAGGTGTGATGACAGGTGTGGATATTGGGTTCACGCAGTCTGAAAATGCCGCTTGAGAAAGTTGATCTACCTGTTAGCATCGCTGAGAGCCAAACAGTGGTAAACACCTACAAAAATGTGTAGATAGTTCATCTGACAGTACAAAGTTTTACAATGAAGATAATACATTAAGACGCTCTTCAACATAATAGCTACATAAAGAGAATCATTTCTATTCTCAGGAGATTCAAAGCTTGTGTTGATCGTACATGATATCGATTGATCTGTCAGCTGGACCAACTGTCGCAAACAGTAATCGGATTGTCATGGTAATGAGAATGATGTTCTAAATTTCCAAGCATAAAAAGCGCATTTTGCAGACAGTACACTTAAAAGCGAAGGTGGGGGTCGTATATGTACTTAAAACAACCATTTAGAAAACTTATTTAGCAAATAGTAGGAACAAAGCATGCTGATTTTGTTAGATATCATCAATATAATATTATGTTCTGCGCTTACAGATATACGATGTTGAAGAAGTCAGCTTACGCTTGCGGATATGTCTTGTTAGTGAACTTATGTGTAGAAACCATGATGGCACATAGACTATAACTGAGTTGAACCAGTGAAAAATTATTTAAAGAAACACGTATCTGCTTGTTGTCAGTAATTATACACTCAACCTCTCTGAAAATCCTGTACACAGTTTGTATATACACACCATTTCTTTCACAAGACCGGTAAGATCAGTATATCTATCTACAATTTACATTCGTAACAGAAACGAAACGGTAAAGAAGGAAACAACCAAACCTCGTCGTAACAACGTTGATAACATCAACAGCAACCAGAACAACAAAGGAACGACGCGAACAAAGGAACAACAATGACAAAAACATCCAACTTTCGTGTGCTTGACAAAGCTCGCAACCACGTTCCTAACAAGCTTTGAAAAGAAAAAAAAAATATAAAAAACACAATAATAATAATAAATAACGTTTTCAAGCCCAAACAGCTGCCATTGGGGAGGAAACCTCAGAATCGCTCAGATAGCAAGAAGTATCAAGGTTCTCTCCATCTGTTTCAACCTCTGTGATTGTCTGCCATGGCTCTGTGGAAGTCTCGCAAAGCCATGTACAAGCTCTCTGTGCTGGGACTCTTCGCTGGCTTCATCCTCTACATCGTCGGCTTCTCCACGCCCTACTGGTTTTACGCCACGCCGAACGAGGGTTCCCAGGGTCTGTGGGAGTACTGCAACGGTCGCTGCCATAAGCTGGAGGTGGAAGAAGGTGGGTGATGATGATGAACGGTTTGTTTGTTTACTTGTTTGTTGTTTGTCTGTTTGTTTCTGAAGTCAAGGAGGTAAAGTCGTTCAATCGCTTGAGGTCTATGAGCATGGCCCCCGCTACATCGATTCCTTTTTTGTTTGTTTTTGTTTTGTTTCTTGATAAACAATCTGCCAAGTTCATCACACACACACACACACACACACAACACACACACACACACACACACACACACACACACACAGTGCGCGCGCGCGCGCGCGCGCGCGCGCGCGTATGTGTGTGTGTGTGTGTGTGAGGGAGTTTTGGAATATATTTCGTTGTTTCTTTAATTAACTATTTTATATTACCCCCACACCCCCCACACCCCCATTCC
Organism: Conus canariensis; assembly: GCA_033310375.1. NCBI lineage: Eukaryota > Metazoa > Mollusca > Gastropoda > Neogastropoda > Conidae > Conus > Conus canariensis. The sequence continues at coordinate 17,521,070 of CM065714.1, read as the reverse complement.
CAGCTTCTCTCTCTCACTCTCTCTTTCTGTATCTCTGTCTCTCTCTTATGTCTCTCTCTCATATCTATTTCTGTCTTTGTCCTAGTTTATCTGTACGTCTCCTCACTTTCTCCACCCCCACCCCCCTACTCCCACGCAGTCCGTCTGTCTGTCTGATGGTCTCTCTCCCATCATGTCTGTCTGTCTGTGTCTCTGTCTGTGTCTGTCGGCCTGCCTGTCTGCCTGCCTACCTACCTATTTGCCTGTCTGTCTCTTTCTCACCATCTGTCTGTCTGTCTGCCTATTTGTTGTCTGTCTGCCTGTCTGCCTCTCTCTCTCTCTGACACACACATAGCCTACACACACACACACACACACACACACACACACACACACACACACACACACACACACACACTCTCTCTCTCTCTCTCTCTCTCTCCCCCTCCCCCTCTCTCTCTCTCTCTCTGTCTCTCTCGTCTTCTTACTTGATTGATGGTTGGAAGTATGAATCCAGGTAATGATGGGAAGATGATAATCTGTGAGGAAGTAAGGTAAAGTAAACCCCTCTCTTCTTTTTGGGGTGTGGAGAAGATAAAAGGTGAGGGATAAGACGGAGGATAGAGAGAGAGAGAGGGGGGTGGGGGTGGGGGTGGTGGGAAGAGTCGGATCGACTTTTCTACATCTCGTCTGTGAAAAAGAGGGCACGGGCGGCCGCGTTTGTGCTTGATAACAGCAGTAACTGTCTGAGAGTTTACTTCTAAGTTTCTTTGTTCTGTCTTGAAGACAAACGAGCTTGCGGTTGTCTGAAGGAATGAGGTTTTGAGACCGTTTTCCCGTCTGGCAGGAAATTCCATAGACAACACACACTGCGATCTCGGTGCCAGTGTCTGGACAGTTTCTGACGGGTTGAAAATTGATTGATGAGTTAGTCCAGTCTAGAGTTTAGCCAGTGAAGGAGATGGATGAGGGGTCAGGTGAACAAAGTAGTGATATTTTGATATTTGACTCCAAAGTGTAAACAAAGTGAGTCGAGGGTCACCATGCTATTTTTGTTGTTCATGTGTCCGTGAGCGCGCGCGCGCGCGGGTGTCTGTGTGTGTTTATTGCGTTTTGTGTGCATGTGGTTTGTATGGATCTTCTCCGTCTGTGTGTGTGTGTGTGTGTGTGTGTGTGTGTGTGTGTGTGTGTGTGTGTGTGTGTGTGCGTGCGCGCGCGCGTCGTGTGTGTGTGTTGTGTGTGTGTGTGTGTGTGTGTGTGTGTGTGTGTGTGTGTGTTTATTGCGTGTTGTGTGCATCTGGTGTGTACGGAGTCTCTCTCTCTATTTGTTTGTGTGTGTGTGTGTGGTGGTTGTGTTGTGTGTGTTGTGTGTGCATCTGCTCGCTCCTCTCCTTCCCCATTGTCCCATCCATTTTTCCCCTTCATCCTCATGGGGCATGATTCATCACCTTGATTTACGTGGGAATCGCCGCCTCGTCTGTGGTTTGATTTACTGTGCCTCTGTTTTGCATTGTGTAGTGTTAGACGTTTTACATACTTCATCGCTTTTTTCATGGCGTACAGAGAAAGTTCCAGCGCCAGAAAAAATGGCAAATGTGTAGATGATCGGAACACACACAACACACACACACACACACACACACACACACACACACACACACACACACTTAAATATATATATATATTAATATATATTTTATATATATATATAGAAAAGTCATATATATAATATATATAATATAAAACACACACACACGCTCGCCCCAGACACACACACACACACACGGATACAAATGTTCTCTCGCCGATTGAAACCATTTTATTGTCAGATTAACCCGAGTTTGTACGGATGTTTGGCAACACAAACAACGTAAAAAAAAGTAGAAAATTAAGCACTTCCAAAGATCTATAAGAATATAGTAATTTTCTAATGATTAGAAACAGATAAAACATATCTCTGAAATTCAAAATCTGAAATCTGTGTGTCTCTCTGTCTGTCTGTATCTCTCCATATGTATGTCTATGACTGTGTGTCTGTGTGGGTGTCTGCCTACCTATCTATCTACCTATCTATCTATCTATCATCTTCATCTATCTGTCCATCTATCCATCTATCTTATCTATCCATCCATCTGGCTGGCTGGCTGGCTCTCTGTGTGTTTCTCTCTGTCTGTCTGTCTGTATGTCCCTGTTTCTTGTATTAAGATAACCTAAACCCCGAACATATCTATCTTATCTTATATGAAACCATAATCACGTGGAATATGTTTTTCTGTCCGTAAACAGACAGGAATGAAAGGTTTTAATCACAAGAGAGAGAGAGAGAGAGAGAGAGAGAGAGAAGAGAGAGAGAGAGAGAGAGAGAGAGAGAGAGGAGAGAGAGAGAGAGAAGAAAACTCGAGAGTGAACTCATGAACTCGTGACTTTAATGTGAGGCCTCCAGCCTATCCAATGAGACACGTAACATGAAATTGTTTATGCTATTGAAAATGAATGATTTATATAGAAAAATGTTCAAAAAAAAGGCTGCTTATTCGGCGATAACAAAGGTAACAAACTTAGGTGTATAACATTTTATTACAACTGTTCCTCTCTAAAACGTACAGCGTAATAGTACAAACGTAGCAACATCTCTCATTATGACAGCATTATTGTTTTGCAATAGTGTCTTCAGATAGAGAGAGAGAGAGACAGAGACAGAGAGAGAGACAGACAGAGAGAGAGAGAGACAGAGAGAAGAGAGAGAGAGAGAGAGAGAGAGAGAGAGAGAGAGAGAGAGTGATTAACCCTAACGCCGACAGTACGAGATCGCAGGAAACAAGCAACTAACAGAAAATAAGAAAGAAGAAAGGTAACCTTGCTCCAGGATGAGACAGTTGCACGCCCATAAATCCAAAGGAATGCCGCTCCCGACCCCAGTTCGTCTAGGACAAAGGCATATACACCGCCGCGCACACATCACCGGCCCACGCATGCCAACAACAACAACACCAACAACAATAAGTGAGGAAATGAGCAAACACAATTCAACTTTTATTCAAGACTGGCAAAGCTTTTTGAGTGTGCACTTTGTGAACATATCACACAGTGGAACAGGAACAAACACAGGTCACCTCGCTGTGACTGATATCAAAGGAAACTTTAAGAGGATACAACAAACTGAAAATAACAAAGAGGGCAGTTCTTATTCTTGAGACAACTGCGTGACCATAAATCCAAACGTATGCTGTTTGCGGTTCGCCTAGTCCAAATGCAGACATCAAACTCAAAGATACGTTTTCCTACCTATCAAAACCAGAAGGAAGAGAGATAGAGAGAGAGGGATGAGAAGGAATGCGTGTGTGTGTGTGTGTGTGTGTGTGTGTGTGTGTGTGAGAGAGAGGAGAGAGAGAGAGAGAGAGAGAGAGAGAGAGAGGAGAGAGAGAGAGAGAGAGAGAGAGAGAGAGAGAGAGAGAGAGAGAGAGAGAGAGAGAGAGAGAGAGGAGGAGGAGAGGAGAGAACTCGGAAAACTTTTATTCGATCAAGGATTGAGATTTAAGGCAGAGCCTATTCTTCCAAAAGCTAAATTATTCAGATAGAGAGGGAGAGAGAGAGAGAGAGAGAGAGAGAGAGTCAGACAGACAGAGAAGGGGTGAACAGGTCGACACACTAACAGTCAGAGAAACACGGAGAGAAAGAGTCAGATGTGAGAAGCTTTAACTCGTTTACTGGAAGTTGGTGTGCGTTGTTTTATCGAAGTGGTTCAAAATGTGGGACAAACTCTCAAGAGGATTGGTGGAAAAGGGAGACTGTTTGTTTGCCTCATCTCTCTCTCTCTCTCTCTCTCTCTCTGTATGTGTCTGCCTGTCCGTCCGTCCGTCTGTCTGTCTATCTCTCTGCTCTCTCTGTTTCTGTCTCTCTCACTCTGTCTCTCTCTCTCTCTCTCTCTCTCTCTCTCTCTCTCTCTCTCTCTCTCTCTCTCTCTCTCTCTCTGTCCAAGAATCGCAAATATTGCTTTAGCATGTGCCCTCTTCGAAGGAAAAACTTTCCTTACTTTTTTTTACAACTCTCTTCGCTTGTTTCATTTCTGATTTCTTTTCTCCCTTCTTTCATTTCTTTTTTCTTTTCTTAGTTTCCTGTTTTTTTCCCTTCCTACCTTCGTTGTTCCCTCTTTGTTTCTCTTTGTTCTCATTTCTCTTCTTTCTTTACCCTGTATTTCCGTCATTCTTTCTTTCCTGACACCTTTCCTTTCTTTCAATCTTCATTTCTTTCGCCTTCCTTCTCTTTTTTTTTTTTTACCCCTCTTTCTTTCTTTCTTTCTTTCGTGATTTCTTTTTCTTTCTTTTCACCATTTCTTTCTGCTTAAAATCCCATGTTTTTCCTTTTCCCTCATGTCTTTTTTTTTTTTTACGCATTTATTTCCTTCCTTCTGTTCTTTGTCATTTTTTTTTTCTCTCAGTTTTTAACCTGTCTTCATGTCTTCCCCTTTTTCTTCTCTTTTTCTTTTCTTCTTTCTTTCTTTTCTTCTTCCTTTGTTTCCTCCTCCATTTCTGTCTCCTCTCATTCTTTCTTCCCTCATTTCTTTCTTCCCTGCGGTCCCCATTCTTTCTTACTTGCCTGATTTTGGTTTCTGTCCTCCTTTTTTCTTCTTTCTTTCTTTCCTTTTCCGCCTTTCTGTTTGTTTTTCATTCTTTCTTCTTGTTTTTTTCCTCATTTCTTTCTTTCTTTTTTTCAGTTTTTTTTTGTTGCTTTTCTTTCTTTCCTTCTTTTTTTTCGGTCTTTCCCTTTCTTTCTCATCCTTCTCATCTTCACTCAGCTTTTTTTGTTTCGTCTGTCTTTCTGTTTTTCTTTACCTCTTCCTTTCTTTTCTTTTCTTATTCTTCTTTCCTTTCATTTTTTGTTCCATTCTTTCTTTCGTTTTCTGACACGCTCTAAAACCAGGGAAGCGACGAATGATGGCGGTGATTAGTCTGTCGTGAAAAGCCTGTGAAAGACTTTGGGAGAAGGGGAGGGGAGGGGGTGGAGGATAATGTGGGGTGGTGGTGGTGAAGGGATGGGGGACAGGAGGAGTGCGAGTGAGGTAGCTTTGGTGTCTGGTCGGGGAGGAGAAGAGTTGTATTTGCTAACAGACAAGGGGACGGCACCAGAACCATTTCTGTGGAATAACTACTTCAGAGATCGGGGATGATGATGATGATGATGATGATGATGATGATGATGATGGTGATGGCAGCAATGATAATATTAATAATGATAATGATGATGATGATGGCAGCAATGATAATATTAATAATGATGATGATGATGATGATGATGATGATGATGGCAGCAATGATAATATTAATAATGATGATGATGATGATGATGATCACCATCATCATAACGATGATAATAATAATGATAATAATGATAACAATAATAATGATGAAATAATAATAGTAACAGTAATAATCATGATAATGACAACAATAATGATAATAATAATAATACAACAATGATGATGATAATAATGATAATAATAGTAATAGTAAAAATAATGGTACTACTACTACTACTACTAATACTACTACTACTAATGATGATGATAATAATGATGATGGTGATGATGATGTAATGGAAAGTTTACATGGGCCAGTCTCTATTGACTTCACCACAACTGCGTACACAAACACAACAACACCAATGACCATAACAACAAAAGCAACAAAAATCATCGTTCGATCAATCACTTGTCTATACACCACACACACACACACACACACACACACACACACACACACGCACACGCACAAACAACACACACACACACACACACACACACACACACACACACACACACAAAACCCACACACACAAAACACACACACAACACACACACACACACACACACACACACACACACACACACACACACACACACAAAACACACACACACACACAACACACACACACACACACACACACACACACACACACACACACACACACACAACAACACAACAACAACACACACACAACACACACACACACACACACACACACACACACACACACACACACACACAACACACACACACACACACACACACACACACACACACACACACACACACACACACACACACACACACAATATCATCAGCTTACCACAGACTCTGTCACAATCCAGCAGAAGAAGCACAAACAGTGAGACAGAAGTACAACTGTGCCAATGATGGGAAGAGGAAAAGCACTTTGAATATTTTTGAATGATTGAGTTAGTGAATTTGCTAGGACACGGCTATGGCGGACAGAAAATGGAAGGTCATTCAATAGCGCAGGTTCAAGGGAAGAAAAATGCTCGCAGACCTAAAGAGATTCTGATATTCTGAGTCTTGTTCACATCCAAGACTAAATTTTGCACCCAGACCGAAGAGATGTGTGACAGTTTGTCCTTCGGTTTCATCGTCTTGCATGCTATTTGTTCTGCTTGAAGAAGACCCAACAGGTCCAAACGCGTTGTGTTTGCTTTGTAAACTGTTTCTTCTTTTGTTTGGCGGACAAGTGATTCTGTTTTTTGCTTTCACGTTCTGAAATGTTTTGGATTAGGAATGTGAAAGATGCGTGTATCCTCGGAAGATCGTGAGGGAGGGGGGGGGGGGGAATGCATACATGCACAGTTCAAACAAATAAAGTGCTGCGGGGGGGGGGGGGGGGGGGGTATATAGATGCAAAGTTCAGACAAATAAAGTGCTGCATTGCCAGTTATGACAGTGTATCAATATATATGCATATTTTATGCTCGATTCGATTGCAGACAGAAGGGCAATGCCTATCGGAGAGCTAGGATATAAATTTCTGTTTGGTTTGGGTTTGTTTCGTTTTTGGAAAACAAGGGAGCAGCACAATTATTCATGATTCTCTGCGATCGATGCTTCAGATTCTGGAGAAGCGCAGCAAGTAGAGCATAGCAGTAGTCCAGCCGAGAAAGAGCCAGAAATATGGACAGTGTTTTTTTTTTGTTTTTTTTTTTTGTAGGCAGCCGCGAAGACCAAAGGAAAGGTGAGGGTGGTGGGTGTGCGTGGGATGGGGGGGGGGGGGGGGGGAAGGGGTTTTAACATCCACACCCTCCCCCTCCCGCCTGAACAAAATTGCGGCTATTCAGTTCCTGAAATGTCAACAATTGACATTTATTTCCAGCGAGGACGACAAGCGCTGCCACCGCCACCATCACATCATCATCGTCATTATCATCACCATCATGATCATCATCATCAACAACAACAACAACAATAATAATAACACTGATAATAATAATCATAATGATGATGAAGATGATAATAATGATAATAATAACATGAATGATAATAATATTAATGATGATGATAATAATGAATGATGATGATGATGATGATGATGATGATGATGATGATGATGATGTTAGCAACAACAATACTAACAATAACAACTGCTACGACTTCTATTGATACTATCATTACTACTACTATTACAACAACCACAACCACAACAACAACGACAACAACAACAACGAAGAACAACAAGAAGAAATAAGTTCACACACACACACACACACACACACACACACACACACACACACACACACACACACACACACACACTCACACACACTACAACAATAAAAACTACCAGGTACAGTCCAAATTATCCACAAGGTCAGACTGCAGACCTGTTAAGGCGGGGATGGGAAGATGGAGGGATGGAGAAGGGAAGGGGGGTGGAGGGGGAGGGGGGGCGAGAGGAGGGATGACAAGGCTTGCGGTGTCTTTCCTGCTGTGTACAGTCTTCCCCTGTACTTCATTTACTTCCCCCTCTCCCTCCCTTCTTCCTGCTGTGTAACGTCTGCCCGTGTATTTTATTTCCTCCCCTCCCCACCCCTCTTCCACAAAACTCCCAATCTTCCTCTCACTCCCCTCTCCCCCGCCCACCCCATCCCCCCTTCCCCCTCACCTGCCCGCCCAGCTCTCCCTCCCATCTCCCGTTGGTTCTCCGGTTTTGTATAACAAACGACCTCAGTCTCTTTCGTCGCCACGTTAAGATAAAAGCTTAAAACTAAAACTTCCAGCCAGTTCTGTTGTTTGGTTGGGCTGGGTTGATTGGTTCATTAATTCATTTTTTTTTTTGTTTTTTTGGTTTGATTGGTCTGTTGCTTGATTGATCGGTCAGCTGGTTGGTTGGTCAGTGGCAGTGGCATTTGCCCCCACGCCCCTCATTGTAGACCTCCGTCCAAAGCCACAGCCTGGCTTGTTCAACTACAGCTCTAGCACAGACAATCCATGAGGAGCAGCCAATGTCGTCGTCTTTAGGCAACCCACCAGAGGAGACACCGCACTGCTGGCGATATGCAGTGTTCGGTGGCGCCTGTTCTGATCCAACATACACAGAATGCCATCTACTAAGCCCCCTACTGACGACAATAATTGCATAGTCGTGGAGTCATAGTGAGTGAGCTCTCCCTCTGGAGGGCGCCACCACATTGTAGGCTGGTTGGCTGGTTGGTTGTTTGGTGGGTTAATTGAGTTGGTTGACTGGTAGTTTGACTGGTTGGTTCGGTTACGTGGTTAGCTGGTTTGGTTGGCTGGCTGGGTCAGTTGATTGGTCGTTAGTTTGTTTAGCTGGTTGGCTCATAGCTTGGTAGTTTTTATGGGTGAATTCGATATATTGTTGTGTGTCTGGTTTGGTTGGTAGCATTGTTGGCTGATTTTGTTTTTTGAGTGGCCGTCATAATGAGGTTGTCAGATTGATTGTTAAGGTGACTGATTCACTTGGCAAGCTTTTAATTGTTTGTCTGTTGTTGATTCGTCGGTTAGTTAGCTGGTTGGCTCGTTTCCTTGTTTTTCGTTCTGACAGATAAATATTTCCACCTCTTTGAAGAAAGAAATATCTTTTCAATTTTTCAAACATGTTCAGATATAGAAACCATGTATGTTGTTGTTACTCCCTGCCTGTGTCATGTGGTCTCCATCTGTCTAATTCTGTGTATTTTTCTCTCTCTCTGATTCTATGTGTGTGTGTAAGTACATGTGTGTGTGTGTGTGTGTGTGTGTGTGTGTGTGTGTGTGTGTGTGTGAGAGAGAGAGAGAGAGAGAGAGAGAGAGAGAGGAGAGAGAGAGATTCAGACAAGGAAACACACAGATGGAGACCACGTGAATAGGCAGGGAGTAACAACAACAAACATGGTTTCTATGTCTGGACATTTTTGAAAAAATTGACAAGATATATCTTTCTACAAAGTGGTGGAAAGATTCATCTGTTTTTAATCAACAGATTATAGTGCTGGCATTGTTGGTTAGATGGGGAAAGTGGTTTGCAATGATGAAGAGAAATAGGGGGAGGGAAAGTCAGGTAACTTGTAACGCCTAAACAAAACTATAGTCATCGTGCTGTGAATTGATCGACTTTCCAGTTTGAAGAAGGTTTGAAATAAACTGAATATGTACTAAGCCCAGATAGGGGTGCTATACTTTGACTTCTTTGCATCTTAGATATGACAAAAGTCAGGATTAGCTTTGTTGGTAGACCAGACCACATGATTTCACGGAGATCGAATGAAATGCTGAGTAAACACAAATCAAGACTTAAAATTTCATGGACTAGAGTTCAGCATGTCAAACAACAACAATAAACTTACTTTGTTGCATTCTTCACCTCAGATCGGATAACCACTGAACAGTAGGTACTTTGTTTACAACTGTTCTGTTCGAGCGTCCCTCACGCCAGAGTCAACCGTCTGCGAGTCAGCACAATGTGCACAAGCATATAGGTCTTTGGAATGTTGCACCTTTACAAAAGGAAAGAAAGAAAGAGAAAGAAAAAGGAAAGAAAAGAAGGAAACAAAGAAAGAAAGAAAAGGAAAGAAAAGAAAAGAAAGAAAGAATGAAAAAGAGAAGAAAAGAAAGAGAGAGGGAGGAAGAAAGAAAAAAGGAAAGAAAGAAAGAAAGTGGAAGGAAAAAAAGGAAGGAAAGGAAGAGGCAGAAATTCTAGGCGCTTATTGCTTATCTGAACGTTTGCCCGTCGCCATCTTTGCAGCATTAATTATCTCAAAGGAAATCATCTACTGATGCAAACGATCTCATTAACTCTCTTTGTCTTTTTTTCATCAGTACCAAGGGGCTCAAGACTGTTCTAGATGTGATTACACATATGTCCTATCATTTAAAAAGGTCATAAAGAGAGAGAGAGAGAGAGAGAGAGAGAGAGAGAGAGAGAGCGAGAGAGAGAGACAGAGAGACAGAGAGAGACAGAGACAGAGAGCGAGAGAAAGACAGAGAGAGAGAGAAAGACAGACAGAACAGAACACACACACACACACACACACACACACACACACACACACACACACACACACAGATTGAGAGATAGAGACAGAGAGATTGAGAGACAGAGAGAAAGAGACAAAAGGATGGCACAGGAATACTTCTCATACAGGAAAAAAGGACACCCAGCAGATGTAGTTGTGTTCAGTTTCAACTTACAGCCAGGCTGACTGCACCACAGAGGACCATAAATCAGGGCTTTCACGTGGTCAAGATCGATAACAGATTCCATATATATTTGTCTAAAAATAACGACACCATAATATCCAAAACAATACATCAGTTTATTTCAAACATAAAAATGTCTTAAAACTGTATATTTCCCCATAAAACTTAAACAAAACAAATATCGTTTAATCTATCTTTAAAACTGCACTAACGTATGGTGGAACACACCTGAGCAAGCTTTTCCTGGAGATTGCCGTTTAGTGTACGTGTGGAATGTCATGTAAAACCCAACGCTCTGCAATAACATGTTTCTTTACTGGGTGGTTCATTACATGGAACCCCATCAATTTGTAAAAGATTCAAGTGTGTGTAAAAAAAAAACTGGTCTTTATGTGACTGGCACAAAACTGTAGGCAATGCTAACGTGTTTTGCCGATCAAAGCGGCGAGAACGCAAACAGGCATCGCTACAAAGATGAAAGTGGTTAGACGGTAGATTGAAAATACCAGAGGGTTGTTTGTAGGCCCTACCTTGCTGTTCTTGCGGTTACCATCAACACACATACACACAAACGACAGATGATTGTCTAGTCTGCCTTTGGTATCAGGGCGTGCTTTATGCTGGTTCCTCAGGCGTTTCATTCCATCGTCGTCCTGTGTCCATGTACACAGCTGCATTTGCTGATAAGGATTTTCTTTGATCTTTCTCTCACACGCGGGCAAGGCACTAAGAAGAAAGATGATCTTTGTCAAGTTGTGTGTGTGTGTGTGTGTGTGTGTGTGTGTGTGTGTGTGTGTGTGTTGTGTGTGTGTGTGTGTACGTGTGTGTGTGTGTGTGTGTGTGTGTGTGTGTGTGTGTGTGTGTGTGTGTGTACGTGTGTGTGTGTGTGTGTGTGTATGTGTGTGTGTGTGTGTGTGTGTGTGTGTGTGTGTGTGTGTACGTGTGTACGTGTGTGTGTGTGTGTGTGTGTGTGTGTGTGTGTTCATCAAAAGCAAACAGATGTGTGGATAACGTAATTTGTTTTTTCAGTCTCATTTTCCACACCTCCAAATGGAGTTATTCCCACGCATCTCCGTCCGACTCTCTCATACACAGCACCACCCATGTCTATGGCGACACAGCCTCAGTGCCAGCAGTCCAAAGAGAGCAATTGATAACAAGCCATCATGAGGCAATCTACCAGAGGAAACACTGCACGGATGCTTAATCACTTCGATGGTGTTGAGTGGTGGCTGTTCTAATCCAGTGTGGACGCAGGACATTACCTATCAAGACCCCTACTGATGGCACTAATTGCTTGGTCGAGATGGTAGCGTGAGTGAGCACCCTCTTCCAGAGGGCGCCACACCATCTGTCTAACGTTAGTCCCCTATAGACGTGCCAGTACCAACGACTTCTGTGCCGCCTGGAGAGGAATTCCAAACTGAGATCACCAAGGGCATGATGGACCGATGGATAAGTACCTGTCTAATAAGAAAAATACCAGTGGAGAACTTGCTGCCGTTTAACAATGATACGAATGGAAAACATGCTAGTCATTTATTAAATATATCAATGCAGAAGTAGTCTACGATTGAAGAATGAAATTAGTGGCGAACTTGTCCATCATAATAACCCCGACTAACACGTCTTCCATTTGATGATACGAATAGAGAAGTTGCCTTTCATTTTAAAAACGAGACAATAGGAGAACTCACCTTTCGTTCAACAATGTTACTAGTTGAGAACTTGCCTGTATTTAATAGTAGTACTTATGGTGTACTTGCTTATTCTCAGAATGGTACTATTGAAGAACTTGCTGATCTTTTAAGTGATACTGATTGAAAACTTGCCTATCATTCAACCAGGATACTAACAGAGAATTTGCCTGTCATGTCAGATTTATGATGGTGTAGATCGAAGACATACCTATCATTTAACAGTGATACTAATCAAGAATTTGCCTATGATTTTAGAATGATTATGGAAACTTGCCTATCATTTAACAGTGATACTTACGGAGAACGTGCCTACCATTTCAAAATTATGATAGTTGAGATCGAGGATTCGTCTACTATTTAACAATGATAGTAATACAGAACTGTCGTTTAATAATCATACTTTGACCACAATGAACGAGATCAGATCGATTAAACAGACAATTCTTTCGTTCTTGATATGGATTAATTATCAACTTTTTATGTTATAGTCTTCATGATTTATTCGCTTTTTTTCTTTTGGGGCCACATTTGTATGTTTGATTGCATACTTGTCAGTATGGGAGAATAATACATTACTGCCTCAATAGATGATTGTTTATTTGCAGTGAGTACAAATGCGAATGACAAGAATTGTCGGTCAGTAGCATGTCTGTTTTCTCCGTTCGCTCGCTTGCTGATTCCCCCCCCTCCCCCCTCCCCCAATCAACCCCTCTCCTGACCTTTCTGTTGGTGGGTGGTTGCTGCATTAATAATGTGATTAGCACGAAGAGCAAATGGCTCGGCAAGAGAGCAATGCACATAACTGCATGAAGCAGCCAAGCTATTGGTAGTAATTGCTGATGTTTGTTTTCTTTTCTGTTTTTAACCCAATATTTCCCACCTCCGTCGTTTATCTTTCCGTCAACCATTTCTTTCATCCAGGTGGTTATTTGCTTTGCTTTGTTCGGTTCTCCCTGTCAGTATTGTTTGTTCTGACGTGTTTGTTTCTCTGTTTATTGATCGGGAAACTGATGGAGGTCTTGCTGAGCGCGAGCGCGCGTGGAGGGATGGGGAAGGAAGGAGAGAGAGAGAGAGAGAGAGAGAGAAGAGAGAGAGAGAGAGAGAGAGAGAGAGAGAGTTGACTGGAGGGAGAAGGGGAAAATGAAAGTGAGAGACAGAGAGGAACAGAGGGAGGAAGAGAGAAGGGGTAAGGAGGGAGGGATGGAGAGGGGAAGGGAAGGAGAGAGAGAGAGACAAAGAGAGAGAGAGAGTGAAGGGGGAAGGGGAAGAAGAGAACTCCATGCGGCACAGACAAATGCAGCCTAAACGATTAAAGTAGATTTTTTTTTTCAAAGGCAAAAATGTCGAGAACATGTAAAACAGAGAAGGCAGCATTGCGAAACACTCGTAAGGCACCACGCAGCAGTAGTAGGTACATCATGAACCAGGTTTCACGAGCTACTAGTAGCTGCGTATTTAACCAATGAAACGATTGTCCACCTGTATATACATCCTTCGAATGCCAGAAAGCGTTGGCACATGGCAGGCGTACACCATTTAAGAATGTCCACATACATACATACACACATGCATACATACATGCATATATACATACATACAGACATGCATACACACACACACCCTACACGACACGACACGACACGACACGACACACGACACGACACGACACGACACACTACACTAAGAAACACGATCCAACATGGCTGGGAAAGCTGATCTTTTACTGTCAAGGTCTGCCGGCAGCTTCACCCAAGTGGCTACAACAGCAATGACCAGGTGTTCAGAGATGTGGCGGGGAACTTGGCAGGAAATTCTAGCAGCTGATGAGATTTCACACCATCACTGTGATTCTGTGCTGACGGGTGGTCGTTTGCCTCGTCCGTTCGATGATGGCTGTTATCTTCCTCATCCTTGGGTCATGTAACATCCGTTTCTCTGGGTTTTCATTTCTTCTTCTTTCCTTCTTTTTTTCTTATTTCTGTAAATGTTTGATGTTGTTGTTGTTTTCTTCCCTGTGTCCCGCTCTCTCAGTCGCGTTACTCTTCCAGTTGGTGCATTCAAGTCTCTCTCTTCTCCCCCCCCCCCCCCCCCCCATCTACCACGCTCAGACACACCCACATCCAGGCTAGCTCTGATGTATTTCCAGTGCTGGGGAGTGAAATCATGCTGTCAATAATAGTTTTAATCAGGAAACCTGCCAGAGGAGGCACTGCCCTGCCGCTGAGTCACTTTGATCGTAAAAAGTGGTGCCTGGTGTGATTCAAGATCTGCAGGGCAACAACTCCTAGGCCCCCTACTGATGAGGTTAATAACTAAGATGATTATTATTTTGTCGGTGGGTTTATTGACTTCACTTCTCTTTTAGTGTGTGTGTGTGTGTGTGTGTGTGTGTGTGTGTGTGTGTGTGTGGTGTGCGCGCGTGCGTGTGTGTGTGTTTGTGTGTGTATGTGCGTGTGCCTGTGCGCACTCACACATACAAGCATGTGCAATCATACACAAAACACACACACACACACACACACACACACCATACACACACACACACACAGAGACACATATGAACGTGCATGCACGCACACATACACACACACACACACACACACACACACACACACACACACACACACACATTACAACAATAAACACTAACAAGCACATTTTAAACTGGTAAAAATGTATTAAAACTGTATATTTCCCCATAAAACCTAAACGCAAAGAAGTATTATGTATTCTATTTAAAATGCACACACTCACATCTGGTGGAACAAATTGAACAAGGTCTTCCTGAAGACTGCCGTTAAGTGTGTATGTGGAGTGTCATATAAATCCCAACACTCTGTCAGGACATGTTTGCATAGTGAGTATTCATCACATACTGAGATTTGTGGAACCTGATCAATCTGCAAAAGATGCAAGTGTGCCTATAAAAAAGTGGTCTGTATGTGACTGGCACAAAACTGTAGGCAATGCTAACGTGTTTTGCCGATCAAAGCGGCGAAACGCAAACAGGCATCGCTAGAAAGATGAAACTGGTTAGGCGGTAGATTGAAAATACCAGAGGGTTGTTTGTAGCCTCTTCCTTGTTTTTATTGCAGTTGCTATCAACACACATACACACAAACGATAGATAATTGTCTTGTCTGCCTTTGGTATGAGGGCGTACTCCATGCTTGTTCCTCAGGCCTTTCATTCCATCTATCTCGTGCGTCCATGTACACATCTGTTTTTGCTGATAGGGATTTTCTTTGATCTTCCCCTGCGCACGGGCAAGGTGCTGAAAAGAATGATGCTCTTTAATTGTCAGGTGGTGTGTGTGTGTGTGTGTGTGTGTGTGTGTGTGTGTGTGTGTGTGTGTGTGTGTGTGTGTGTGTGAGCAAGATTTCCGGGAAAGCAGGTGTGTGGACCATATAACTTTTTTCAGTCTCATCCTGCATACGTCCAGATAGTCTTAATGTTACACCACTCACTCTCTCATACACAACCACACCCTGGTTTATGCCAAAGCAACCTCAGTGCCAGCAGTCACTAGAGAGCAATAAATATAAATCATCACCAGGCGACTCATCAAAGAAGACACCGCGCAGGTGCTGCGGCACTTCGCTCGTACTCGGTGGTGCCTGGTCCGATCCAACATAGACGCATGATATCACTTACTGAGCCCCCTACTGACGGCAAGAATTGCTGAGTCAAGAAGGCAGCATGCTTGGAACCCCCCTTTCAAAGGGTGCTACTACATCTACTCAATGACAGCCCCCCTCGAAAGTGCCAGGTCCGAACAGTTTGATGAACTCGACCCGGTCACAGACGTCAAGAGGAAATCGACACTGAGATCAGTGAGGGCATGATTACTTGCCTATCATTTAAGAAATATACTAATTAAGACAATAGGGGACTTGCCTATAAAAAATATACTCATTAAGAACTTGCTATAATCCAACAATGATACTTGTGGAAAACTCTCTTGTCATTTATCATTTCAAAATTATAATAGAGATCAGGAACCTGCTCGTAATTTAGCAGTTATACTAAAGGAGAAGTATTATTTAGTAATCATACTTTGATTACAATGAAGGAGATTAAATCGGCTGAACTAAACAATTCTTTTGTTCGGATTGATAATCAACTTTTATTACAAAGTTTTTAGAATTTATTGGCTTTTTTTCTTTATGGGCCACATTTGTTTGTTTACATCCTTGCCAGTGTTGGATAATGATGCATTACTGCCTAAGGAGATGATTGTTTATTTGCAGTATGTGCACATGCGAATGACAAGAATTGTAGATCCGTCGCATGTCTGTTTTTCTCTGTTCGCTCGCTCGTTGACAACGCACTCCATACTCCTCCCCTGCTCCTGGCATCGCTGTTGATATGTGGTTATTATCTTGAATGGAGATTCGTGCGACCAGAGCTGCGTATGCCATTAGCGTGAATATTCGTTTTTGCTGCATCAATAACTTGATTAGTACGAAGAATAAATGGTTGGACAAGAGAGCAATGCACGTAACCGCATGAGGCGGCCAAGCTATTGGTAGTTATTGCTGATGTTTGTTTTTTCCTCTGTTTTATAACCCTCTGTTTCCCACCTCCGTCGTTTATCTTTCCGTCAACCATTTCTTTCATCCAGGTGGTGATTTGCTTTGCTTTGTTCGGTTCTCCCTGTCAGTATTGTTTGTTCTGACGTTTGTTTCTCTGTTTATTGATCGGGAAACTGATATGATGGAGGGCTTGCTGAGCGCGAGTGCGCGTGGAGAGAGAGAGAGAGAGAGAGAGAGAGAGAGAGAGAGAGAGAGAGAGAGAGAGAGAGGAGAAAGAGAGAGAGAGAGAGAGAAAGAGAGAGAGAAGAGAGAGAGAGAGAGAGAGAGAGAGAGAGAGAGAAGAGAGAGGAGAAGGGAAGAGAAAGAGAGAGGCGAGAGAGAGAAAGAGAGAGCGAGAGAGAAAGGAGAGAGGACGAGAGAGGAAAGACAGAGAGAGAGAGAGGAGGAGAGAGAGGGGGAGAGAGAGGAAGAGGAGAGGAGGAGAGAGGGAGAGAGACACAAGGAGGCAAGAGAGAGAGGGGAATGATGAGACAAAACGACAACAGACACACACAGCACAAGCACGCACGCAGCGCAGCAGACACGCACGAGACACACACACACACACACACACACACCACCACACACCACACACACACACACACAACATATATATATATATATATTATATATATATATATATGTGTGTTGTGTGTGTGTGTGTTGTGTGTGAATGGTTGGAGAGAGAGAGAGGTGGGTGAGTGGGGAGTACGCCATGCAGCACAGAAAAATGCAGAATAAACGATTCAGGTAGATTTTTTTTCAGAGGCAAAAAATGTTGAGAACATGTCAAAAGAGAAGGCAGCATTGCGAAACACCGTGAGGCACCACGCAGCAGTAGTAGGTACATCATACACCAGATATCAGAGCTACTAGTATCTGCGTATTTAATCGTTGAATCGACTGTCCACCTGCACATACATTCTTCTAATGTCGGAAAGTGTTGGCACATGGCAGGCGTACACCATTTTAAGAATACATACATACAAACATACAGTGCATACATACATGCATCCATACATGCACACACACACACACCCCACACCCCCCCCCCCCCACACAACACACACACACCGCACGCAAGCACGCACGTACGCACGCACAAACGCGCTCACACACCTCACACACACACACACAAACACACACACACACACACACACACACACACACACACACACACACACACGCTTATACAAGAGAGAGAGAGGAGAGAGAGAGAGAGAAGAAGCCTGGCGAACCTGACTCGGTGACATCGGAAAGATTTGCTAATTTTACCACAGACTGTACTGAGATTTGGCAAAATGAAAATATGAAGTTAGAACAGAACTAACTGTCACAAAAATAACATAGATTTTAAAGTTAGGCTAAAAAAAAACACAAAATTTTAAAGTTAGGGGAAAAACAATATTTTGAATTCATCAAAAGCAGCAAAGGAATTCTCTGTCGATCTGTTTGGCTGCCTGTGTCTCTGTCTATCTCTCTGTCTCTGTCTTTGTCTGTCTGTCTGTCTGTCTGTCTCTCTCTCTCTCTCTCTCTCTCTCTCTCTCTCTCTCTCTCTCTCTCTCTGAGACTAGAACGCGTTGACTACATCGCTTAGTCATACTCGCTACTACGGGCGTATGGCGATGCGTTTACCGCACGAAGTGTTGGCTCCAGATCCTTTAGGTGGTATACGACGACAGTATTCTGGATTTACAATGCGGAGCACCTGCTGTAGTCACGTCAATGGACGGGTTTCCTGCTTACGCACTGAGTTAAAGGTTGACGCTCTGCTAGGTAACGGAAGATGAAGAAGCTGTGTGGTGCATTCCAAGCTATGCGCCATTCACTATGAAACATTTTTTTTGTATGGAGTGTTGGGACTTACATAATGTCAGACATCACCATGCACTTTAACAGCAGACTCCAAGGAAACCTTGTTCAGCGATGTCTCACCTGATGTGATTTTTGAAGTATAAAAAAAGAGATCTACATTTAACATTTTATCAAAGATTTTACGGAAGGAAGCTTTTAACAGAATTCCGGCGTGCTTTTATTTTTCTGTTGACAATCTGTTTTAATGGATTGTGTGCATACGTTTCTAGAAATCTATTTTGAGAGTTGACTTCAACGTGGTAACAGCTTTGATCGGGCTCCGAGCGGTGGGCTGAGCTGTCTGCAGCATTCTCTCTCTCTCTCTCTCTCTCTCTCTCTCTCTCTCTCTCTCTCTCTCTCTCTCTCTCGTACGGAACGGCGGAGGCGGAATGCAAATAGGTACCTTTAAATGAGGTACCTGGACCGCTTTCAGTGTTCCGTTTAGAAACTAAAGTGTGTTGTGCTTTACCGACCCATCATATCGCTTCCCCTTCCACGCATATTCTTGTTGCCTTGATGAAGAATTCCTTCGCTTGTTTCTGTGTGTCCATGTTAGTTAGTAAAGTCATTTGGTTGATGTTGCTTGCTTTGGCCTACTGGTTAGCTGGTATGGTTGATTTGGTTTGTTGTATGTTTTAGTTTCGAACTGGTTTCTTGTTTCGTTTTATTTGTTTGTTTGTTTGTTTTTCCGATTGTTGGTTGATTGGTTGGTTGATTTAGTTGTTTGTTTTTGTTGGGTTTGGATGTTTGTTTTTCTTGTCTTTGTAGCATTGTTTAGGTTCTTTAGTGGCATTTTATTATTGGTTTTGTTTGTTTGTTATTCGGTATTGTTAGCTGTTCTGTTCGATTTTGTTTGTTTGGTTTGGTTTCAAAGTGAGGTGACTGCAGGCGGAGACTGAAACAAATTTTAAAGAAAAATTATTACTTTCCCGCCGGACAAAAGGGACAAACAAATCACAAGACAAAACACGACGCGTTTCGACATCTTCGGTCTTTTTCAGGCAAGAAAAACAACATTCAGGACAATGAAAACGAAGAAAGAGCAATCACTTATGTTCTCAAATTTTGAGAGTTGACTCTCTCATTGTCCTGAGTGCTGTTTATCTTGCCTGAAGAAGACCAAAGAGGTGCTCATCCGTCGTGTTTTGTCTTGTGATTTGTTTGTCTCTTCTGTTCGGCGGGGAAAAATGATAGTTTTTCTTTCAAAATTGTTTTGATTAGTTTGATTTGCATCTTGCTTTAATGTTTGATTTTTATTTCTATTTTCTGGGGTGGGGGTGGGGGGGGGGGGGTATGAGCACACAACGATTTGCTGTTTTGTTTGTTTTGCTCCTTGTTTCACTCAGTTGCCCTGTGCATGTGTAGATTTCTCTCTCTCTCTCTCTCTCTCTCTCTCTCTCTCTCTCTCTCTCTCTCTCTCTCCCCCCCTGTCTCTCTCTCTTTCTCCAGGTGATACTAATTACACTCTGCAGACAAAGTCTAGTTGAAGACTTCGAGATAAGGGTATAGAATTAAGGCTGTCTTTATTCATCACAGACCTATAGAACACATATCTTTATATGTCATATATCCTGACGTCAAACAGGCCCGACAGACACAGACACATGCAGTGTTGGTCCATAATTGTCAACTACCACTCTCGATAAACAGAGGGCTGCTAGTAATATAGTCCCCAGGGTTTTCATTAGAATTCACAGTACACTTAATTATGGAAAGCCAGCAGCTGGGAGGGGGAAAAAAACACCATTAGTCATGTCCTGTAATAATAGTTAATAACGTCGAGACTACGAAAGGATTGAAACCCGGCACCTCCCAGTCGCCAGTCAGGATGCTAACTTGCTGTTCTGCGGACTGGTTTCATTGGTGCGTGTGGTGGAGGTGTTATCTCTGTCTGTCTGTCTGCCTATCCGTCTGTCTGTCCGTCTCTGTCTTTCAGTCTCGATCTCCCCTCTCTCTCTCTCTCTCTCTCTCTCTCTCTCTTGCTGACTGTTGCTTGTTGAAGGACCACAAAGTGACAAACGTGGGATGGAGAAAAACAAGAGGGAGATAAGGGGAACTTTTAAAAGTTCTCCCCCTTTGCCCTATAATTTGCTAATTGTTGCTTGTTAAAGGACCACACATGACAAGCGTGAGATCGAGAAAGACAGCAAGCAGATAAGGGGAGCCAATTTCTTGAAAAAAAAACCCAATTCTCTCCCTTTGACCTAAAATTTAATGTTATGGTCGATTGACAGCCTTTTGGTTGATACAATAAACGTACAAACAAACAAAGAAACAAACAATCAGACGAACAAACGAACACACAAACCAGACTATCTGCGTGCGAAATGTGTTCCGAGCACGTAAAAGAACCTCCGGCAAATAGGGAAGCTGTTCCTGGCTAAATGTTAATGTAAAAATACATTTTGATATGCAAGGAAAAAGCAGGGTAAAAAAAAAAAAAATGGCGTTAGAGTGTAATGACACGCTCTGCCCAGACAGAGTGGTTCGAATTTGATGCAAGGTCGTAGCGGACCTCGAAGATATACAACAGAATAGCATACAATAGATCACAATACAGTAAACGCAATACAACGCAACGCAGCTCAAGCAATGGAATGCTATACATTGTCATGCTATGCAATACAATGTAGTACATTAAATATAATGCAGTCAATAGAATGTAACACATCACAATGCCATTTAATGCAAAACAACGCAATGCAGTGTAATACAAGACAATGGATGCAATGCAACTCAACGCAAAACAAGAATATGCAATACAATACAACACCGGACAATTCTCTGGCATGCATTGTTACGCAACGCCACTCAATACAATGTCATACAAAACTACATCACATATTACATTCCGATGTGATATTATGTGAAACGAAACAAACCAACGGAATGCAATGCAACGCAATGCAATACAACACCAATGCAATGCAATGCTCTATATAACGCGGTACAGAACAGTACATTGCGCTACATTACAATTCAGTGTAGTATAATGCATTGCAATAGAATACAATGTAAAGCAATGCAATACATCACAATAACATACAATACGGTACATGACAGTCCAATACAATGGAATGTAATACAAGACAATGGAATACAAAACAATGCAACACAGCAGCATACAATACAATACAACGCAATATTAAACACAACACAATACAAGACAACAAAATACAACACAACGCAATACAATACAACAAAATATAATATAATATAATATAATATAATATAATATATAATATAATATAAATATAATATAATATAATATAATATATAATAATAAACAACACGGCACAGCACAATAAGGAAAGAAACGCCATCTGACATGACTGGGAAAACGGATCCTTTAATGTCGAGGACTACCGGATGCTTCGCCCAAGGGTCTGCAACAATAATAACCAGGTGTTCAGAGATGTCGCCCAAGTCGCTGCAACAATAATGACCAGGTGTTCAGAGATGTGGCGGGGACCTTGGCTGGAAACCCTAGCAGCTGACCAGATTCCACGCCATCCCTGTGATTGTGTGCTGACGGGTGGTCGTTTGCCTCGTCTGTTCGGCGAAAGTTATTATTTTCTTCATCCTTGTTGACTTGTGCGATCATGTTTTTCTCCTGTTTTCGTCTGACATCTACGTCTGTGTCCTTGTTTCTGTAATTGGCTGCTGCTGCTGTTGTTGTTGTTGTTGCTGCTGTTGTTGTTGTGGTTGTTGTTGCATTTCCTGTCTAGTCTCCCCCACTCTCTTGTGGCTTTACTCCTCCAGTTCACGCCCCCCCCCTCCTTTATCTTCCTTCCTCATACACACCCAGTACTGGTGCTGGGGGGTCCGTGGGGCGCTGTCAGTAATAGTTTGCCATCGGGCAACCTTTAGAGGAGACACTGCGCTGCTGCTGATTTTGGTCGTGATCATTGATGACTGTTCTTTATCAAGATCCACAGGGAACCAATAAGCCCCTACTGACGACGTTAATAGCTAAGACGATATATTATCTTGTCAGAGCGTTGATGGCTTCTCTTCAGTTTTAGTGTGTGTTGTGGTATATGTATGCTCGCGTGTGTGTATGTGACTTCTGTGTGTGTGTGTGTGTGTGTGTGTTGTGGTGTGTGTGTGTGTGTTTTCCCTGATGTGTTTGCTTGTTTGTCCGGATTTTGTTCTGCTGCTGCTTCGATCATATTTTGACTATGCAGGGTATGATAAGTTTCCACTAATAATTGTCATTAAGATAGTTTTGATTTAGTTGTCTGCTTAGTTTGTGGAATGAGATAGACAGTGGGCGAAGGATGGAAAGGTGGAAGAGGAACTACCTGTCTATTGTCCCCAATGTTACGCTGTCTTTATTGAACTAATCCCACGTGACTGGTTGTGATCAAATCTCATTCTGAGTTATTGTTGTCAGTAGGGGAGGGGAGGGGGGGGGGGCTTAGCAGGTGGTATTCTGTGTACATTGGGTCAGCAGCGTACTAAGGAACACCCACGGAATGAGTCATCACCAATGCATGCGTGGTTCTGTCTTAGGACCTGTCCTGTTTACTATGTACACACAGCGTCTCAGCACTATCAGTCATTAGTTAGGCCACTCATACCATTTCTTTGCAGATGACTCGCAGCTGCATAACTCTTCTACTCCATCAGATTTGGACTCTCTTGAGTGCAGTCTGAGAGATTGTATAGAGGATGTTTCGAAGTGGATGAGTGACAACAAGTGGAAAATGAATCATGATAAAACTGAGCTCATTGTTACTGGCGCTAATTCAAAGATCAGTCAGACTACTATTATTATCATTATTATTATTATCATCTTCTTCAGTGAGTTACGTCAGGACGATCTGATATTGATTACTCCCTGTGGATCCCCCCCCCCCCCCATGTCGGGGCTGTGACAGAATGCACTGACTGAGGCTGTGTACCGGGAGGCCGGAATGAGTGGTGTGGGCGTGATGCCCATTAACTTGATTTCAATTTATGTCCTTCATAGCCCAGCCAAACCACAGGGGGCCAAATAAAGGGCTGTCACATTGTCAAAATGGATTGCACGTACAAGGGGAAAAGGGGGGGGGGGGGGGAGAGAGAGAGAGAGAGAGAGAGAGGGGGGGGGGGCGGGCGGCAGGGGGGCACGGAAAAATAATACACCAAGAACTAAGCGAAACTCATACATCTTCAAGCCTATTGTCTGCTAAAAGAAAAACAAAAGACAGCTGAGATGAAAATTTATGCTTTTTTGTGTTCATTCAATAAAATCGTTCTTTAGCGAGCTGGAACAGAAAAAGGACACCACTATCCCACACCCCTAAATTAAAGAAGATAAAAAACAAACAGAAGAAAGAATGAGCACGGGGAAATGAGTAAGAATCGCTGAAACAGTTGGTCATAACTTTACGTTAACAGGAAACCACTAACCACAAAACTGTCAAAGTGATCCGTTCTCACGGAGTTACGACCCACTTGTGTAAATCACGCGAAGTTATCCGCCCATTTCACTGCAAAGTGCCCCTCCTTCATCTTGAAGTTACGACCAGTTACACCGCAAAGTGCCTCTCCTTCATCGTGAGGTTACGATCAGTTACACTCACAAGTTGACCTCAGTGTGGGAACAGTGCTTTCCTGAATTATGGGTTGGATGGAAAGAGGGCGGGGAGTTTTGGCAGGGAAGGGTGAGGGATAGGGGGAAGGAAGGAGGGCGGGGAGTTTGGCAGGGGAGGGGTGGGATAGGGAGGGGAGGAGGATTGGAGGGGAGTGGGAGGAAGGAGGGGAGTTTTGGCAGGAGGGTAGGGATAGGGAAGAAGGAGGCGGGGAGTTTTGGCAGGGGAGGGGTAGGGATAGGGGAAGGAAGGAGGCGGGGAGTTTGGCAGGGGAGGGGTAGGGATAGGGGAAGGAAGGAGGGGGAGTTTTGCGGGAGGGTAGGGAAGGGAAGAGAGGCGGGAGTTTGGCAGGGAGGGTAGGGATAGGAAGAAGGAGGCGGAGTTTTGGCAGGGAGGGTAGGGATAGGGAAGAAGGAGGGCGGGAGTTTTGGCAGGGAGGGTAGGGATAGGGAGGAAGGAAGGAGAGGACGGGAGTTTGGCAGGAGGGTAGGATAGGGGAAGAAGAGGCGGGGAGTTTTGGCAGGGAGGGTAGGGATAGGGGAAGGAGGAGGACGGGGAGTTTTGGCAGGGAGGGGTAGGGAAGGGGAAGAAGAAGGAGGACGGGGAGTTTTGGCAGGGAGGGGTAGGGATAGGGGAAGGAAGGAGGCGGGGAGTTTTGGCAGGGAGGGGTAGGGATAGGGAAGGAAGGAGGCGGGGAGTTTTGGCAGGGAGGGGTAGGGATAGGGGGAAGAAGGAGGCGGGGAGTTTTGGCAGGGAGGGGTAGGGATAGGGGAAGGAAGAGGCGGGGAGTTTTGGCAGGGAGGGGTAGGGATAGGGAAGGAGAGAGGGCGGGAGTTTTGGCAGGGGGGGTAGGGATAGGGAAGAAGGAGGACGGGGAGTTTTGGCAGGAGGGTAGGGATAGGGAAGAAGGAGGAGGAGAAGGAGGCGGGGAGTTTTGGCAGGGGAGGGTAGGGATAGGGGAAGGAAGGAGGACGGGGAGTTTTGGCAAAGGGAGGGGTAGGGATAGGGGAAGGAAGGGAGGGCGGGGTAGTTTTGGCAGGGGAGGGGTAGGGATAGGGGAAGGAAGGAGGACGGGGAGTTTATGGCAGGGGAGGGGTAGGGATAGGGAAAGGAGAGGGCGGAGGTTTTGGAAGGGAAGGGGTAGGGATAGGGAAGGAAGAGGCGGGGAGTTTTGGCAGGAGGGGTAGGATAGGGAAGAAGAGGGCGGGAGTTTTGGCAGGGAGGGATAGTAGGGAAGGAAAGGACGAGGAGGGAGTAATTGGAGGGGAGGAGGTAGGGATAGGGGAAGAAGGAGGGCGGGGAGTTTTGGCAGGGGAGGGGTAGGGATAGGGGAAGGAAGAGGACGGGGAGTTTTGGCAGGGGAGGGGTAGGATAGGGGAAAGAAGGGAGAGGACGGGGAGTTTTGGCTGGGGAGGGGTAGGGATAGGGGAAGGAGGGAGGACGGGCTGGTTCTGTTCGACTTTCTTTGTGCCTTCTGGATCCTTCGGTTTTTTTTTCTTTGAAATTCCATCTCCACCTGTTATAGTTTAATCCTAGCATAAGTCAGTGAATGAATAAAGGAAGGAATGAACACATAAATGAAGAAACAAAAGAATGTTGAGTAGTAGTTATATTAGTATTGTTTACACGTATTTTCTAACAGAGCATCTCTGAGAGAGGAGAGAGAGAGAGAGAGAGAGAGAGAGAGAGAGAGAGAGAGAGAGAAGAGAGAGAGAGGAGAGAGAGAGAAGACAGACAGACAGACAGACAGAGACCGAGAGAGAGAGGCAGAGAGAGAGGAGGAGAGGGAGAGAGAGAGAGAGAGAGAGAGAGAGAGAGAGAGAGGCAGAGAGAGGGAGAGAGGAGGGGATGCAGGAAGGGAGGAAGAATGAGTAAATAAATGAATGAACATTGTTTTCTTCAACAGTGGAAAATCTTTGTACACAAGCCAGTGCTGCCAACGAGATGATTAAAAGAGACACCACAAAAACATATACTAGCATACACACTCTGAGACTGGTGTCATTGAATGTAAAAACGATATGTGCACAATCATCGCGGAAATCTGCGCAAGTACAGTTTATTATGTCTTCTAACCCTAACCTATTCTCATAGAACCCCTCTACAATCCACAGTTTACGTCATTTTCATTTTGAAAAAAAAAATCAGTAAAAGCCAGTAAAATCGTCTACTCTTTTATCTTTTTGTTTCGAGTGATTCCTTCTACATCTACTGTCAATCCATTTCAGTCGGTATGCATTGTTTATCACGCATTACCACGTTGTCTTCTGTGGCATCAACGGAAAGTCAAACTTTAAAATGCTGTTTTTAAAACCACAGCTGTTCTTGCCATTTTCCGTCAACGTAGAGTGCACTGTTGAATTTTCAACAACGCTGGCAAAAACGGAATGAGAAGAGTTTTTAACAAGTTGCCTTTGTAATGCTGCCAACGACAAGTGCTTTCATTTTGTTGAAAGTTGTGTTAACGATCAAAGCTATTACTTTCGGCCTATGAAACCTTCCGCTTTCACCAAAGAGGCTCTGTAAAGGTTTTCATGCCATTCAATTCCAAGTTTTTATTTGGTTTCGTTTTGTTTTGTTTTCCCAAAGGAACCTTGACAATTGCCTGCATGCCCAATTGTCTGCATGCCCAATTGTCTGCATGCCCAATTGCCTGCATGCCCAATTGTCTGCATGCCAGTTGTCTGCATGCCCAATTGTCTGATTGTCTGCATGCCCAATTGTCTGCATGCCCAATTGTCTGCATGCCCAATTGCCTGCATGCCCAATTGTCTGCCGACTTCCAAAATGCGTAACCAAGAAGGTCAAGCAATTAAACGTTTGTTTCTTTTATTTTTGTTTGCTTGTATTTTTTTTTGGTTAAATTAATTTGTTTTGATCTGTTTAATGATTAGACAACGAAGACTCGAAGTGCTATTGCCATTTCTACCCTCGTCTGTTGGATTTGATATGAATATTCAAATTTTAGTCGTTTTCAACAATAGCAAGAGTAAGAACACCAGCACACACACACACACACACACACACACACACACACACACACACACACACACACACACACACACACACACACACCTCAAATAAAAATACGAACGCAATAAATTGTAATGGAACAATAGAAAGCTTGATATCCTATGATCCAAAATTGTCTTGGAAGGCGTAAAATAGCAACAGCAGCAGCAGCAGCAGCAGCAGCAGCAGCAGCAGCAGCAGCAGCCAGCAATAATCAGAGGAATATATTAACGACAATAATAAGAACGCGGTTCTGTTTCTCCTGCAGGATTCCTTTCTCTTGTTAAGTCATATGTAGACATTTGGATGCTAAAACTTTCTGTAAGCAGGAGTCATCCTGTTTTTTTTGTTTGTTTGTTTGTTTGTTTTTGTATTCAGCACTAAATTTTGGTCCTTTTTTGTAACAAACCTGATTCGCTTTTTACATGTAAAATAACATTTTTCAACCGTGAAAAATCCATGAAAGAAAAGAACGAAAAGCTAATTGATTCAGGAACGTAAAAGAAACGTGACTATTTCAAAGAGCATGAAAGAAACACAGTTAATTCTATGAACGCCAAAGGAATGCGAATGATCCTAAAAATGCATTAAAATAAATACTCAGTAAGTGAGAGATTTTGGGAAAACGGATGAAGAATAAGGTGGGATGGCGTACAAATGTAATCGATTCTAAAAACACAAAAGAAACGTGGTTGAATCGACTAACGCAACAAAAACGGGATTAATTCTGAAAGCGTATCAGAAACGCGATGGATTCTTTAAAGAGAGAGAGAGAGAGAGAGAGAGAGAGAGAGAGAGAGAGAGAGAGAGAGAGAGAAGGCGATTAATTTTAAGAACGCCATAGAAGCGTTGGTTTGGGGGGGATTAATAGGAAAGGGAGGAGAGGAGTGGATGAGGGGTGGGTGAGTATTGATGGGGGCGTAGAAACGTGACTGATTCTAAAAACGCTACAGGAACGGGACCAGAAACGCAGTTCATTCTTAGAACGCATAAGAAACGCGACAGATTCTGAAAGGGCGACAATGAAACTGGGGGAGACGGTCGGCTTCTTGCTCAGGATTGCTGCCGATCCATCATAACGGTAATGAAAAAAGACCAACCAACCAAACAAAGCTTTCCCGCTTATCTCCTTCCTTCCCAAGGACAAAAAAAAAAAAAATAGGTGGAGGAGGAAAAAAGAGAAAAACAACAACGACAGCAACAAAGTCTAGTCATTAGAAGTGCTGCTGCGACATGAGAATTCCAGAGTGGCGCAAAACTGACAATTACTGCCCGCGTGATTTAGTCACGTTCCCAGCTGGCATATAGTATAGCGTTCTCTCATTGCCGTTGTTGCATTAACCTTCCTCTCCATCCCAGTTTTACACCCATCAACCATCATTTCGCAATGTCTGTAATAATGTCTGTATGTTCTTGTCATGTAATTTGTTCGCCTGGGTGTTTCTGTTATCTCTTGTGTCTTGTCTCGTGGGAACGGGGGAAGGGGAGGGGAGGAGGAGACGAGGGGATGCAGATGGACAGCATCACGACCAAGAACGAGACAGACAGAGAAAATCTGAGTATCAGAGACAGAGAAAGAAACATGACCGACACAGACACGTGGAAAGAAACCTGACGAGGACAGAGACAGAGAAAGAAACGTTAACAAAAGACAAGTAAAGAAAGCAGAGTGACAAATGTAGGGAAAAAAAAAAGAAAACATTAAAAATCAAGAGAAAGATAAAAAAAAAAAAACCATGGAAGAAAAACAACAAGAACAAAAACAGCAACAGAGACAGACCTAAAAAGAAACGTGTCCAACATGGAGACAAACAAGAAAAGAAACGTGGCCAAACTGGAGATTTCAGAGATAGACATCAGACAAACTTGGAGACAGAGAAAGAAACACGACCAAGACAGAGACAGACAAAAAAAACGAAACGGGACCATTATATGACAAACAAAGAAACGAACCAACATAGAGACACACAAAGAAGGAAACATGACCGACATGCAAAGACATGAGCTCAAAAAAAAAAAAAAAAAAAAAAAGAAGAAAAAAAAAAAAGAAAAAAAGAAGAAAAAAAGAAAAGAAAAAAAGAACCAAAGACACTTCATCAACACAGAAACAGATAGTCAAAGATCTATCAAAACGTGACCAACATGGACACAGAGAAAGAAAAACGACCGACACAAAGGCGAAGAGACGTGACTGTTACAGAGAAAGAAACGCGAACCGTAAAGAAACAGACAAGGAAAGACAACGTGGAAAAAGCAGTGAACGATAAGAAGACAACACGGAAAGACACTCGACCGCAGACACAGCCGGAAAAAGAAACTAGACCAACGTAGAGACTGACAAGGAGAGCAACAGGCCCCACACAAAGAGAAACAGAGAGAGAGAAAAACAGACCACCACAGACAAAACAAAAGAAACGTTCCCAATCTGGCATTAGAAAAAGAATACTTGACTAACATGAGGACGGACAGAAATGAAATGTGACTAACATAGTTTCAAACCAAGAAATCTACATGACTGACATGGAGACAGAACCGACAAAGAAACGTGAATAAGATAAAAGACATGTGTAGTAAGAAACATGACAAACATAGAGACAGACAAGGAAATAGAGACATGTATAGTAAAAAACATGACAAACATACAGACAGACAAGGAAATAGAGACATGTATAGTAAGAAACATGACAAACATAGAGACAGACAAGGAAATAGAGACATGTATAGTAAGAAACATGACAAACGTACAGACAGACAAGGAAATAGAGACATGTATAGTAAGAAACATGACAAACATAGAGGACAGACAAGGAATAGAGACATGTATAGTAAGAAACATGACAAACGTACAGACAGACAAGGAAATAGAGACATGTATAGTAAGAAACATGACAAACGTACAGACAGACAAGGAAATAGAGACATGTATAGTAAGAAACATGACAAACATACAGACAGACAAGGAAATAGAGACATGTATAGTAAGAAACATGACATAGAGACAGACAAGGAAACAGCCAGTAAAAAAAAAAAAAAAAGAAGCAGAGACCTAGACGAGGCGAATGTTGGGACCACTGCCCTACAGAACACCCCCGGTGATCACCCGAGAGTCTGGCCATCAGTGTACAGCTAATGCTCTTGTGGCTGGATGGGGATCGTTGATGTGAAGCTAATACCTTTTTGTGGTCTGGGCCGTGAATGCGAGGCTCGTGTCCATGCTTTGAATAACTCGATCCCCAAAAGCTGGAGAACTTACTACAGCGCTCAGGAGAATGGCGTAGATCAGATTGTGTATTCTTTTTGTAATGTATGTTCTGTGTTACTGGCACTGCCGAAGTCAGTTAGGCTCCCCCCCCCCCCCCCCCCACACACACCTTCCTCTCAGCCCATTGCCACGACCCCTCATTGCCTTTCCCGCCTGTCCTTCCGTCTCTCGCCCTGCACACACACACACACACACACACACACATACACACACACACACACACACACAC
Source organism: Conus canariensis (assembly GCA_033310375.1). Classification (NCBI taxonomy): domain Eukaryota; kingdom Metazoa; phylum Mollusca; class Gastropoda; order Neogastropoda; family Conidae; genus Conus; species Conus canariensis. The sequence continues at coordinate 17,490,400 of CM065714.1, read as the reverse complement.
ACACACACACACACACGCACGCACGCACGCACGCACGCACGCACGCACGCACGCACGCACGCACACACACAACACACACACACACACACGTGTACGCGCGCATGTAGACATGCACACAAATACACACACATGCCCTCATACACACACACACACACACACACACACACACACACACACACACACACACACACACACACGCACACACACGCGCACACATATAGACGCGTGCACACACACACACACACCACACACACACACACAACACACACACACACACACGTGCGCGCGCGCGCGCGCGCAGAGCTTTTTTTCGCCTGCCCCTTTATATCTATGGCCTTTGTTTGGTTCTATCAGGCTCAGCAGGATTCGCTAATTCATGGGGCTGTCATTGGACGGATGTGGCGTCGCATTTCAAAGGGACAGCTTTCACGCACCGGCTCCGCGACTAAGCAATCATTGTCTTCAATAGGAGGCTTAGTGGGTGGTGTCCTGCAAAGCGAATTCAGAACAGACACCACTGATCACCACGGAAGTGACTGGGCAGCTCTCATTTTTGCCGCCTTCACATGAACAAAATGGTCTCTGCACCTCTCTACAACATGAACTGTGTCAAGAATACAATGGAAGACTCACTGTCAGGGATGAATCAAATACAGAAAACACATTGATCCTTAACACACAGAAAGAGAGAAACAGACAGAGACACAGACAGAGAGAGAGAGAGAGAGAGAGAGAGAGAGAAGAGGAGAAGGAGACCAAAGAAAATCTGAAAAAAAAAACTATGACAGAGGCAGCATGTGCGTGACAATAGCACAGAATGGTGTGAGGGAGCACGCCCCAAAACCAAACAGGAAAGAGGTCATCCCTGTCCAGTTAATGCCCTTGTTGTTGTGGCAACAAAGAGGCTGGCTAGAAATCTATAACAGGGAGCGCTCTCGTATTTATTAGCTCCCAGAATGGTAGACCCTTCATCTTGTCGTTCGATGCACATTCGTTCTTGTTCTACGGTCCTAATTCTCCTCAACAATTGTATTTCCTTGTCATAGCCAATCCATTCATTACCCCATCTTCTGCTTTCGAAGTAGCACCGTGTCTCTATTGTTGTATCTATCTATCTATCTATCTAT
>CM065714.1:17471773-17481773 GCA_033310375.1 Conus canariensis | reverse complement strand
AATTCCTTGCATTTTATTCTTTCTTTCCTTCTCTCTCTCTCTCTCTCTCTCTCTCTCTCTCTCTCTCTCTCTCTCTCTCTCTCTCTCTCTCTCTTGTCATTTCTTTCTTTCTTTCACTTTTTAAAATATTCTTTGCTGATCTTTTCTTGTTTTCTGTGGCCTTCTGACCAAGTCTGATTTTTTTAATTGAATTTATGTCGTTGCATTCTTTCTTTTCTTCTCATTTTTTGCCTTTTCTTTCTCTTCGTATCTATATGTATTTCATTGTTCATGACTGGGGAAAATACATGAAGGATATGTGGCACACACAAAGGGTAAAATAGGAACAAGACAGGAAGCATGCATTTCCATTCAACCTAGAACAATATATGTTAATCGTGATAATATGTTCATTTATCATTTTACATCTCCACAAGTTTCTTGTGTAAATGCCCCCAAAAGGAAAAACACAGCCCGAACCATTTTCGTAAGTCAATTCCTGTTATTCTGCTAGTCTTTTCTTCAGTAGCCTTAAGACACGTGACCAGAAAGGACACTCAAAGTGTGGAAGATGACTTTGTTGTCGCACAGAGGACCTGTCTGATATGAGCAAATGTGCACCGGTGCTTCCACGCTTGGCTTGCACTCCCTGTCTACAGTCCTTGCTGCCCTGGAATGATGCAGCGTGTTAACAGGGCAGAGGTCTGGTTTCTAAGATGATGGAATTCAGCCTTTCATCCCTTGACAGAAAGGCAGTAGTAGTAGACATAGGAATGAAAGTATTGGACCATTTAAGTGTTATCAAGGCTATTGAAGGGAGAGAGAGAGAGAGAGAGAGAGAGAGAGAGAGAGAGAGAGAGAGAGAGAGAGAGAGAGAGAGAGAAAGACAGAGACGAGACAGAGGGGGAAGAGAAGGAGAAGAGGAGAAAGGAGACCAAAGAAAACCTGAAAAAACAAACGCTCAAAGACGTGTCTGTCTATCTATCTATTGATAGTAAGAGATGAGAAAGAAATTCATAAAGAAAAAAAATTATGGAGAAAAAAATAAACCAAATTAAAAAATAAATGACAAGAACTAATTGTAGCATGTACAACCAGAAGAATAAAAAAAGAACACAAGAAAACAACGACGACAATGAACAGATGGTAGAATAACAATGACACTCTGTCCCTGATGGATGCTCCCTTCACAGCAATCTGTTGCTGCCACGTCCTCGCCAACACAAGGAGGGAATCAGAGATCCTGGTGCACCCTAGAAGTTTGCATCCACGTGGCATTATCTGTGATTTGAAGGATCTTTTATGAAGGTTTTCTTATAGTTCTTAGATTTCCCGATTTAACCCTACAGCCCCCCCCCACCCCCACCCCCCCACCCCATCCCCAGCTCTACGTCATCTCTGTTCAGTACCCTTCCTCCTGAGGGCAACTGTCTGCATGATGGTGTCTTTTAGCTTCTCTCTGTCTCTGTCTCTGTCTCTGTCTCTCTGTCTGTCTGTCTGTCTGTCTGTCTGTCTGTCTGTCTTTAAGACTTCTTTGATAATGACAATAAAATATCAAAGTGTCAAAATTGTCAAGTCTCTCTCTCTCTCTCATTCTCTCACCTCTCTCTCTCTCTCTCTCTCTCTCGCTCGCTCGCTCGCTCTCTCTCTCTCTCTCTCTCTCTTGCTCACTTGCTTCTTTTTGCTTTATTTGTGCCATCCTGTTTGTTTGCTTCGTTTTTTTTATTTTCTCAGTTGCCTGTCTTCTTTGTCTTTCGGTGCATGGCTATCTGGACCACAAATCCTATTCCTGAAAGAAAGGCAGTAAAGCAGAAGTGGACAAAATGAACAGAGAAAGACAGGGAGAGAAAGATATGAAGGAAGAAATGGGGAAAACAAAAAAGTGAGAGGGAAAAAATGGAACAGAGAAATGGAAACAAAATGAAAAAAAAAAAGAAACAAGAAACAAAAACTAACAGATGCAATCAAGGTGATTTTCGCATTGTTCCTTTTATTTTTTTCACTCTCCTGTATTTTTCACTTGTCTTCCTTTTTTTTTTTTCTTTCTTTCTTTCTTTCTTTTTTCTTTTTTTCTTTCTTTTCTTTCTTTCTTTCTTTTCTTTTCTTCTTTCCTTCTTTCTTTCTTTCTTTCTTTCTGTTTATCTGTATCTCTTACTGCTACATTCATTATTTTTCTGTCTTTTCTTCTTTTTGCCGTTAATAAGTTAGAATGGAAAGACATGCAGAGAAAGACAGATAATGGTGAATGACCTGATGCAGAGAATAAGAGAAGTGACAAAAAGGAAAAGAAAAAGAAACAAAGCTGTGCGACATAAATAGATAAAGAGAAAGATAACTGGGCCAACAAACAGGGAACGAACCATGAGATACCAGAGGGCATGATCAATAACCAACTGTTCGACGAAACGCTTTCTCGCAAACTTGTCTCCACTGAAAAGGCAGACAGAGAAAACAGTCACACCAACATCAATCCTTACGAAAAGTATCGCCCAGCACTCTAATGTCAGTGGATTCTTGGGTGGATTCCTTCTTTTTGTGTCTGCTTGTCAAGGGGAGATGGAGCTCTCTCCTCTCTCTCTCTCTCTCTCTCTCTCTCTCTCTCTCTCTCTCTCTCTCTCTCCACATAAAGGAAGATTCAAATGTCAACAAGAAACAGTTTTTTTAGTGAGCCTTGACTCATTTACTGACAGCTCTTTTAAATTAAGATAATAATCATTTTGAAGCCAACCTCTCACGTGTGGAAAAGGCGACTATTTCTTTCCCTCCTACCCCTCATCTCTTCTCCTTTCCCTTCGCTCTGTCTGTCTGTCTGTCTTTGCCTCTCTCTCTCTCTCTCTCTCTCTCTGTGCGCGCGCGCACGCGCGCGTGTGTGTGTGTGTGTGTGTGTGTGTGTGTGTGTTATGTGTAATGTGTGTGTGTGTGTGTGTGTGTGTGCATGTGTGTTGTGTGTGTGTGTGTGTGTGTGTGTGTGTGTGTGTGTGTGTGTGTGTGTGTGTGCGTGCGCGCGCGCGCGCGCGTGTGTGTATGTTCAACAATTTGTTAATGGGAGAAAACAAGTGCAGGTAAACAATTCCTCTGCCATTACATTAATGACTTGGCAAAGTCTTTTTTTTTTTTAAAAGGTGGGAGGGGTAGAAATGGGTGAAAGAAAGGAAATGATTGAAAAATGGGGGAAATTGTTAAAATGATAAAATCCTTCACTGGCAGCATATGAAGACCGCTGAAATCACTGGCATCCATCTTGAAGGCAGACCCTTTCATTTTGCCTGCTCCAAGTCCTTTTGTCTACTGGACTGAACGCATCATATATTTTTTCAAACTACCACTTGCCACCACTACTACCAACCTTGCATGCAGGTGAAATCACACACCATGTGTCAAAGAAGAGGACATCATCAAGTGCTGTGAAATGCTGACAGTTACACCATCATCACTACCACTACCACCATGGTAGATGTTCTGAGATCTCTGTTACATGGGAAGAAACAAACTACTTCCAAACATTGCATGAACAATGGAAGTGAACGTTCACAGCCATCCACACACACACACACACACACACACACACACACACACACACACACACACACACACACACACACACACACACATGACGTTCTCTTGCATCAAAGATCAGAGACAGCTGTTTGTTTGTCGCACCCTCAGGGTTTTCCTGAACTGGTCTGTAATTGGCTGTGTAGCCTGTGCCTGCTTGTTTGCCGCTTGGTTTGTTTGCCCCCCTTCATCCACTCTGGCCAGCCTCCTCCTCCATAATCACCTCTCAAAATAGTGGCTCTGCAAATGGCCGTGCTCTCCGAAAGTGTGAAGACGCTAGCAAGCTAAATGAAGGGTCCGGAACTCTGCATCACGATGGAATGTATGATAACTTGTTCGTCTCAAAACTTGATGAACCAGTTTTTTCATGAAACCAATCATTTTAATCAGGAAAACTATAACAGTAATAATAAGAAAATAATTGTGATGATGATGATGATGACAATAGTACCTTTTATATAGTGGACTACCCCACAATATAGGCTCAAAGTACAGAAAGCACACGCGTATACGAACGCTAAAGGATTTTCAAATGTAGACAATAAACAATCTAATGCGTTCTGCTCTGACATTGATGGGTCATGTTGTAAGTCTCATGAAACAGGTATATCTTCAGTTCAGATGGTGTTCAACTTTTAGATGTCTGTGGTGATGAGAGAGACAGGCAGTGGTGGTGATTGTCAGCCGTTTCACCGCACATGTTCTGAAAGAAAATAGCACGCAGCAGCTTTCCAGCACTGATCTGTGAGAGTGAGGTGGCTGAGAGAATTGGACACCAGAGGGAAGAAGGAAAAGAGGCCGACCGAAAACAACATGGCGGCGAATGGTGGAGAAGGAGAGAAACGGCGCAGGCTGGAAAACATGGAGTGTTGTACGTCCATGCAGCTACAGACCGAACACAGTGGAGGAGAGACGTCCAAGCCTTATGTGCCTCCTGGCACAGAGAGATTTAAGGTCAAGGTAAGGTAAGGAAGGGTAAATTTGGAGGGGGGAAAGGGTAAATTTGGAGGGAGGAAAGGGTAAATTTGGAGGGGAAAAGGGTAAATTTGGAGGGGAAAAGGGTAAATTTGGAGGGGGGAAAGGGTAAATTTGGAGGGGAAAAAGGGTAAATTTGGAGGGGAAAAAGGGTAAATTTGGACGGAACGGTGTACCTCTACTCAGCCGCTTTCAGACATTTTCTTTTTCACAGTTAAAAGCAATGTAGCTCTCGTCTTTGACTAGCTTTTGAAAACTGGATTGAAGAGTGTTTTTATTCAGTTGCTGGAAATGTAAACAATTAGAAGAACGCACAGCAGTATTCTAATTACAGGTTCTGTCTCTATCCCACGTTTAATGTCTGAAAATCTTCTTGTTCTATATTCTTTTTCCAACTTCTGCTTAAGTATTTTCCCTAAGATACTCTTCTTATTTTCCTCTGTCTGTCTGTCTGTGTCTGTCTCTCCCTCTCTCTCGGTAAAACAACACGTCTTACCACACCTATACTTAGGCAACACATGCTCGCTTCAATCACTATGTTTTCAGGAATGGAAGCAGACGGGTGTAGTAAAAGAGGCGGGGGCGGGGGCGAGGGAGGGGAGGGGGAAGGCTGCAGTGGTGTTGGGGTGGGGGACAGACAGCAACAGGTCGTGCTCATGACAGACGTTTTCCCCAGGTGGTAAGAAAGGTTCCAGACGCCAGAGCATTTCCTGGCAGCGAGCTTCGTTAGCTCAGGTACGTGGGTTTTGCTTCATCCCCCCCCCTCCCCGTTTTGTTGACGCAAGCCGGTGTATTATTTGCAGACACATTAGTGTTTTCCGTTCATTGATAAATAAAGATAAAAGAAAAACCTCTGATAGCTGAATTAGAAGAAGAGTGAGGTGTGTGTGTGTGTGTGTGTGTGTGTGTGTGTGTGTGTGTGTGTGTGTGTGTGTGTGGTGCGTGCGTGCGTGCGTGCGTGCGTGCGTGTTGTGTGTGTGTGTGTGTGTGTGTGTGTGTGTGTGTGTGTGTGTGTGTGTGTGGTTCCCTGTCTTTCTGGAAACATCTAAATTCAATCCTATCACCCACTGCACAGTGTTAAGATACACGGTACAATACAACCATCCAGAGTAAAGAGTTAGTCATACTCCCTCTCTCTCATCGCAATCTGGTTTTTGCTCACTGCCACATTGTCTAAGCACAGAGCTGTACTTTGCAATAGAGTCGCGCCGCTGAAAAGCTGCGTATAGCGGAAAAACACAGGCGTGATGGAGGTGGGAAATAAACAAAGCCTGTGGGCCATGTTATTTCACCTCGGGTGGCCAGACATGTTCTTGGCATCGACGAGTGTTAGTTCCAGTCTACAACAGTGGGCCTGTCCATTACGTGTTCTGTTGGGACGTTTTGTTTATTCATCCGTGTATTTCTCTATATGCTTCAAAGAAAATGTGTGTGTGTGTGTGTGTGTGTGTGTGTGTGTGTGTGTGTGTGTGTGTGTGTGTGTGTGTGAACGTGTGCACGCACGTATGTCTTGTATGCTTATTGTTTTTGCTTACAGACAGACATATACATACAGCACACAGGCACACGCAGAGACACAGACACACACAGACACACACAGACACACACACACACACACACACACACACACACACACACACACACACACACACACACACACACACACACACATATATATATATATATATATATATATATATATATAATATCCCTCTGAGACTCAGAGAGGAAAGGGCTCAACAAATCATCATCATCATCATCATCATCATCATCATCAATCATCATCTATCATTCTCATCGTCATTCTTCTTCTTCTTCTTCTTCTTCTTCTTCTTCTTCTCTCTCCTCTCTCTCTCTCTCTCTCTCTCTCTCTCTCTCTCTCTCTCTCTCTCTCTCTCTCTCTCTCTCTCTCTCTCTCCTCTCCAGGCTTCCTTACTGCAAGAGAGTTCTCAACCAAGACGGAGCGTGTTTGAAAGGCTCTCTGTGGTCTTTAAACCATTGGAAATCGTTTCTAAACTGCTACCATATCTTCTTCCTGACGAGATCACTCTCTTTCGCCATTGGCTGAATAGCGTAGATAGTCAGAAAATGAAACTGGCAGTCAATAAAATGTGGGAGGTCGCGAACGCGGACAGCTAGCAGGCATTAAAAAAAACAACAACTATTTGCTGTATTGATCTTACGGTAATGTGTCCCCTTTCAGTTAAAAGATTTTTCGCTTAGCCCGTGTAGATTATTCCGTGCTTTTCCATTCCAATGAGTGAAAATGATAGCGTTAAGTGTTGTACTTGTCAAATGCTTTCAGATGTTGCATTTTCTATCGTTAAAAGCGGAACAGAGCGTGTAGTTTTCTTTAACAATATCTATCTATCTATCTATCTATCTATCTATCTATCTATCTATCTCCCCCCCCTCTCTCTCTCTCTGGCTATTTGTCTGTCTGTTTGTCTGTCTATATATTAATCTATCTACACACAAATGAGGACACATACAGGGAGAGCGAGAGAGAGAAGAAGAAGAGAAGAAGAAGAAGAAGAAGAAGAAGAAGAAAAGAAGAAGAAGAAAAAGAAGAAGAAGGAAGAAAGGAAAAGGAGGAGGAGGAGAAGGAGGAGGAGTCGAGTTTCTAGGCCATGACAAAATGATAAAAATAAACTCTAATTGCAAAGCTCCAGGCAAGATCTGATCACATGGTCCTGCCATCCCTCCCGCCCATCTATCTGCACCCCCCCCCCTCCCCGCCACTCACCATCCACTAGCCATTCCCGCCTCACCATGCCCAATTCTTCTGCCCACGTCTCTTCCCCTCTCCATCACTTCGCGCCTATGACACCTTGTCGACAGTATCACTGTTGAGCACACAGTGCAGTTTGCTGTCAACGCACAGCGGACCTTCTTCTTCTTCTTCAGCATTCCAGTATCTGGTAGCGTGTCAACCCGTTTTACCCTGTTGGGATACTCACACTATACTCGAGAGCATAGTCAGTTCACTCCGACTTCGTTGAGTGCAGAAATTTGTGGGAAGAGGTTGTGGAAAAAAGATAGATAAAAGATAGGGAAGACAGAAAGGACAGTAGACGACAGTACAGCAAAGGAGGAGACAGAGTTACTGAGAGCGAAAGGAAAAGGGGACGTTACTAGCACAGAATGTCCTGAAGGAGGGGGAACTATTTGTACAAAAGACCCCCCCCCCGGTATCCCCACGGGGGAAAACAGCGGACCAAGTCTCTTAGTGTCCATAGTCTCCTCTCTCTCCTCTCTCTCTCTCTCTCTCTCTCTCTCTCTCTCTCTCTCTCTCTCTCCTCTCTCTCTCTCTCTCTCTCTCTCTCTCTTCTCCGACGCCCTAAACTTATAATGTGTTATTTCTTTTTCTATTCTCAGATTACGAAAGTTCTTTTCTTGCATGTTGTTTGTTTCTTCTTTTCTTTTTTTTTTTTTCTTTTCTTTTTTTCTTTTCTTTATTTCCTTTCTTTCGTTTTCTTTTCTTTCTTTCTTTGTTTTCTTTCTTTTCTTTCACTTTTCAACATGATTTCGTCTTGACTTTGTTTTGTTTTATGTGCCCTTCAGATCTAGTCTATTGTTTTTCATTATGTTCTTATAATTATTCTTTCTTTTCCACTCCTCTCTGCTCTTTTTTCATTTCTTTTTCTTTATTTTCATTTCATGCTTTTCTTTTCACGAGTGAAAAGTTGAAACCAGGAAGGATATCCGGTATACATAAAGTATAACGTAAGAAAAAGCCTAGAAGAATGCAATGAACTTCCATCTCTCTCTCTCTCCTCTCTCTCTCTCTCTCTCTCTCTCTCTCTCTCTCTCCTCTCTCTCTCTCTCTCTCTCTCTGTAAAAAGATGAAATAGAACACGTTCGATGAATCCAGATGTCTTTCAACCTTATCATTATTTCTTGTCCAGTTTTGCTCTGCACCTGGTTTTATATTGTATATCCAACAGTCGAACACATCTAGGACAGAATACAAGCTACAGAAAGTTTCTTTTTTCCAGCGTTGTTTCTTCAATTTCAAAAAGAAGTAGCTCTAGGTTCAATTTTCGTTTTGTATTGTTCTCGCTCTTTGTGTCAGTAGTTTTCTCTTTGTGTCATTTTTTTGTTTCTAGTTCCCTTCAGGAGCATTCAGAGAAGTAACTCTCCACGCCTCCTGCCAAGTATTCCCCCCTCCCCCAACCCATCTCCCCCCCCCCCCTATTTTTTCTCTGACAATAATATTTGTGGGTATTTTTTCTCTCTATTTTTTGTATCTCTGCTTTCCTTATTCACGTCTGTTTTCGTAGATGATGTTTCTTTCTAAGACAGAATGATCTGATTTCACGTTATCTCCAATATAAAAAGATGGGAAAAAAAATCCAACTAGCGATCGTTAACTGATTTTAATCGGCTGCATATGGTACCTTATTGATGTTCTCGCTTCCATGAGATAATGGTTGGCATTGTTCTTTTTATTTCTTTTATTCTTTTTTTCTCTGATGCTGTTCTGCCACAGCTTCTCAGCAAAGGGACTCGTGTTTCCACAAGAGTTTTTCTTTATTGTATGTTAAATGCCAGACACACAATTAGAAGTGGCTCCGCCTGATGCCATACCGACGTCCTTGACATTGGTTACAAGATCCTCAGATTTACAAAAAAAAAGAAGAAAGAAATGAAAAGAAAAAAAAAAAACGAAAAAGGGAGAAAGACAAAAAAAAAAGGGATTTTGTAAACTTTGTTACTCTTTTAGGTATTGCTGTTATTATCATTGTTCCTGTTCTTTAAAAAAAAAAACCCCAAACAGATCTATATCATTTCAAGTTTTGTATGAGGCCTTTGGCATCCTTGACATTGGTTACAAGATCCTCGCATTAGAAAAAAAAAAGTGGAGAAAAGAAAATAAAGACAAGAAAGAGATGCAGTAAACTTTGTGTCTTTTTCAGGTATTATATGGTTTTATTTCTTTTTCTTTTTCTTTTTAACAAATCGATATCATTTCATGTTTGTAAGCGGTCCTTCTCTTACATGTGATAGGTGAACTTTCTCCCCTTTTTTTTTTTAAACTTTGTTTTAGTTTTTTTCTATTACTATTTTTTGCAACTCTTTTATTTTCATTCTTTCTTTTCGCTCCTCTTGTGTTCTTCATTCCAACTACTAGCTTCTGCTTGTTTGATTCCAACTGCTTCTCTCCGGGGTCTTTGTTTTCTTCTTTCTTTTATTTATTTACTGTCTTGGTTTGTTTGTTTGTTTCCTTTTCTCCATTTTGTTTCTAAATTTCCATTCTCGTTTAACTGATGTGAAATCTTATACTTCAGATAAACCCCCCACCCTCTCTCTCTTTAAAAGTTTCTTCTTGTTCTTGTTCTTGCTCTTATCTTATTCTTGTTCTTGTTCTTGCTCTTATTCTTGTTCTTGTCTTGTTCTCTGTTTTGTTGTTGTTGTTGTTGTTGTTGTTTGTTGTTGTTGTTGTTGTTTTTCTTCTTCTTCTTCTTCTTCTTCTTCTTCTTCTTCTTCT
>CM065714.1:17451773-17459273 GCA_033310375.1 Conus canariensis | reverse complement strand
ATTCAGTTTCTTTCTTTCTGCGTACGCAGGCTGATACCCCTGCGGACACTGTCTGTATAGTCAGGCAAGGGTTAATCCCATCTACCCGACAAAGGGAGTGGAGCTTTTTTAATCCCGATATTAAGGCAGCCATACTCCAACTTCGGGGAAGGTGCATGCTATGTGTAACGTGTCATCCATACCAACGGCCAAACTGGCCTACTCTTCCGAAAGCTGGTGATGGGATTTTACGTGTGTTCAAGATATTATGCGTACGTTCACACACGGAACCTCGGTGTATAGTCCCATTCGAAGGGCTGTATGGGAAATGGAGTCAGAACCAAGGTTAACTCTGAACCCGCAAGCCCCGGATCACCAAGATTACGAGTCCGGCGCTCTACCACTGGACTATTCCGGCCCCCAAATTCAGTGAATGACATGATTTAGTTCAAGACTACCACAGGACGGTTTTGATTTTGATTCTGAAAGTCGTAGTTATACGATTATAGCCCAGCCGACCAAGGGGGCCATATTAAGGATGAATATGCGAGTAGTGACTTGCCTTTGACAAATTTCTTTGGAGTCTCAGAGGAGCAAAGGGCCGTAACCACAGTCGGTTCTGGCCCAGCAGACTCAGTTCTGGGCAGTTGCCTTCAGTTGCGCCCATAGTCCGATGGTTTAGTGTTAAAAAGCACTAATGAATAAACACAATTTGTCGGTTTACTAAGGGTCAGCTTAATGTTCCCTCCTGTTGAGGAGTCCCCTGCTTGATACTCCCCCTTTTCGATACCCCCCCCCCCCCCCCGCACAATACTCCCCTCTGCCTATGCGCAAGTGTTTTTGTGTGTGTGCACGTTCTTGATCTTTAGCTGTGGTATGAGAAAGATTTCCTTTCGTAATCCCCCTCCCCCCAGAACATTAACTTCTTTCCGTTGTGGGCGGGGGAGCATCGTGCAGGGAGAATATTGTGCACGGGAAAAGTCGAGCAGGGGGAAAATTGGACAGGGAGACTATCGAGCAGGGAGAGTATTTGAGTTTCAAGTAGTGGGAGTATTTAGCAGGGGGAATATGGAGCAGGAGGGGAGGGAGGAGGGGGACACCGAGCGGGGAGTATTGACACACCCTCATTACTACAATACACGGAGCAGATCTTGCTAACTCCGTCTCAATCAATGGAACTAGAAATTTAACTAGAAATGTATTTGTTTGTGACCGGTCTCCTGACTTTTATTGAAGATAAATCTTGTAAGTCTGTGGGTTTAACCCCGTATTTTGTTATGATCCGTCAATGAATGCACGTAACTGATGCATGCACAAGCGTTCAGATTTCAGTTTCATTCGTTAGGAATGTTTCATAACTCGTGATAAAACTTTTATCATCTATCCTGGTGACAAGTTTCTTTGGAATATCCAGAATGACACGAGTTATCCCACCTTTGTTGCCAAAGAAATGGAAACCAAATCGATTCTAAGTTTTTACACTCGAAGAGATGACACGTGGACTGGTAAGTCCATCCTGTCTACTCTCCGTTTCTCTTGTTTTGCTTTCATTTTTCAATGCCATCTTCCGTTCACTTCCAGAGGTATTACCGAATGCTAAATTCCTGTTTTCGTTACAAAGCTACATCGGGAAAAATCTGATCGCTGTTCCCAACAGTCACACCATGCAAATTTTGGGGTGTGGGGGAGGGGTGTGGGGTGGTAGGCTGTTGAAACGGTTGGTTTAGTCAATAGATGAATGAAGCGAAGAAAAAAACAATGTCAACAGTTCTGGTGACATTTAACGGGGCAGATTTAAGGAATCCTTAAGTCCTTCGATTGAGACTATAAACCGAGGTTCCGTGTGTGAATGCACTCATAACATCTTGCACGCACGTAAAATCCCATCACCAACTTTCGGAAGAGAAGGCCAGTTTAGCCGTTGGTATGGATGACACGTTACACATAGCATGCACCCTGCGTGAGAAAGGGAAAGTAAGGATGATGAGTGAACGATATTGAAAGATAATGACTGGATGACACGGGAAACGACTGAATGAAGCGCCAGCTGGCCGCTCTTCAGTCGGCACAACCCAGATAGGCACCCGGCGTGTAAACGAGTGTGGATTGTAAAGCGCTTAGAGCTTGGTCTCTAACCGAGGATAGGCGCTATATCAATATTCATAATAACGATAAAATAATACCAATGGGCATGAAGTAGGGTGGGGTGGGTGGGGGGATGGGGGCTCTGTCTTGCCCGAGGAGCTCAGAAGCAGCATCCAGGTCGCCTTCGGACCACTGGAGATCAGCAGCTTCATTGTTCTGTCTGTGGCTTTTACTTGAAGGTGTGAGGGTGGAGGGGAGGGTGAAAGAGAGGTACGGTGGGTGTGAAAGATTTTCTCTCCACATCCGTTCACACTCACAATCACTCACACAGTCACTCACTCACACGCACGCACACACACACACACACACACACACACACACACACACACACACACACAAACACACATGCGCGCGCAGCACACACACACACACACACACACACACACACACACGCACACACATACACGCGCACACACACACATACACACACACGCACGCACGCACACACGCACGCACGCACGCACGCACGCACACACACACACAGCACACATGCACACACATGCACGCACAGAGAGAGAGAGAGAGAGAGAGAGAGAGAGAGAGAGAGAAGAGAGGAAAAGGGAGTAAGTGAACCACAGGGACAGCCAGATAAACATACAGAGAGAAAGGCCAAGATGAAATAATAAAAAAGCACACACACACACACACACACACACACACACACACACACACACACACACACACACACAACACACACACACACACACACACAAAACGAAAAAAAAAAGAAAGGAAAGAAGACCGTGAGACTGGCCAGTGCTAGCAGACAGTAGGTACCGCCAGGAGGGATCAAGCCGTTCCAGGAAGCGTGAAGAGCTGTCCACAATGGAGCCGCCACCGACCGTGCAGGTGACAATGGACAGTAGGGGGTCGTTAGTTCCACTTACCTCGTGTCTCCCCCGTGTCTGGAATGACAGAAGGGGGGAGGGGGGGTGGAATTGGTGAGAAGGGGAGGGGATGGCAGGGGGGGGGGAACTAGGGGGCACACAACACACACACACACACACACACACACAACACACACACACACACACACACACACACACACACACAACACACACACACGTGTACGCACATAACACAAACAATACGAATGTACGCACAAACACGCACATGAGTGCATGCAGAAGCATGCACGCACAAGGCCACAAATCACATACGCGCTCTCGCGCACAACACGCACATACAGGCATATGCACACACGCGCATACTAGCGCACACACACATGCGGGCCACCCACTCACGCACACACTCATGCACACACACACACACACACACACACACACACACACACACACACACACACACACACACACACACACACACATGTACACAAACACGGACGCGCGCGCGCCCGCTCACACACACAAATAAAAGCGCAAGAAAATACACGCGAACACACCCATACAACTATAATACTGCCGCAGATAATGCTGACCAGCGCGTAGACGAACGCTCAGGTCAGGTATCTGCTAAATCGTATCCTTGACACCTTCGTCTTCATTTCTTTCATCTTGGTTATCAATTCATATATCCATCAGCTGTAAAACCTGCGCGCTGTAGTCTCGGAGCTCAGCAGAGGTGGTGTGGCGTGTATGGACCAATCGGCACGCAGTGCCACCTCCTTGATGAACATGACAGTGATGACTTCCCCTGGGTATCGCCGGCTCTGGAACTGTATGAGGTGGGAGGGACGTGGTTGTAGGTGAGTAGGGAGCAGAAGGAGGAGAGGGGGAGGGGGTGTAGACCGCTGATTTGTCGCAACCCGCCGATTTGTCGCGATTCTCGCACGTGCGACATGGCGGGTTGTGACAAACCAGCGTTCAATGTGCATAATTTAGGATTGATCCCGCTGAAAACTCGCAATTCGATATACGCATGTCAAGTATAATCACAGTCACTTTTGGACATAATTATACATTATGCTGCGAGCTAACTGACCGTTTGCTGCTGCTGTTCTCGCTGTCTGATAGTTATGATGACGACGATGATGGTGATGACGACGATCACTACAACAAGATGATCATAATGTAGCCTACGGCAATAATAAGTTTTGAAATGATATCTCTCTCTCTCTCTCTCTCTCTCTCTCTCTCTCTCTCTCTCTCTCATCTCTCTCATTCTCTTTCTTATATATATATATATATATATATATTATATATATATATATCAATCTGGTATACAGTTGTTTTCTATATTATATTGTACTATATTGCCTACCCGCTCAGTTGTCGAGATAATTACCTATGCATTGCCTAAATTGATGAAATAGTTACATTTGATGAAATGTTCATATTACAACCCGTCTCTCTCTCTCTCTCTCTCTCTCTCTCTCTCTCTCTCTCTCTCTCTCTCTCTCTCTCTCTCTCTCTCTCTCTCTCTCGTTCTTTGTGTCTGTGCCATGTTATTGATGTATTTGTTTTTCGTTCCGTTGCTTTTCTGCAATTATTACTATTGATGTATATGCTATAAGCCTACTTTCGATGTCCACGTCTCTTGTTTTCTTCTATTTCTCAATATCATTGTGGCTCCGATACTCCCGCAAATGCGACAAATCGGCGGGTTGCGACAGATCGGTGGGTTTCGACAGATCGGCGGGTTGCGACAGATCGGCGGGTTGCGACAGATCGGCGGGTTGCGACAAATCGGCAGTTGCGACAGATCGGCAGGTTGCGACAGATCGGCGGTGTACAGGGGAGGGACTGGAAAGAGCAGAGTTGGAATGGAAGTACTATCACTGAGACCACAGGGCTGACAGGAGAACGAGAAACTAAGTAAAGCACGCACGCGCGCGCGCGCGCGCGCGCGCCGCACGCACACACACACACACAACACACACACACCACACACACACACACACACACTCACACACACACATGCACGCACATGCACACACACACACACACACACACACACACACACACACACACACACACACACACACACACACACACACACACACACGCACGCACACACACGCTCTCTCTCTCTCTCTCTCTCTCTCTCTCTCTCTCTCTCTGCTTTACTCGTTGGACAAGGCTATGTTCTGCCTGCAATCCTCCCCCTACCCACCTCCTACCCCCCCCCCCCCAACCTCCTCCTTCTTCCGACAACTTTATGGCTACTATAGACCTCTGAAAAGGAAATCAGACCCCCACCACCCCCGTGCTCCTGGTCGAATAGTTCACCTCAGCTGTAGTAGTAATCAATATATGTAAACGGGAGAATGTGAGCAGGGGTGATGATGGTATTTGAGTGTCAGTCGATACCTCTCGCTGTCCCTTATGTCTCTCTGTCTCTCTGCCTGCCTGTCTGCTTGCCTGCTTCTGTCTGTCTGTCTCTCTGTCTGTCTGTCTGTCTTCTGTCTCTCTGTCTGTTTCTATGTCTGTATGTCTGTCTCTTTGTCTTCTGTCTGCCTGCCTGCCTGTCTGCTTGCCTGCCTCTGTCTATCTGTCTCTCTGTCTGTCTGGCTGGCTCTCTGTTTCTATGTCTGTATGTC
Source organism: Conus canariensis (assembly GCA_033310375.1). Taxonomy (NCBI): domain Eukaryota; kingdom Metazoa; phylum Mollusca; class Gastropoda; order Neogastropoda; family Conidae; genus Conus; species Conus canariensis. The sequence continues at coordinate 17,453,650 of CM065714.1, read as the reverse complement.
TGTCTCTTTGTCTTCTGTCTGCCTGCCTGCCTGCCTGTCTGCTTGCCTCCCCCCCCCCCCCCCCTCTCTCTCTCTCTGTTTCAAAGAAACAACAATGGAACGATGGGCTTACCGTCACATTCAAAATGATTGTAAAATAAATTCGCTGCGTTCGCCGAAAACAAACACAGCCGACAACACCCAGCACAGTGTGATTGTGATGAGCGTTGACCTGTTCAAAAACGTTCTATTGCTGGACAAGAGACGTGTTTGTTTCAATAGAGTGAAAGCCTCCCCCCCCCTCCCCCCTCCCTGCTTCCTCTCCAATCTGCCGTCCGTACCCTGAAAAGTCGCAATGTTCTCATATTCATGCGTGCCTACGTGCGTCCATGTGTGTGTGTGTGTGTGTGTGTGTGTGTGTGTGTGTGTGTGTGTGTGTGTGTGTGTGTGTGTGTGTGTGTGTGTGTGTTCTCTCTTGTACTTTTCAGCGTGGCAAAAAGTAACCTATTTAAAAAAAAAATAGCATGTAAGTGACAATTGCTCATTCAACATTTCGTTAGAGATATATCTTTCGTAACTGCGTCTTCTTTGATTAAACCAGTTATTTTTGTTAAACCAAACTGTGCTGATGACCAGACTGCTGCCTTTTATTAAGATCAGTCTTGTTGCTGTATGGTTTTAAAGATATAAATGCAATGCTGCGTCGATGAATACAGGAATTTAATGTACGGTACGAGCTTTCAGATCTTGATTTAATCTTTTTAAATCTGAATGACGTATGAAGAACACATTTTCACGTTTGAAACAAGAGGCATATTTTCTACCGCATTTGCTGGTGATGTTTTTCAATGATTTTCCTTTTCTTATCTTTAATGAACTATCCCATCTTTGTTGCTAAAAAAAAAAAAAAAAAGGGGGGGGGGGGGGGGGTGCCAAATCAATTTTAGGCGTTGGCAGACGAAGGAACGACATAATTATGGGATGGTACGTCCATCCTGGTCACTTTCTGTTTCTTTTTTTTTCTTTTTCTATTCTTGTTTTTTATTTCACAACCTCATTTTCCGTGTTATCCTAGTTCTATTACCCGCTTCTGACCTCCGCTATTCCTTACACGGCTACATACAGGGTGCCTAGTCACTGCTCCAAACTGTTGTGTGAACGTTCACTTCCTTTGATTCTCTTGCGCCGATTGGTTGACATAACACAGTGGGCGAAACACAACGCCAATAGGACTGGCCACATTTAACTGGCGGGACTGTTTCAATTTCAGTTTCAGTTTCATCAAGGAGGGGTCACAGCGTGCGGACTAGTCCATATACGCTACACCACATCCACGCTAAATTTTGAGACCACAGTGTGCGCGTGATTAGCGGGACAGAGAGCGTGGCAATGGGGTGGGGCTAGGGATGGTAGAGAGGAGTTCTATCTGGCCCGCGGAGCTCGGTAAGGGTATCCAGGGTCCCTTCGGACTCCTAAAGCTCTGTCGGTGTTGTTAACTTGATTTGGACCCAGGAGGGGATGGAAGCTGTGGATGGGAGGGGAAGAAGGGGGGGGGGGGGGGGGAGAAAGAGAGGTAGTGATCGATAGGAAGGATTTTCCCGACATCCATTAGAGGTCACAATTACATTAATTTATTCACTGGTTCACGCTCTCTCTCTCTCTCTCTCTCTCTCTCTCTCTCTCTCTTACACACATACACACACCACTCACGCACGCAAGCACGCGCGCGCGCGCACGCGCGCACACACACACACACACACACACACACACACACACACACACACACACACACACACACTCACACACACACACACACACTTGCACTCATGCACATATATATTCACATGCAGGTTACTTAGCTACAGAGGCATTCATTGCACACACGTGCACAATTTCTA
>CM065714.1:17444273-17449273 GCA_033310375.1 Conus canariensis | reverse complement strand
CTCTCTCCTCTCTCTCTCTCTCTCTCTCTCTCTCTCTCTCTCTCTCTCTCCTCTCTCTCTCTCTCTCTCTCTCTCGTGTGTGTGTGTGTGTGTGTGTGTGTGTGTGTGTGTGTGTGTGTGTGTGTGTGTGTGTGTGTGTGTGTGTGTGAGTTAGTGAGAGAGAGCGAGAGAGCCAGAGACAGACAGACAGACAGCCAACCATCCAGCCAGCCAGCCAGCAGACAAGTGGGCAGACAGTCAGTATAGGCAGACAGCCAGACAAACAGACAGGCAAGGGGAGAGAGAGAGAGAGAGAGAGAGAGAGAGAGAGAGAGAGAGAGAGAGAGAGAGAGAGAGAGAGAGAGGATGGGAGAAAGGCAGATAACCAAGAGAGAGGAAAGAGAGGAGAGAGAGCAGAAGAAGAGAAGAAGAGTACAGTCCAGACAGGAACATATCATCATCAGTAGCACTGTTGCCTGTGATGAGCGCAACCACAGTACCCAGAACCCTGAAGATGTACATTACACCAGTTCAACATGGCGCCACTCTCTGGAAGTCACGAAGACTGCCAGACATCATCTGTATCGCTAGCTTCGTACCTCCTGCATTTCTGGTGCTAATGATGGCATTAGGTAGATTTGGCGCTGTCTAGTGCGAGATTCGGCTTCAGCTTTGGACAATAATCAGACGTTTGACGTGTGAGCAATATAGCCCGTGGTGTAGAGAAAAGAGCGGATTGTAAAGCGCTCAGAACCTAGTCTCATACCAGGGATAGACGCTTTACATAAGTACGTTTACTACTACTACTACTACTACTACTACTACTACTACTACTACTACTACTACTACTACTACTACTACTACGAATTTGTAAGTATTCAAATCACAACTAAATTTCTATGACGTTATGGTGGACTTCCACAGTATTCTCATTACAGACGAACAATTTTAAACCCCCCCCCCCCCCCGCCTCCCCAAAATTTCTCCCTCCCCACATACAACAGAGAATCATATTAAAATTCCCATGAAAATAAGTAAATACAGATTTGCTGATAGCTGGCTCGTTTCGCGAGAAAATTCCCAGTCTTACTGCGGCACAGATTAAAAAGTATGGATCGGATATCAGCTTTTTGAAAACTCCCTGATTGGTGTTAATGGATATTTTTATGATCCTTTCGATCTCAACGGATTCAGGGAAAGATGGTGAGCTACGCTCTGGCACTGACCCGTCTACTCTTGAAAATTCTATTTCCATCGACCAGTGGAGTGTGCCAATCCAGAACAATTCGAAACAAGAACGACAACTCTAATGTGATTGTGCTAGGGACTGCGTCTCTAAGGTGTCTGGAGTGTACATTTGCCACGAAGAGCTTGTTCGTCATGCGCACCGGAAACGTGACATGAATGTGAAGTGACACGGGAAAATCAGTTACTATGAATGAATCCTGTCACTTCTTATCTTCGACCGACGCAAAGAGGAGAATGATGAGATTAACGTGTATTAAATGGAGGCTGTCTCTAAGGACTGACTCAGGGACCGACGTCCGCAGAGAATTTTGAAGAAATGGAGACATCTTTAGTTTGTCTGACATCAGTGGTGTGGTGTTCTGTTCTTTGTAGACCTTGCATATTCTGGGGATACTAGCCCAACATCAGCAAACATTTTTGGTGTAATAGTAAACTCAACGAATTTCGTACACATGTTAATCAAGAAAGAGAAACAAAGGTTACAGATCGTTATCAATCAGACCGGATATGTTCAGCTGTTGTTTTTTTAAAGTCTGTTTTCTTGATCAAGAGGAAATAAAGGCACAGAGGAAGAGAGAGAGAGAGAGAAGAAAAGAGAGAGAGAGAGAGAGAAGCCAGGAAGAAAGTCGGAGTGGGGATGGGGGTGGAGAAGGAGACAGAGGAGAGGGAGCAGAAAAACAGCAGAAGACTACAGTCCAGACAGGAACATGTCTTCAGTAGCACTGCCGCCTGTGATGAGGACCATAACAGTGCCCAGAACCCTGAAGATGTACAGTTGTACCGGTCCAGTGTGGTACGACTCTCTGGAGGCCACAAAGATGCCAGACATCATCTGTGTCGCTAGCTTCATGCCTCCTGCATTTCTGATGCTAATGATGGCATTAGGTGGATTCGGTGCTGTCTTGTACGAAATTCGGCTTGAGCTTTGGAAAATGGTCAGACGTTTCTGCTGAGGTGTTTCAGTTCAGGCGGATTTTTCCACCGGAGTTAACATTGGTTCTGACTCTGCTTGCCAAAACATTTCTTTGAATGAGAATGTAAACCGAGCTTCTGTGTGTGAATGCACGCATAACAACTTGCACACATCTAGAATCCTATCACCAACATTCAGAAGAGAAGGCCAGTTTGGTCGTTAGTATGGATAATACGTAAACATCTAGCATACACCGAAAGAATGAAAGTATGATTTCTAGAAGCACATATATGTAACTCTCCAGTCGGCTCAAACAGGTAGACAGCCCGCTGTGTGAAATAAAGTGGGGATCGTAAAGCACTCAGAGCCTGGTCTGAAACCGATGATAGGCGGTTTAGAAGTACTTTTGATAATAATGATAATAATAATAATAATAATATTATTATTATTGTTGATAATGATAGTAATAATAATAATATTAATAAAATGACAATAATAATAATGATGATAATAATGATAGTAAAAATAATAATAATTAGAAAATAATAATAATGACAATAACAATAATTATATCAATTTGTTAGTATTCAAATCACAACCAAGTTTCTATGATGTAATGATGCACTTCTAGTCTGGTATTCTGATCACAAAGGACAAAATCTGAATCTTCCCACTCCATCCTCCACACCCGATTTCCTCTCGCCAGATTTCAACCCCTTCCTTTCAGGCACACACACGCGCGCATACACGGCGGGAAATTCATAATCAAAGGCTCATCGAAATAACTGAAAATAGAGTATCTGATTGTTGGCTTGTTTTGAAAGACACGTCTGAGTCATATCTCTCGCATATCTATGGATCAAATAACAAAAATGGAAGGGATTTCAGGTCTTTGTAACTCCCTGACTGACGTTTATGGATATGATGCTTTCTGATCTCAATGGATTCAGAGAAAGATGGTGCGCTTCGCTCCGGCACTTACTCCTGGAAATTCTGTTTCCATCGACCAGTGGAGTGTGGCTGTCTGACATAGCTTGAATACAGAAAGACATTTCTAATTTGATTGTGCTAGGGACTACGTCTCTGTGGAGTCTGGAGTGTATGTTTGCCATGAAGAGTTTTTTTCGTCACGTGCACTAGAAATATGACATGAATGCAAAGTGGCAGAGGAAAACCAGTTACTGTGAATGTGAATGAATCTTGTCATTTCTTATCTTCGACCGACGCGAAAAGAAGAGTGATGAGGTTAACTTGTATTAACCGGAGCCTGTCTCTAAGGTCTGATTCAGAGACCGAAGCCTGTAGGGAATCACATAGAGATAGAGGCCTCTTTAGCTTGTCTGGAATCAGAGGTGTGGTACTCTGTTCTTCGTGGACCTTGCACCTTCAGGGAATAATAAACTAAGATCAGCAGATGTTTTCGGTGTGATTGTTAAACACGACGAATGTCATGTACTTGTTAAAAGAAAGGAAAACAAAGCATACAAATCAGTTTCAGACTGACGGGACATATTCAACTGTGTTTTTAAAGTCTGATTTCTTTCGTAAATAAAGACAGAGAGAGAGAGAGAGAGAGGAGAGAGAGAGAGAGAGAGAGAGAGAGAGAGAGAGAGAGAGAGAGAGCAAGGCAGATAGTCAGAATGGATGAGACTGGAGGGGAGCAGAAGAACAGGAGTACAGGCCAGACAGGAACATGTCTTCAGTAGCACTGCTGCCCGCTGTGCCCAGAACCCTGAAGATGTATGTTGTATTTGTTCAGCATGGCACCGCTCTCTGGAGGTCATGAAGTCTTGCAGACATTACCTGTGTCGCTAGCTTCATGCCTCCTGCATTTCTGATGCTAATAATAGCAGTAGACAGATTTGGAGCCGTGTAGTGCCAGATTCGGTTTGAGCTTTGGAAAATGGCCAGACGTTTGACAAATTACCTGTGAGCGCTGCAGAAGTTGACTTAAGGACGACAGGAGTGACAGCTGGGTGTAACTGGGGGTCAGGATAGCTCAGCTGGCAGAGCGCCGGACTCGTGATCCCGGTGATTCTGGGGTTGCAGGTTCGAATCTCGCTGGGGTGTTTCAGTGCGTTTTCTTCTTTTCTTTTTTTTTTTTTACCTTGAGGTAACACTGGTTCTGACTGCATTCCTTTCAAAGGCCTTCAAATGAGGCTGTAAATTGAGGTTCCATCTATGAACGCACGTATATCTTGCACACACGTAATTTCCCATCACGAAGTTTCGGGAGAGAAGGCCAGTTTGGTCGTCGGTATGGATGACACGTTACACATAACATACACCGAAAGACTGAAAACATTATTGAAAAATTGATTGACTGACAGACTGAATGGCGCGAGAGACAGCGGAAAGGAGTGTAGCAGGCAGGTCTTCAGTTAGCACTGCCCAGGTAGACAGTTTGTTGTGTACAGGAAAGTGTCGACTGTAAAGCGCTTAGAGCTTGGTCTCAAACCGAGGATAGGCGCCGTATAAGAACTCAGTATAATAATCGTCCTCATTGTCATCATCATAGGAAGGAGGAGGAGGAGGAGGAGGAGGAGGTGGAGGAGGAGGAGGAGAAGAAGAAGAAGAAGAAGAAGAAGAAGAAGAAGAAGAAGAAGAAGAAGAAGAAGAAGAACAACAACAACAACAACAACAACAACAATGATAACTTCTTCTTAACATTTGTATCGCAACTGGGTTTCTATAATGTTATGATAGACTTCTAGTCAGGTATTCTGATCACAGAAAAAACATCTTAATCCCCCCCTCCCCACCCGAATTCCCTCCCTACAATCCCCCCTCCCACATATTAACAATGGGAAATCATATTCAAATTCTCATCAAAATAACTAATAACAAAGTTGCTGATAGT
>CM065714.1:17421773-17439273 GCA_033310375.1 Conus canariensis | reverse complement strand
CTGTTTACAATAGAAAGATGGGCATTATCTTCCCCTGATTTTTTTTCTCTCCAGAACTGGTCTATTTATCGATTCACGCAAAAGATGGCAGGAACGTTTTAACGATATCCTTAGTTACGCTTGGCTTGTTTCTCTTGGATAGATTCGGTCAATAAATTCACAAACGGTGGAAGCGATTGAACAGAAACGAGAATAGGCTGAGGAACAGCTATGCATGTGTTGGTTCAATCAATATATTAACTAAAGAAACAAAATACGGTAAACTTGGAGCGACGATAATCGAGAATTCTCATCAGTTACGCTTGGCTTGTGTTTCGCGTGTTACTTAGTTTAATCGGCGAAGATTTCAAAACGAAAGCTGAAATAATTTGGCGAACGATCTTTCACTTTTTCATTCTGTCTGTTTGCAGTCAGTGTCAGTCGTATTAAAAATGCAACAGCTGTACTGTCTGTCAAAACACAACTTCAAACATCTTTCTCAACAGGCCACTGAGCTTTACAGAATGGTTGTTTTGTCTGCTTGGTGTGTGTGTGTGTGTGTGTGTGTGTGTGTGTGTGTGTGTGTGTGTGTGTGTGTGTGTGTGTGTGTGTGTGTGTGTGTTGTGTGTGTGTGTGTGTGTGTGTGTGTGTGTGTGTGTGTGTGTGTGTGTGCTGTGAGTGTTGTGTGTGTGTGTGTGTGTGTGTGTGTGTGTGTGTGTGTGTGTGTGTGTGTGTGTGTTGTGAGTGTGTGTGTGTGTGTGTGTGTGTGTGTGTGTGTGTGTGTGTGTGTGTGTGTGTGTGTGTGTGTGTGTGTGTGTGTGTGTGTGTGTGTGTGTGTGTGTGTGTGTGTGTGTGTGATTAGAGGAAATTTTAAAACGTGTGTGAGTGAGCGTGCGAGGGGGGAAGGGGGGGGGGGGGCAGGTCAGGCTGTCTCTGCCATCTGAATTGTGTAATGCTTGAGTTTGTCGCTGTGTTTTGATGTGGTTTGCGCACTTCCCCTTTTTACAAAAATCAGTTACCCGTGTTGCGCCTGGATCCTATCGTGGTTTACAAGGGTGGTCAATCATTAATATTAGTTTATTAACAAGCAGAAACAATAAGGTAGCATGTTAGTATATCAACAAACAGAAACAATATGTAGCGATATAGAAAGTTTGTCTAATATCACAAAACCGTTATTTCTGGCATTGACTGGCTTTTACTTACATTGGAAGCCCAGCCATGTTTTTGGTTATCTTTCTACCAACATACTCATTATGCATCTTTCTACCAGCATACTCATTATGCATCTTTCTACCAGCATACTCATCATGCATAGTCCAGAAACGGTAAGCGCTTCCTGTGGAATTTTGATGATTGTTTGTGACAATAATTTCTGCCTGGGAGAAGGGGAAAGGGGAGGATGGAAAGGAAATAGTGTGCTGATCTTATTGACAATCATTGGTCTGATTATTGTATGGTGATGTTCAAACTGATTTGGAATCTAAAATCATCGAAAGATAAAAACTGATAGAAAAAAGATAAAAAATCACCCAATCCATCATGCGTTGTCACGTGATTTCCAAAGAAGCATGTCTCAATCTTGTGTCATTGTCTGGGTGTAGTTACTCTATTTTTTCCCCCACTATTAGATTGTTCGTCTATGTATTTGTCTGACTTCATTCAAGTTTAAAAGGCTGTGCCAGTCTTGAATAAAAGTTACTCTGTGTTAGGTTTTCTTATGGGAGCAAAAAATACCCAACTTGTTTACTGTTTATCGTTTACTGTTCCCTGCCTCATTTCATTTCCTACTCTATTTGATTGACTTCGATCTCGTCCTTCCCACGGGAACATAGAGCTTCACTGCAGATCTACAGAGAGATCGATCTGGAACTGTCCGCTTCGCTTTCCCCACTGGACATCCTGGTTGTCCTTCTGCTTATTTCCCCCCACCCCCCCCCCCCCCCCCCCCCCCGCCCCTCCGCCATGTTGTTACAAGCTGTCTTCTGGGTCAAATCTTAGATAAATGTTAGCGAACCGCAAAAAAAAAAGAAAAAAAGAAAAAAAAGAAGACGTGGACAAACGAATCACAAGACAAAACACGACGCGTTTCGACGTCTTAGGTCTTCTTCAGGCAAGATACAAAACAATTAGGACAACGAAAATGAGCATAGGACTTCACTGCAGATCTACAGAGAGATCGACCTGGAACTGTGCGCCTCGCTTTCCTCACTGGACGTTCGTTTTTGTTGTCCTAATTGTCTTGTATCTTGCCTGAAGAAGACCTAAGAGGTCGAAACGCGTCGTGTTTTGTCTTGTGATTCGTTTGTCCACGTTTTTGTTGTTGGTGGTTTTTTTTTTTTTTTTTTTTTTTTTTTTTTGGCGGTTTGCTAACATCTATTTAAGATTTGTTTAGATTTCCGTCTGCAGTCGTTTCACTTTGCAACTAGATCTGTCTTCTGAGTCGGTTTCTCCTCGGGGTTCCAGTCTAGTGCATGACGTGCTGTGTTGTTGAGACCTCTGCGCAGGGTGCGTCCCTTGCATTTCCACTTTCTGGTGTTAATGGTGTCCCTCCTGGTCTCTGGTTGATTCTAGGTTTTGATACATGTGGCATTTGTGTTGTTTGATGATCAATTTGGAGCTATATGAGGACCCTTTAGAAATAATCCTGGTGTTACTCAGTATGACCTACCATTTTTCACATTTTTCTCCTCTTCTTATCACTCTCTTCCATTCTGGGCAAAACTGACATATTAATCTTTTTCGCTAAATTTCGGTTTTGCTCCATGCTTTGTGGTACCCGATCTCTTAACCAGGAGTAGGTGCTCTTGTGTTTGAAACAAGGTACGGGAGCCGATTAGTAGGAGGATTTGGTCTGTCCTCTCCTTTTCTGGCACTGTGAGACAAGCTATCAGACATTTGGAAGTGGCAGTTACAGTGACGACCAATACCCTCCGTTTGAGGAAGCTCTATCATCACACCTTTCTGTCCTTCTTTGTTTGTTTGTTGTTTCTGTGTTTATTTCTAGCTATTTTTTTTCTTTCTTTCCTTTCCGTTCCTTTCCTTTCCTTTCTTTTCTTTCGTTCCTAATGCACATCCTTTTGTAATCATTTATTTCTGCATTCCGTCTTTCAAAAATACTTTGTATGAATGATAATGAACCAGTGACACAGTGTTTTTCTTACACGCGAATATGCACGCGTGTGCACACACATACAAGCACACACACACACACACACACACACACACACACACACACACACACACACACACACACACACTGACTGACTGACTGACTGAAACCATTTACTGTCAGATTAACATAGTGTTGTACTGACACACACACACACACACACACACACACACACACACACACACACACACACACAGAGGTTCGCACACACGCACGCACAAACACAGACACAGAAATAAACAAACGCACGTTAAATTGAAAGGTAGTTACATGTCCTGAATATAGCCTACAGTAGATAAATACAATACTATGTCTGTTCTGTCTCTGCCTTCAATATACCTATTCGCCTGCAGCAAACAAAATACCGCGCTCTTCCAGTTCTTTTCCAAGCGGCATAAGAGGACAACTACCGACCTGTATCATGAATAAATACCGTATTACCCTTTTTTTCAGCCTTCATTAAAAACATTTACCTGAAAAATCGGTAGCAATAAAGATATTACGTTTTATTTCATTTTATTTTCGAATTGCATTATGGAATAATCTCTGGCATGCAATACAATTAGCAGTAAACTGTACAGTTCCTTTTCTTTTTCAAGTTACATTTTAACAGCGTGTCTGACAAAAATAGGCTTCGATTAAAAAGCAATTACAGGATGATGATAATAATTGAACCATTTAGCATTATCCGACATTTTTTTTTCAATATGCATTAAAGTATATCCATTCATCCGGTTTATAGCTTACAGCAAACAAAATACCTTATCATCCATTTTGTTCCTTGTGCTAGATTTGAGGACAATTAGTTGCTTGAAAGATACTATCACAGAACACTATGTTACACCTTTATGTTTAAAGTTACATCAGTGGATAATCATTTGTCTGGAATATAATCTAAATTATACAGCATGCCACTGTATGTTTTTCTTCTTCGAACTGCATGACAAGATAAACATTTGCCGAGAAGACTGCCTGCAATAAACAAAATACCTATTACCCATTTTCCATTTTTCAGTCTTCGTTCGAAAACAACCACCAAGACAAGCGCATTTTGCCATAAAAAAAATGTCGAGCAAGTCTAAAGCGATGAATCTCATCGGACAGAAAAAAAAGAACAAAACAGGAAAAAGAAAAAAATAGTGGATGATCCCCATCAAGACAATGGTGCCAGAACTGTTCCATTCCCGTCTAATCCCCCATCAGTGCCGGCGTGACCGAGTGTAGATCAGTGGAAGTCGATCATTAGGGGATTGGGAGCATCCTGCGCCACTTGAAAGATGGCCTTCCGCCCGCTGCTAGGGTCATTAGGCCATCGATGTGGGTTTGTTCTCTTTTCTTCTGATTTATTTTGTTTGTTTTGTTTTGTTTTGTTTTGTTGTTGCTGTTTGTTTGTTTGTATTAGAAAAAAAAGAACAATGTGCACAAGTGCAGAAGAAAGAGAGAGAGAGAGAGAGAGAGAGAGAGAGAGAGAGAGAGAGACAGACAGACAGACAGACAGACAGACAGACAGAGAAACAGACAGACAGACAGACAGACAGAAAGAGAGAGAGAGAGAGAGAGAGAGAGAGAGAGACAGACAGACAGACAGACAGACAGACAGACAGAGAGAGACAGAGACAGAGACAGAGAAAATCAGATGACGACAGGCAGTGAGATAGGCAGGTAGAAAAAGAGAGATGAAGAAATGAATATTTTGATGAGGAAGAAGCAAAAGTGCTAGAAAGGGAAGAAAAATTGGCGCAGGAGAAGAAGAAGAAGAAGAAGAAGAAGAAGAAGAAGAAGAAGAAGAAGATCATGACAATGATGATGCGTTGTTCGACCAGTGTTATTTTTCTATCCATTGCTATATGTGTTGTGCATCCAACATAGCATTTCTATAACTTCTACATGTTTTATTAAACCAGCGTTAATTCCTAGTCAATTGTAGATGTTCGTTTAACCAGCGTTCATCTTCTCTCCGTTTCTAGATGTGTCATCCAATCAGCATTAATGTTTTATCCATTTCTACCTGTGTCATTCAATCAGCATTAGTATTTTATCAATATTCTGCATGTGTCATTCAATCGACATGAATATTTTATCCATTTCTACGTATGTCGTTTAACGAGTGCTATTTTCCTACCCATTTCTACGTCCGTTGTTCAACCAGAGTTAGTTTTCTATGCATTTCTGCATGTGTTGTTCAACCACCATTTATTTTGTTTTAAGCATTTGAACATATGTCGTTCTACTAGAGTTAATTTTTGCTATGCATCCATATATCTGTTGTTCAGCCACCATTAATGTTCCTATCCTATTGTGCATGTGTCGTTAATATTCCCATGCATTTGTATACGTGTCGTCCTGCCAGAGTTAATTTTCCTTTGCATTTGTGCAGGTGCCACTCGCCCCTCGTTGATTTTTCCTATCCTTTCCACGTGTGCTGTCCTGTCGGAGTTCCTTGTCCTATCCATTTCAGCATGCATCATTCCACCAGCGTTATGTTTCCTATCATAGTCTACATGTGTTGTTCAATCAGCATTAACTTACTACCTCTTTTCTACGCGCCTGCTTCATTCAGTCTGCCTCAGTTTTCCTTACTCGTTTTCTACATGTTGTTTTGTTATTTTAAAAAAGCCAAAAAAAAAGTAAGAGAAATGGTTAGGAAACTAATACTTATTACAGTGAGAAAAAATGTGAGGAAAAGTGTGGCAAAAGGCAGCAGGAAAAAGCAGAGAGAGCTGATGGAAGATAGTTCTGCTAGTTGGCACCATTGTTGTCCACACATTAGGGTCACTGCTGTCATCGTTGTTGTCCGAGCTCTACAGACGACCCACCAAAGGCTATTACTGTCTGAGCTGGGCTCAGCGTGGCTCGTTGTCATTAGGACGGGCTTCAGTGAGACTGAGACAAGACAGCAGGACTTAAATAGGTGTGATTGTACGCGCGCGCGCGCGCGCGCGCGCGCGCGTGTGTGTGTGTGTGTGTGTGTGTGTGTGTGTGTGTGTGTGTGTTGGGGGGGGGGGGTGGAGGGGGGAAATGGATTGACTTCCGGGAATAGGCCGGAGGACGTCCGGGAAAGACCGGAGGACACTGGGAAAGACCAGAACCAAGGGCTCTGTGGGCTGGCTCCCCACTTTGCCTTAAACATGTGGCTACTAAGAATAAAAGGAAAAGATGCTCCCAGGATTCACCGAAAGGGGGAGAGAATGATGAATCCATCGGTGCTCAACCAATCATGACTGCAAATCCCAAACGGACTATGAACATGGACCAAATGGAATATCCATGTGTCTGTGGAAAGCGTTTCGCTACCACCCGTGGCATGAAGATCCACAGAACAAAGATGGGATGTGTGAAGACTCATCTGAATGAGCAGCAGCGCACTGCATCAGCAGATAAGACGTCGGAAGACCAAGGCCAGGATTTAAACCACAGTGCCAAGGACATCCACGCTGTTGGTTCGGATGAGGAATTTGCACAGGCCCTCGATGCCAGGCGCCTGAAACTCAACCTGCCACGAGCAAACGAAACTGAAGATTGGGAGAAACTGGATGCAAAAATCGTCCAAAGACTCGATGCACTGATAGGGAAAAGCACCCTGGAACACAAACTAGCCACATATGGGGACATTGTGTATGCCACATGTAGAGACGCCTATGGAGCAAAACTACCCAAAGAGAAAACATCTCCAAAGAAATCCAGACGCCAAGAAAAGATGGACAAGATCAGGGTCCAAAAGAAAAACCTCAAGATGCAAATGAAGACCGCACTGCCAGCTGAAAAACAAGGCTTGGAAAAACTGTGGAAAGACCTGAAAGAAAAACACAGCGCCCTCAGCAAAGCGGAATCTGCGAGGAAGAGGAAGAGCAAAAAGAAGAAGACACAAGAGCGCTTCTTCAGAGACCCCTTCCAGTTTGCCAGAACACTGTTTGAGCAGCCAAAATCTGGGACCCTAAGTGTGGACAAAGGAGTTCTTGAGCAGCATCTGAGGAAAAACATACTCTGACCCACAGAGCAAAGCACCACTCGACATTCAAGGTCTGGTGTGGCCAACCAACCCTGAGGAACAGTTCAATGGCAAGCCTCCAACGTTGGCGGAAATCAAGAAGGTGGTCGACAAAGCCAGAGCCAAATCATCACCAGGGCCAAACGGAATACCTTACCAGCTTTACAAGAAATGTCCCAAGGTGCTGGAGTGGCTCCACAGGCTGCTGCGATCGGCTTGGAGAAACCAGAAGATCAGCGGCCAGTGGATGACGGCAGATGGTGTGTACATCCCCAAAGAGCAAAACTCAAGTGACATCAGCCAGTTCAGGCCAATATCACTACTGAACGTCGAAGGGAAAATCTTCTTCTCTGTCATGGCAGCAAGGCTGACCAAGTACCTGATGGAAAACAAGTACTTGGATGTGTCAGTCCAGAAAGGTGGCATCCCAGGCGTGGCTGGCTGTGTAGAACACGCCACAATGATCTGGGACGCAATCCAAAAAGCAAAAACAGAAAAGAGAGACCTGGACGTAGTGTGGCTTGATCTGGCAAACGCATATGGATCTGTGCCCCATGAGATGATACAGTTGGCTCTTGAGATGTACCATGTGCCAAAGAACATCCGCGACATGCTCAAGAAGTACTTCAATGGCTTCTCAATGCGGTTCTCTACCAAGGAGTACACAACAGACTGGATCAACTTGGAAGTGGGTATTGCAATGGGCTGTGCAATTTCCCCAATACTGTTCGTGCTGGCAATGGAACTCATCTTGAAAGCAGCAACAAACAACGCGAGACAAACAGACCTTGGCGACGGATACAAGATGCCTCCTCTCAAGGCCTTCATGGATGACACTACAGTGATTTCATCCAGAGAAGACGAGACACGTCATGTGCTGGAGAGGCTGGACGACATAGTTGCCTCATCCAGAATGAAGTTCAAGCCAAAGAAATCACGGAGTCTCTCACTGAGGAAAGGAAAAGTGGCCGGATCTGTGGTCTTCAGTGTTGCCAACCAGGCCATTCCAACAGTCACAGAAGAACCAGTCAAGAGCCTTGGAAGATGGTATGATGATACGCTGAAAGACACACAAAGAGCAAAAGAAACCAAGCAGATGGCGGAGGAAGGCTTGGAGACCATTGACCAGTGTGGGCTCCCTGGCAAATACAAGGTCTGGTGTCTGCAGTTCATGCTGATACCAAAGCTCCTATGGCCTCTGATGATATACGACATCTGCACCAGCATAGTGGAGGCAATGGAAGCCAAAATCAACAAGTTCACAAGGAAATGGCTTGGTGTCCCACCCTGTCTGACTGACATAGCGCTGTACTGTCGCCAAGCAAAGCTGAAACTACCACTGAAATCCATCCTGGAGGAATACAAAGCAGGGAAGATCAGACTTCAAAGCATGCTGGAGGACTCAGGAGACAAGGTGGTAGAAGCAATCAAGCCCCAGCTGAAGACAGGCAGAAAATGGAAAGTTCAAGAGGCGATGGATTCTGCAAAAGAAAGTCTCAAGATCAGAGAAATAACAGGACACACACAGACCAACAGACAAGGACTGGGGGTGACCAAAACAGAATGGTGGTCAAAGGCCAAAGGAAAAGCCAAAAGAGACATGATGATTCAGGAGATGAGAAAAGAAGAAGACCAAAAAGACTCCAAAAAGCAGTCCAGCAGAGCCAGCAAGGGCAATGGACAACGTGGGAGAATGCACTCCAAAGAAGTCTCACTTGGAATGACATTTGGCACATGGCCCCTCTCAGGATCAGCTTCATTCTCAGATCTGCATATGACCTTCTGCCCTCAAATGCAAACCTGGTGAAGTGGGGGAAAACAGACGATCCTGCATGCCCCCTCTGCCATGAAAAACAAACAGTGGAGCATGTCCTAAGCTCATGTAAAGTAGCCCTGGCTCAAGGAAGGTACACATGGAGGCACAACCAAGTGCTCAAAGAGATTGTACAAGTAGTCTGGGCTAGTACCAACACCACAAAAGGGAAAATCAGGACTCCAAAAGCACCCGCAACATTCTTCACGGCAGGAGGCAGCAAATCATGGCCAAGAACAACAGTGCCACTCGAAACATGCAGGCAGAGTCTGCTGGACGGGGCAGATGACTGGGAGTGCACTGCAGACCTCCCAGAATGGAAGAGTCACCCAGAGATCATCAGCAAGAGTGGCATGAGACCAGACATAGTAGTCCACTCTAAGTCAACCAAGCAGCTGATCATGATCAAGCTCACGGTGCCATATGAGAACAGAATGGAGGCAGCTCAAATCTACAAGACTGAAAAGTATGCTGATCTGGCAAACAGCCTGAGGAGAGAAGGCTATCAGGTCAAAGTCCTCACTGCAGAAATTGGAGCTAGGGGGTTTGTAGGAACGTCTGCATACAGCCTCATGAAACAGCTCTCAGTTGCAGGGAAGGAAAAAACCAGAGCCCTGAAAGCAATGGCAGAAGCGGCAGAGAGGTGTTCAAGCTGGATCTGGTCAAGGAGGAACAAAAGTGAACTTCATAAGGCTTAATTTCCCTACAAATATCAGGTGTCCCTGTGGCTCAGTGGTTAAAGCGCGAGTCATTAAGTGGAAAATGAGCATGTCCAGAGGGTCATGGGTTCGAATCCCAGCCATGGCTCGTCCCAAGATGGGGGGGGGGGGGGGGGGGGGAAAAAAAAAAGGGGGCAGCAGAGGGACATCCGGAGTCATGAACCGGGTGTGGCCCAACCCCCCTAGAGTGTCAGGAGATAAGGGCCGAAACACTTGCTTGAAGGGGGCTTCTCTTCTGAGGACTCTCTGCTGCCACGCTCTCCACGAGTTTCTTTCTACTGTGTGGGTTCTGTCTGTCTGTCTGTCTCTTTGTCTGTATGTCTTTCTCATCCTCCCAGTGTGTGTGTGTATGTGGTGTGTGTGTGTGTGTGTGTGTGTGTGTGTGTGTGTGTGTGTGTGTTCTGGGTGCGTGGGTGCGTGGGGATGAGTGTGCCTCTCTAAATCTATTTGTTTCTAACCACCTTCCATTCCCTTGCTTCTACTTCTTCTTCTTCTTCTTCTTCGTCTTCTTCTTTTTCTTCTTCTTCTTCTTCTTCTTCTTCTTCTTCTTCTTCTTCTTCTCTCTTCTTTCTTCCTCTCCTCTACTTCTTCTTCTTCTTCTTCTTCTTCTTCTTCTTCTTCCTCTTCCTCTTCTTCTTCTTCTTCTTCTTCTTCTTCTTCTTCTTCTTCTTCTTCTTCTTCTTCTTCTGCTTCTTCTTCTCCTTCTTCTTCTTCTTCTAATCTCTAACTCGCCCTGCTTCTCGTCCTTCGTCTGCGCCCCCTCCCCCTCTCGCTCGTATATCTCCCTTCCTCCCTCTCTCTCTCTCTCTCCCTCTCTCTCTCTCTCTCTCTCTCTCTCTCTCTCTCTCTCTCTCTCTCTCTCATCACTCTTTCATTTCTCATATACTTTTTCTAACCTTCCCATTTCCTCTTTCTCTTTCCTTATTTTTGTAATCGTTGTTTCGTTGCCGCTGTTAATACTGTTGCTGTTGTTATTGTCTCCTCCTCCTCCTCCTCCTCCTCCTCCTCCTCCTTTCTTCATCTTCTTGGATTTTTTTCAACATAAGTTTCCTTTGGTGGAATTGTAAAGAAGGCTTCAGCGAACCCAATTCTTTACCCATTAAAGATTCATTCATTCATTCATCCATTCATTTTTTAATTCATTCATTATCTCATTCATTCATTTTCTTCGTCCTTTTTGCGTCTTTGTCTCTTCTTCCACTTTATGTTCTTCTGCCTCCTCCTTCATCATAATCAGCAGCAGCTGTGTCTTCCTCCTGCTCCTCCTCCTCCTCCTCGTCCTCCTCCTCCTCCTCCTCGTCCTCCTCCTCCTCCTCCTCCTCGTCCTCCTGTTCCTCCTCCTCCGCCTTCTCCTCCTCTTCCTCCTCCTCCTCCTCATCTTCATTTTCATCTTCTTCTGCTCCTCCTGCTCCTCCACCTCCTCTTCACCATCATTATCATCATCATGATCACCATCATCATCATCATCATCATCATCATCATCATCATCATCATCATCATCATCATCATCTTCATCTCCTCCTGTTTCTCCTCCTCTTCCTCTTCACCATCATCATCATCATGATCACCATCATCATCATCATGATCACCATCATCATCATTTTCATCTTCTTCTCCTCCCCCTCCCTCTCTTGCTGCTTCAATTCCTACTGCTGTTGCTGCTCACCCCACCCCACCCCACCCATCCTCCTCCGCTGTCATCATCATCATCATCATCATCATCATCATCAGCAGCAGCAGCAGCAGCAGCAGCAGCAGCATTATCGTCATCGTTTTCGTCCTCGTTGTCGTCGTCATCATTTAACATCATCATTGTTATCATCATCTCCGAGATCGTCGCCATCATCGTCAATTTCTTCTTCTCTTTCAACTCCTCCCCTCCCCCCGCCCCCTTCTTTTTTTTGAAAATCTTATTATGCATTTCATTTTCTAAGATTTACTTTTCTTTTATGCTGTATTTTGTGTGTGTGTTTTTTTCCCTGAATTGTAGAAAAAGCGTTAAATGAGCCTGATTCTTTATACCCATTTCAGATTCATTTATTCATTCATTCATTTATATGCTCATTCGTCTTCGTTCCTTTTTCTTCTTTCTTCTTCTTCTTCTTCTTCTTTCTTCTTCTTCTTCTTCTTCTTCTTCTTCTTCTTCTTCTTCTTCTTCTTCTCTTTCTGCTCTTCATTAGTTTCCTTCTCTCGCAGTGTCTCTTGTGATGGATAGCAGGAAGCGGGTGAGGGAGTAGGGAGGGCTGTGTAGACAGTGGCGGGGGGGGGGGGGGGGGGGGTACATGAAAACTGAGGTGATCAGATCGTCAATAGTTCATCCCCCTAATTGGTACCACTAATTTCTTCCAAGCTACATGTCTGACCTTTCTTGTGTTCCTCAGTTTCCTCTCCATCACATCTTCTCCTGTCTGCTTGCTCTGTTTGTCTCTCTTCTCTGTCTTGCTCTTCTTTTCTCTCTCTCTCTCTGCTCTTGTCTTGTCTCTGTCTCTCTTCTGTCTTTGTCTCTGTCTTTTCTCTCTCTCTCTCTGTCTTTCTTGTCTCGATCTGTCTTCTGTCTGTCTGTCTCTCTCTCTCTCTCTCTCTCTCTCTCTCTCTCTCTCTCTCTCTCTCTCTCTCTCTCTCTCTCTTCCCTCCTCGCATTGCAGTCTTGTGTGTACTGGATTCTCTTTCACTTCATGTATCTTTATAGCAATTCTGATTTATAGTGTAATTTCATCTTTCTTGTATAGATAGTCTTTTTTTTTTCACCGTATGTCTCTTTTTTTTTCTCTACATCAATAGCAAGACGTAAACAATCTGTTTTGTGCGCATGCTCTTCCTGTTTAAAGAATTGTTTTCTCTCTCTCCTCTCTCTCTCTCTCTCCTCTCTCTCTCTCTCTCTCTCTCTCTCTCTCTCTCTGTGCGGAGTGATCCTTCCTTTCCTTTCAGACGGATGGGTCTGGAACTTAATACCTGATGTAATGCTGTACAGCCGTACCAAGCACCGACAGCCAGGATTCACAGCACCAGTGGTGATGAATGCGTCGCTGGATAGGGTGTGAGCTGTCTGCGTTGCGTTTAACTGCAGTGTGCTGTGTTTTGCTGTGACGTATGGTGAAGTGCTGTGGTGCCCTTTACAGTGTAGTGCCGTGAAGTGCAATGCAGTGCTGACGAGCAGTGGAGTGGAGAGTAGTGGAGTGGGTTAGAGTCGAGTGGAGTGGATGAAGTGGAGTTGGTTGGAATGGAGTAGAATTGAGTAGAATGGAATTGAATAGAGTGGATTGGAATGGACTGGAGTGGAGAGGGTAGAAATGGAATGGTGCAGAATGGAATGGATTGGGTAGGAATGTAGTGGGGCGGAATGGACTGGAGTGGAGAGGGTAGGAATGGAGTGGAATGGAGTAGGGTGAAAAGGAATGGAGTGGAGAGGGTAGGAATGGAATGGAGCGGAATGGAATGGAGTGGAACGGAGTAGAGTGGAAAGGAATGGAGTGGAGAGGGTAGGAATGGAATGGGGCGGAATGGAATGGAGTGGAACGGAGTAGAGTGGAAAGGAATGGAGTGGAGAGGGTAGGAATGGAATGGGGCGGAATGGAGTGGAGTGGGTTGGAATGGAGTGAAATGGAGTAGAGTGGAGTGGAATGGAGTGGGTCGGAGTGGAGTAGCGTAGAGTGGGTTGGAATGGAGTGGAATGGAGTAGAGTGGAATGGAGTAGAGTGGGATGGAATGGAGTGGGATGGAATAGAGTGGAGTGGAATGGAGTGGGTTGGAATGGAGTGGAATGGAGTGGGATGGAGTAGAGTGGAGTGGAGTGGAGTGGGATGGAATAGAGTGGAGTGGAATGGAGTGGGTTGGAATGGAGTGGAGTGGACTGGAGTAGAGTGGAGTGGGTTGGAATAGAGTGGAATGGAGTAGAGTGGAATGGAATGGAGTGGAATGGAGTAGAGTGGAGTGGAGTGGAGTGGGTTGGAATAGAGTGGAATGGAGTAGAGTGGAATGGAATGGAGTGGGATGGAGTAGAGTGGAGTGGAATGCAGTGGGTTGGAATGGAGTGGAATGGAGTAGAGTGGAATGGAATGGAGTGGGATGGAGTAGAGTGGAGTGGAATGCAGTGGGTTGGAATGGAGTGGAGGGGACTGGAGTAGAGTGGAGTGGAGTGGGTTGGAATAGAGTGGAATGGAGTAGAGTGGAGTGGAGTGGGTTGGAATAGAGTGGAATGGAGTAATGAGAGTGGAGTGGAGTGGGTTGGAATAGAGTGGAATGGAGTAGAGTGGAATGGATGGAATGGGTTGGAATGAGTGGAATGGAGTAGAGTGGAGTGGAGTGGAGTGGGTGAATGGTGGAGTGGAATGGAGTAGAGTGGAGTGGAGTGGGTTGAATAGAGTGGAATGGAATAGAGTGGAATGGAGTGGAGTGGGTTGGAATAGAGTGGAATGGAGTAGAGTGGAAGTGGAATGGAGTGGGTTGGAATAGAGTGGGAATGGAGTAGAGTGGAATGGAGTGGAGTGGGTTGGAATAGAGTGGAGTGGAGTGAGTGGGTAGGTGGATGGAGTGGGTTGGAATAGAGTAGAGTGGAATGGAGTGGGTTGGAATAGAGCAGAATGGAATGAGTAGAGTGGAGTGGAGTGGGTTGGAATAGAGTGGAGTGGAATGGAGTAGAGTGGAGTGGAGTGGGTTGGAATAGAGTGGTGGAGTAGAGTGGAGTGGAGTGGAGGTGGTTGGAATAGAGTGGAGTGGAATGGAGTGGGTTGGAATAGAGTGGAATGGAGTAGAGTGGAATGGAGTGGAGTGGGTTGGAATGGAGTGGAATGGAGTAGAGTGGTGTGAGTGGAGTGGGTGTGAATGGAGTGGAATGGCGTAGAGTGGAATGGAATGGAGTGGGTTGGAATGGAGTGGAATGGAGTAGAGTGGAGTGGAATGGAGCGGGTTGGAATAGAGTGCAATGGAGTTGAGTGGAATGAAGTAGAGTGGAATGGAGTAGAAAGGAGTGAATGGAGTAGAGTGGAGTGGAATAGAGTGGAGTGAATAGGTGTAATGGAGTAGAGTGGAGAGAAGAGGAATGGACTGGAGTGGGCAGGGGTAGGAGTGGAAAAGTGAGTGGAGAGAAAGGGAGCAGAGGGAAATGGGATGGAGTGGATTAGATTGGAGTGGAATACAGTGGAGAGGTTTGAGTGGGTTGGAATGGAGAGCAGTGGAGTGGAGAAGAACTGAATGGAAAGGAGAGAAGAGGGGGTGGAGCGGAGTGGAGAGGGGTGGAATGGAGAGGAATATAGTGAAGAATTGAAGTGGAAAGGAGAGGAGGAGGGGGGGGGGGGGTAGAGCGGAGTGGAGAAGAGTAGAGTGGAGAGGAGAGGATTATCGTGGTGGAGAGAGAAGTGGACGAGTGGAGTAGAGTGCAGCGGAGAGGGGTGAGATGACGTGGTATCAGATTGGATTTTCATGATAGGAGCTCAATATATATGCTCATGCGTGTATAAATGTTAAGCACCGATTTATCATTCATATGTTAGAAATATGTTTATTGCTGGTTTATACATCTTTATTGACTTGTCCATTTTTGCCTTGTGGATGATCATTGCATCTGAAACAATTTCTCTCTCTCTCTTTTTTTGTTGTTGAGACAATCAAGTTTCTCTTCCTCTATTTTATCTGATTTTATCTTGTCTTATGTTATTTTGTCCTATCCCAATATAGTGTAGTGTGTAGTGTAGTGTAGTGTAGTTGTGTAGTGTAGTGTAGTGTAGTATAGTGTAGTGTGACATAGCGTAATGAAGTGTAGTCTAGTGTATTCTCGTGTAGCGTAGTGTACAGTTTCATTGTTTGGCAGTATATTGTAGCCGCGAAGTGTCGTTATAAAATATCATCTGCTCGCCATGAGACAATCTATTAACACATCACTGATGTAACGCAAAATGTAACAATATAACAATCTCTACGAACAAAGTAACAATCCAGCTGTCTAGGCCAAAAATGCAACAATTACCAATTTTTCGTTCTTCAGATAACGAACAATGTTCATGTTTTTTGGGCTTACATCGATCGATAGCTACTGAACCCCATGGAATATCGAAGCTTTTGTTAAGACTGGGTGATAAATCATTTATTTTTTATCAACTGGCTAGCGATCGGTTTTACATTTTGCTGTCCATTTCAATAAAATAACATAAACATGGTCGTTGAATGACTTTCGCTTGTTAGCCCTTTAGAATGATCAGTTATGATCAATTTCTTTCATTCAGTCATGTATTTATTCATTATTAATTTCATGTTTTTGTTTTTGCCGCTCCTGAATCTGATAAAGAAAAACTATCTACACTGAAGAATGTTGATGCAGCATTTTTAACAAACACACACACACACACACACACACACACACACACACACACACACACACACACACACACACACACACACACACACACACACACACAGCAATCCTTCTGTAATGCTCAATGGCCTGTTGAGAAAGATGTTTGAAGTTATGTTTTGACAGACAGACACAACCCCCCCCCCCCACACACACACACACACTCATTCACTGTCATTTAATAACCATCAAACACAAGACATCTTTCTAACAAAGCAGACACCAACAGACCTAGGGGAGGGAAACAACTGATGAGGAAGAAAAGGATGGGGTGTCCCCTCAACCCATCTGCTACACAGCCGTCAACAATGGGGTGTCCCCTCAACCCATCTGCTACACAGCCGTCAACAATGGGGTGTCCCCTCAACCCATCTGCTACACAGCCGTCAACAATGGGGTGTCCCCTCAACCCATCTGCAACACAGCCGTCAACAATGGGGTGTCCCCTCAACCCATCTACAACACAGCCGTCAACAATGGGGTGTCTCCTCAACCCATCTGCAACACAGCCGTCAACAATGGGGTGTCCCCTCAACCCATCTGCAACACAGCCGTCAACAATGGGGTGTCCCCTCAACCCATCTGCAACACAGCCGTCAACAATGGGGTGTCCCCTCAACCCATCTGCAACACAGCCGTCAACAATGGGGTGTCCCCTCAACCCATCTGCAACACAGCCGTCAACAATGGGGTGTCCCCTCAACCCATCTGCAACACAGCCGTCAACAATGGGGTGTCCCCTCAACCCATCTGCAACACAGCCGTCAACAATGGGGTGTCCCCTCAACCCATCTGCAACACAGCCGTCAACATGGGGTGTCCCCTCAACCCATCTGCAACACAGCCGTCAACAATGGGGTGTCCCCTCAACCCATCTGCAACACAGCCGTCAACAATCCAAGACAACGAGGACAGGCGTCAATTCCTGCCCCCCCCCCACCCCCCCTACTCTCCCCCTCATGAATAAAAGAAGACAGCGGTGTGGGTGGAGAAATGGAGAGTATGGGGGTGGGGGGAGGGGCTAAACTGGGAGTGTGGCGACAGCTTAGCTTTGTATGTCCTTCGTCACATTGTACTCAACTCTTATTTGTCTGTTTTTGTTTACACGTTTTCATTCCGTTCAGAGAGAGAAGAGAGAGAGAGAGAGAGAGAGAGAGAGAGAGAGAGAGAGAGAGAGAGAGAGAGAGAGAGAGAGAGAGAGGCTGCGAGGGAAGGGGAGTGCAAGAGAGAGAGAGAGGGAAAGAGAGAGTGAACAATGAAAGGGTCGTATAGTGGCAAGAACAAGTGCGTGCGTCAGTGTTAAGAGCTGGGTCAGTATCAAGATGATTGTATCGTGTAAAAGAAGAACCCGTGCAGAGAGAGAGAGAGAGAGAGAGAGAGAGAGAGGAGAGAGAGAGAGAGGACAGAGAGAGAGAGAGAGAGAGAGAGGGAGGGAGGGAAAGAGAGAGTGAACAAATGAAAAGGGCCATAGAGTTGCAAGAAC
>CM065714.1:17406773-17409273 GCA_033310375.1 Conus canariensis | reverse complement strand
TCTATCTATCTTTCTACATATATGTCATTCTACCTATCTTTCTGCTTCTATATCTATTTCTAGCTATCTGTCTATATGTATCTATCTATCTATCTATCTATCTATCTATCTATCTATCTATCTATCTATCTATATATATATATGTTTGTGTGTGTGTGTGTGTGTGTGTGTGTGTGTGTGTGCCAGGTTAAGCGATTTGTCCAGTCCTGTTAGCTTCCTTCCGATTTGGAAGTGGAAAGCTAAGCTCTCACCACGCAGTTAGACGTGTCAGAGCAAATGGTGTTTGTTACAATGTTTTGGCAGGTCCTGCATGCTGGCAGAATGAATGTAAACTAGGGAAAGGCCCATAACCCCGTGGCCAGAGTGTAAACCAGGTGAAAGGCCCATAACCCCGTGGCCAGAGGGGCAGTGAACTGGTGGAAGTGAACGTGTGAAGGAGTGTCAGAACTCCCATCATTTAAAGAACCAATCAGAAAACGTTACTATTTGTGGAAGGGGGGGGGGGGGGAGGGAACAATAGCGGTACATCAATAGAGTTTTCCTTTCTGCCCCTAGGAATGTGAGATGTTGCAGTTTCTGTACAAACAACCGGGTGGAGTTACTATTTTTGGTGCATGGGAATAGAAAAAAAAAGACAGAATATGATTCGAAAGATACCCTTTGTTTGATATTCCACCTTTTATGACAACATTTGTGTTGCTTGTATCACACATGAACTGGATTTCAAACGTAAAGAAGCTTGAACTAGAAATTGGATTGTTTAAATTCGTCTTCTTGTTTTCAGCCTATGTCTTTTCTATTCATGAATAATTGTGTCGAGCTCTGGTTCGTTCAGTTTTGTAAACTTACCTGCGATTGAGACATAGAGCCTGCCCCATTCACCAGATGCTAACCCGCACAGACAACGTTTATCTTGTTTGAAAACAACAAGGCTGAATCTGAGACAAGCTTGTCTGAATTTGTGTTATTCGTCTCTGTTTTAAGGCCTTTGCAAAAGAGTTGATGTTTTCGTCGCCGTCTGATGGCTGGTTTGTCTTTCAGCAGCATTCTACTGAGGAAAAAAAAGCAAAACAAAAACTTTTAAGGGAAGTTTCAGAAAAGTCGGAATCTGGTCTGAGGACGAATCCATGGCTCTTGGAGTGGATCCATGGCGTGTACGTCCAGATGACAGGGCAGATCCGTGATCCGTCCGTGAGACTGAGTAAAAACGACTGAACCGATTTTGAACGAAATTTGGTGGAGAAATGGAACTTTGCCCTGGGACGAACCCATATTGGTGTCGATCCATGGTGACTATCCGGATCATTGGTGCCGATCCGTGGCAAGGATCCGGATCGAAAGGCTCATATGCTATCCGTTTGATTTGGGTAGAGGTCTGTCTTCTCCGGCGTGCCCTTCTAGTTTATACAAATCATGTGTATCGGATTACGCTGCTCACCGAATTCCGCCAACTCTTTTCGGCACTGGTTCATTAAACCAGCGAAGCACACTTGATGCCAGCGGACGGCATGGAAAGTGGAGTCTAACCTCTCCTTCAGCCATTTTTAATCTTCCCTGAGCTGAATCAGGTACCTATTTACTGCTGAGTGGGACAGTGAGGGTTTTCAAGCCGTAAGAATCAAACCATCGACACCCGCAGCTGACCGCTAGAACCATCTGACTACACCCTCCCCCCCCCCCCCCCCCCCCCCACCACACACCTTCTGCCTTTTCCCGCTGTGTAAGAAAATGACTCTTCAAATGACTGTAGCAGCTAAGTAGTCTGAAGTTCACCGGTGCATCCAAAATGGAAAAAAGGAAGTAAAGGATTCAGTGTCTGAGTGCTCGGGTTAAAAACAAAAAAACCGACCATTTTTTCTGCTAATCAGAGAACGTTGATATTTTTTGTGCAGCTGAGTAGAAGGGGATAATGGCTGAATTCACTTGGTTAAGATTTTTTTGTTTTCCTTCCTTCTTTCTTTTCCTTTAACTTGGAACTCTTAAAAATATTTACCTTGTTTGTATCAAAGAAACAATGGATTTTGGAAGAAAGCTCTGTTAGAAACTGGATTGTTTAAACTTCTGTCTTATTTTTCCATCTCTCTCACGTTTATTTCGAAATTTAGAAATGTTGATATGTACGTCGTGCTTTCTAATCTGCCAAACTTTCTTGCCATTGGTAGAAAGAGCCGTCTTCATTCCTATGTTGGCTTCAAAGGATTCTAGAAGAGGGTCTAGGAAACAACTGCTCATTACTTAGAAACACTGAGGGACATACCAGCGGGCGGAGGCAAACAAGTCAACCCATGTGTGTATGCGTGTGCGCGTGTGCGTACGTGCGTGTCCGATTGCGCGCGCGCGCGCGCGTGTGTGTGTGTGTGTGTGTGTGTGTGTGTTGTGCGGGGCGCGTGTTCGTGAACTGTGCGTGCAGCGCTTCTCAACACGCGTTTCAATATGTTTCACCCAATATTGTGTCTGCCACACTGTCTGGTCATCCCACTCAGAGTGGAGTCGGCAGATC
>CM065714.1:17384273-17386773 GCA_033310375.1 Conus canariensis | reverse complement strand
ACAACAACAACAACAACAGCAAGACAAACACAAAAATAAAAAGACGATTAAAACAATAGATCATGCCACAAACATTCTTCCACTTACGCGTCATGCTATTTACATACTTTGAAATATAGCCCTCAGACAGAAAAACGCCCACGATCACTTTGCTGTAGAAAGAAGCAGGATTGGCGACGCCGCTCCATGAATAGCTGGTTAATGCCTTCCTGAGCCGGAATAGCTCAGTTGGTAGAGCGCCGGACTCGTAATCTTGGTGATCCTGGGGTTGCGGGTTCGAACCTCCGCCGGGGCGTTTCGGTACAGGGGGATTTTTCCCTCGGAGTTAACATTGGTTCTGACTCCATTTCCCATACAGTCCTTCGAATGAGACTATAAACCGAGGTTCCGTGTGTGAACGCACGCATAACATCTTGCACACACGTAAAATCCCATCACCAACTTTCGGAAGAGTAGGCCAGTTTGGCCGTTGGTATGGATGACACGTTACCAATAGCATGCACCCTGCGTGAGAAATGGAAAGAATGAAGGAAGTAAGGAAAGTGAGTGATCGATATTGAACGATACTGACTGGATGACACGGGAAACGACTGAATGAAGCGCCGGCTGGCAGCTCTTCAGTCGGCACTACCCAGGTAGGCAGCCCGTTGTGTAAACGAGTATTGATTGTAAAGCGCTTAGAGCTTGGTCTCTAGCCGAGGATAGGCGCTATATAAGTATTCATTATTATTATTATTATTGTCTGCGAAACATTGCCTTTGGAGTCTCAGGTTTGATACTTTCAGCGTCATTTCTCCTTAACTTTATAAATTGTTTGTCCCTCAAAGCGAGAAAACTGGTGTAGACACACAGCACGTGCACGCGCACGCACATCCGCACGTGCGCGCCCACACACGAACGTACGCGCAAGCACATACGCGCATGCCCCCCCCCCCCTTATACACACGCGCGTGCGCGTGCATGCACACACACACACACACACACACACACACACACACACACACACACACACACACACACACATACAACACACACACAAAGGCAGGTAAGAGAGGAAAAGCGCAGAGAGAGAGAGAGAGAGAGAGAGAGAGAGAGAGAGAGAGAGAGAGAGAGAGAGAGAAATACACCTGCAAATCTTTGGTTTTTAGAATCTCTACCCCTCTCTGCCTCTTTTTTCATCCCTCTCCTCCTCCTCCTCCTTTCACCTTCCCATCTCTCTCTCTCTCTCTCTCTCCTCTCTCTCTCTCTCTCTCTCTGTGTCTGTCTGTCTGTTTGTCTCCCCCCCCCCTCGAATTGTTAATGCTCAGAACAAAAGTAAGGAAGTAGGAAAATAGAAAACCAGGAAGGGTGTTACTGGCGATGATGATTATGATGATGATGAATATTATGATGGTGATAACGAAGAGGAGAGGACTTCAGAGGCTGAAAAAATAGAATAATGATAAAATATATGTCTGTATAGAAACAAATTTACAGAGAGAGAGAGAGAGAGAGAGAGAGAGAGAGAGAGAGAGAGAGAGAGAGAGAGAGAGATTATTGCATAATCATGATTTACAAACACAGGCTACATATTAAGTTGTTTTTTTTTCTCTTTCGATTTGAGAGAGAGAGAGAGAGAGAGAGAGAGAGAGAGAGAGAGAGAGAGAGAGAGAGAGAGAGAGAGAGAGAGAGCAAAGACATTGAAATCCGTCCTTGTTGGGGCGGGAGAACATTAAAGGGGCAGGGTATTGTGAGGGAAGGGGGGGGGGCTACAATCAAAACAGCAAAACAAACAAAAGGGAAAAAAGGGTGTGGGGGGGGGGGGGGAGAAAACGAATTGGTATAATAACGATGACAACAACAATAACAACAACAGCAACAACAATGATAGCTACGGTAAACATCAGCGGCAGAATCAATAATGTAAACAAAAGCACTGCGGTTAACACCAACACCAAACACGCAGAAGGCAACGCTTTGGCCAGCAACCACATCGAACATTTATCTAAAGTTATAGAAACTCTTATATTAAACTGTAAAGTTATACCGTTGTTATTCTGGATACTTTTAAAAACATGCTTTCATATTTTCGTTAGCGGCGTGCACAAAAGCAGAGGAGCTCCTCTCTCTCCTCTCTCTCTCTCTCTCTCTCTCTCTCTCTCTCTCTCTCTCTCTCTCTTTTCTCTCTCTCTCTGAGCCAGTGTGTATAAGCAGTTATGTTAGTGTGTAAATAGGTTTGAGTTTCATGGGACTGTGAAGCATAATGTGAGTGTGTGTGCGCGTTCGTGTATGTGTGTGTGTGTGTGTGTGTGTGTGTGTGTGTGTGTGTGTGTGTGTGTGTGTGTGTGTGTGTGTTACCGTAGCTATCATTGTTGTTCTTGTTGTTATTGTCATTGCCATCGTTATTGTATCTCTTCTATTTATGCGCCCCCTTCCCTGTTTTTCCTGTGTGTGTGTGTGTGTGTGTGTGTGTGTGTGTGTGTGTGTGTGTGTGTGTGTGTGTGTGTGTGTGGTGTGTGCG
>CM065714.1:17324273-17374273 GCA_033310375.1 Conus canariensis | reverse complement strand
TCACGAAAGACACGTCTGCTGGAAAGACAAGATTACCACGGTTAGCACGTGTACTGATAGCCTCTTCTCTACCGTATCCCCACGTGGTGCACCAACAATCATATAAAACAACGCATTTATTAGAAAATTGAATATTGCCACATTAAGCACACGCTCTGACAGTCTCTTTTCCGCGGTGTTATAATGTGATGCACCATTAAGAAAGAAGACAGGTTTGCTGGAAGGGCAATGTCGCCACATTGACCACTTGTACCTAGTCTCTTGTGATGTACCAACGGTCATAGAAGACATGTTTGTCGGAAAGGAAACAATTCCATCTTTGGTATGTGCTCTAAAGATCTATTTTCAGTGTCATGTTATGGTACACCAACGATTATGGAAGACATGTTTGCTGGAAAGGAAGTATTGCCACATTTAGGACATGCTCTGATAGTTTCTTTCCTGCAGTATCTTTATGTGGTGTACAAATGATTGAGATGACGTACTACTGGAAGAGCCATGTTGCTACATTAAGCGTGTGTGTTGGCACTTTTCTATGGTATCTTTACGTGGTGTACCAAAAACCTCAGAAGACATGTTTGCTGGAAGGACAATACTACCATGTTTGGCACGTGCTGTGATAAGTTTCTTGCCTAAAGCATCCTTTGTACACCGACGGTCATGAAAGACGTGTGCTGGAAAGGAAATATTGCCACATTAACCACGTGCACTGACAGTCATCTATAGGGATTAAAAGGAGGCCAATGCCGTTGTCCTCCACTTTGGCAATCCCCTTATGGCACACTTCCACTTGCAACAGCGTCCAAGTTAAAATGATGGCAGACACCTGCGTATTACCACCCGGATACCACATATGAAGCATGAGCTGTTGGATCGCTGTGTAAAGCTGATTAGGGTGAACATTAAAACATGCAGCTTTGAAAGCTTTGGGATCTAAAGCTTTAGGCTGTTAAGTAGGAAAAGGGGCCATCCGCCAGAATATGAAAACAAAGACCTTTGGGGTTTTGAAGTTGGCTTTTCTTCGCTGCGGGAATGACGGGATGGGTGAAAAGGAGGAGATCCGGGTGGTAAAAAGGATTGGGTATGGGCACTCTCAACTGAGGTTGAATTTTGTTTGGGGCTTTCGTCCTTTATCCAGGAAAAAGAGGTACGAGGGGTGCACGGCGAGAGTGGAATGGGTCATTAACTCAGGCAAAGTTCGGTGTGGTGACAACGGATAAGGCAGACGGGACAACTACACTTAAGTGTTTGTTTGGTTTTTTTTGTTTTTTAAATAAATTCCCAGTACCATCAATTAATATTCCAGGGTTTAACATTTGGCGCAATGGCCAGTATATCCACCTTCACAACCAAAACCATTTCGCAGGTTGAGAAGAATCTGTGTGAGGGTTTTTCATGATTATCTTGCATACTTACCAGATAGGCCACCACAATTGGTCTTAAGAGAACTGAACTCCTTTTTAGCACGCTAAAGATCGTTATGCTGTCAGCTGATCGTAGCTGGAGACAGCTCCCTGCATAACATTGCATGGCGTGACAAAGAGTTTATTGCAGACCTCAGGGTCCAGCGTGTAGTCACACTGACAAACCCTGATGATGTGGGTGCCAGGATTAAGATGGGCAAGAACGGATGGGGGAGGGGAAGATAGGGAGGGAGGGGGGAAGAGAAGGAAATGGGGGAAAGGACGCTGTGAAGGAAGCTTGGGAGAGGAAAATAGGACATTCATACATGCATAGTTGTTTCAGTTTTTCAGTGTAGCGTAAATTTGAACAAACGAAAAGAGAGAAATGAAAGCGAAGAAGAACCGGGGAGAGGTGGACGCCAGTAGACGTGTCCAGCATGGTCAGTCACACGTCGTCATCCACCGAGCGGAACGTTTATCTCGTTGAGGAAGGACCACATGTTTATTCCTACTCTTGTTTGTTTATTCGACGTCAGTGGGTTTTTTGTTTTCTAAAACGGTCCAGAATGGGTGTGAGAGCTGAAGATGGCTGTAGAGGACCATTTGTTGAACATTTAGTTATTTGTGATAATAATGGTGATGATGATGATGATGTTGACGACGACGACGACGGCGACGACGATGATGATGATGATGACGATGATGATGATGATTTCGACGATGATGAAGTTGATGATGATGATGGTGAGTATGATGATGATGATGATGATGATGATGATGATGATGATGATAAAGGTGATAATGATGATGATGATGATGATGATGATGGCAATTGTTGTTAAACAATGCCGTGGAGAATTCTGGAAACTAAAAATTCCGACGGCCTTTTCTCCTAATCAGAGGGCGCCATTGTTTTTGTTGCACGAAAAAGAATAATAGAGACTAAGCATGAAGCCTTGACAATATTGATCTTCTTTGTATTGAAGATGAAATGGATTTGAAATGGAAAGAAAAGGAATTACAGACTCAGTTGTTTAAACTTCGTCTGTGTTTTTCCTTTCCGTGTCTTTTCTGTCGGGCCACGTGACTCAGCACATTCTATAAACTTCTTTCCGATTGGTAGAAAGAGCTGTTGGCAATCATCTGCTGTTTGGCCCGAAAAAGATTCGTTCACAATGAAGTCAGTCATCGCTCTCCCCACATAATCTTTTTTTTTTTTTTTTTTTTTTACATCTCTCTCTCTCTCTCTCTCTCTCTCTCTCTCTCTCTCTCTCTCTCTCTCTCTCTTCTCTCTGCCATGATTTTTAATTAAAGCTGACGAATTTCTTCATACATGTTTTCCTCTATTCTTTTCCCGGATGGACTAAAGGAACCAAACACACTAGAGGACCATTCATACGTGTATTTCTTTGTTTCTCCATTTCCTCATTCCTCGATCAGTCAGTCCATCCTCGTAGTATGCTGGTTCGACAATTCATCCCTTTAATCATAAAAAACTCTTCATTATTCCCCTTGTTAAGATTCTTTACGTTGCATCTATTTATACTGATTTGAACATGCTTAATACGTTTAATGATTTAGCTTTGTTCTTGATGCTGTCGACATATGTCCATTTATGTCTTTTTGTATATTAACTGTTTTATTTGTTCATGTAAAAAAAAAATCCTATTTGCAATTGTCTATAATCTTATTAAACAAATGTTAAAACTTTTGCTCATTAATCCACGGGTTTCGTAAAAAAATTTCATTTATTTGTTTGTTTATTTATTTAGTTATTTACTTACTTACTTATTTATTCATTTATTCCTTATTTATTTTTATTTGTTTAGTTGCTTATTTGTTCATGTATTTATTTATTTGTTTATCTATTATTTATTTATTCATTTATTTATATCTATTTATTTGTTTATGTATGCATTTATTTATTTATTTATCTCTTTATCTAATTATCTATTCATTCATATCTTTATTTATCATTTTATGTATTTGTTTTCTTGTTGTCTTGTTTATGCATTTTTTCATTAATTTACCATTGTTTACGAAGCAGTGTGCAATAGACAAGGTTGTTTTTAATCAATGTGCATTGACATGTTGCTGATGTAGCACAACGACTTACTGTGATTGTCATGAAGGCACGACAGCCTTCATCTGTATGTTGGGAGCCTTCAAGCTTTGCTACTATTGGTTTATTTGTATTCATGTGGCGTGGTAGCTGTAATAAAAAATGTCTTCTAAATAGACTGTGAAAAGAAAGTGGAATTGTTGGGTTTGTTCTTAATGCCCCCTTCCTCCCCTCTCCCCGAACTTTTTTTTTGTGTGCACTATCCCTGTACATCTCCCACCCCCTCACTCACCCCTACCCTGACACTCCCCCTACCCCCACCACCCCCACCCCTTCCCATCTTACTCCCTCTTTCTCCCTTATCATGCCATTCAATCTGGCCAGGTTACCGTTTTCAAAGCATGAACAAGAAATCTACGTACTATTTCCCCTTTTTCTCTTGCTTTCGCTCCTGCTCAAACTTTTTTTAGTCCTGTGTTTGAACATAATAACGCGCGCGGCGCGCGCGCGGTGTGTGTGTGTGTGTGTGTGTGTGTGTGTGTGTGTGTGTGTGTGTGTGTGTGCGTGTGTGTGCGTGCGTGCGTGCGTGTGTGGTGTGTGTGTGTGTGTGTGTGTGTGTGTGTGTGTGTGTGTGTGAATGAGAGAGAGATGGATGGATGGTGATTTATTCAAATGGGAGAGAGAGAGAGAGAGAGAGAGAGAGAGAGAGAGAAATTTCGATCTCTTTAACTTAAACTGTCTTCATCTCTGTCTGTCTGTCTGATTGTCTGTCTGTCTGTCTGTCTGTCTCTCTCTCTCTCTCTCTCTCTCTGGAGTGTTGTGTGTGTGTGTGTGTGTGTGTGTGTGTGTGCGTGCGTGCGTGCGTGCGTACGTGCGTGTGTGTGTGTGTGTGTGTGTGTGTGTGTGTGGTGTGTGTGTGTCTTTTTGTGTGTGTGTGCGTCTCTCTCTCTCTCTCTCTCTCTCTCTCTCTCTCTCTCTCTCTCTCTTCCCTTGTTGTGTAAGTATGTGTGCGTCAGTGCGTGCATACGTGTGTGCGCGCGCTTGTGTTTGTGTTTGTGGGTGTGTGTACTTTCTGACGTTCTGTGTTTGGCCTTTCAAAATAAATATCTCGCAAAATTAACTTGGGAGCTCAGTGTGTGTGTGTGTGTGTGTGTGTGTGTGTGTGTGTGTGTGTGTGTGTGTGTGTGTGCGTGTGTGTGTGTGTGTGTGTGTGTGTGTGTGTGTGTGTGTGTGTGTGGGGTGTGTTGAGCGCACTCAGTCTGCCTGTGACGAATGGTCGGTCATGAAAGAAACTGACTGCAAACCCCACTTCATTCTTAACGAATATCCTGCTTCCTCAAGATTCATACAAATAGCCTGTTTTCCATTTCATCTGTTCAGCTGTCCTAAGAATCCGGAGACTGCAGCTATCTTCGACTGAAGTGTACCTGGCTGGTATGCTGTAATCAAAGAGAAGGGAGGTCTTATCAATCACAATGTCAGCTTCAAAGAAAAACGTCAAGACGCAGTACAAACAGAGGTTGTAGGGTACAGCGAGGAGATGGACAAACCCTGAGTCACTGGTTAACGGCATAAAACATGGGATCTACAGAGTACAGAGAATGTGAACGCACGTACGAACTGTAACAGCAAGCATGAAAACGTGAAAGAGACCACGGGGAATTACCTGAAGCAAAGGAGACAGAAGGTGATGTTAAAACCAGTCTTGGAATGCACAGGAGCCGACAAGTTCAACGGAATGTCGGATTACTATTACGAAGGAGTAGAATGGTTCCCTCCTCGAATGAATGTGAGGTCTGCATCTTCGTTGACTTCAAGAAAGCGTTTGATTTGTGTACTGGTTTTTGTGGGTAGGTCATGTGGTTTGTGGGAGGTCATGTGGTTTGTGGCAGGCCATGTGGTTTGTGGGCAGGTCATGTGGTTTGTGGCCGGTCATGTGGTGGCAGGTCATGTGGTTTGTGGAAGGTCATGTGGTCTGTGGCAGGTCATGTGGTTTGTAGCTGGTCATGTGGTTTGTGGCAGGTCATGTGGTTTGTGGCAAGTCATGTGGTTTGTAGCAGGTCATGTGGTTTGTGGCAGGTCATGTGGTTTGTAGCAGGTCATGTGGTCTGTGGCAGGTCATGTGGTTTGTGGCAAGTCATGTGGTTTGTAGCAGGTCATGTGGTTTGTGGCAGGTCATGTGGTTTGTAGCGCGTCATGTGGTCTGTGGCAGGTCATGTGGTTTGTGCCTGGTCATGACTTTGAGAACAGTATTATCTCAGTCATTGCTGCACTCTGTAAGAAACGCACATAGCATATTTGTGAAAAGATATGCTCTTTGCATACACACACACACACACACACACACACACACACACACACACACACACACACACACACACACACACACACACACACACACATTACTCTGGCGCATACGTCAGATTCGGACTCAGACTTAAGTTGTTACGAGAACCCCAAGGGGTCTGTATAAGCAACCTATGTCTTATGCTTGGGCCATAATTCATATTACAAGCCTACCCGCGATGCCAGTTGGGCCTATCGTCTTTTCATAGTGATACAGTCACGGACATGCTTACGAAATGGACGTGTAGACTGTCATTGCAGAATATTTCTGTTTGATATTGTTTACATTAGTTCGGGTATCTCATGAGACAACTGTTCTATCAATTCTTGTCATCTTCGACCACTGGCTACGTTGATATTGGGCTTATCAGCGTGTCGCATAGGTAAGTCATTACATATGGTTTCAGTTCTGAACTTTTACTTGATATATTTTAGTGCACCTGCAATTTTACCATTTTTGTTGGGAAAAGGCCCTAGGATATTTGTACTGGTTTGCGATTTGTAGAAGATTTGACCCATACTTATTCACAAGAGGTAGTTTAGGATCTTTTTGATGAAAATGACAACTTCCCCCCCCCCTCCCCCATCCCCCCCGTCGACTTTCTTATTAAGTCCCTCATGTTGCTGCAGCACTCGTAAAATTCATTTAACTTATTTTGTAGCCCAATTTTCGACATGGAGAGGATTACTAGGTCATCGGCATATAAGACACGGAAATATGGTGTCCATGTGTGTGTTTAAACTGTGTGAATCGTAGTCCTGAATGTAAATTTAAAGATCATTAATAAATACATCGAACGGCGTGGAGCTTAAAGCGTTTCCCTGAAGAACACCTTTGAGTAATGGTATCTAGGGATATAGTCCATCTGTTGTCTTTGCACATATTAGGCTGTTAATATGTTGATCTTTTAAGTTTAAGACAGTCACCTATATTACCTATTCTGTACAGTTTTATTAGTATACGATCGTGCCAGTTATTGAATATTTCTTAAAGTCGACAGAACAAATGTAAAATCCACCCTTTCTGTTTTTGTTTTTTTTAATGAATACGTAGTCTGTTGTTGTTGAGGGTTTTATTGGAATCCAGCTTGTCTTTGTGTCAAAATCTTATTGTCTTCAAGATAATCAGACACTTTTTTCTGTTTAATATATGGCAGGAAAAAAAATTGCCTTGCGCATTATGTATTGTTTTCCGTCTATAGTTGTTTGGGTGTAAGGGTTGACAATTTTTGAATTTACGTTGTTTTACGTAGAGGGTGAGACGGTAAGATGGGGATTATGGGTAGTGAGTAGAGTGTCAAACAAGAAGAAATCTGTTTTCTCAGTTGCATTTTTCAATGACAGCCCCTTGCTATGGACAAAGTCTTGAGAATGAAAACAAAAGTAGATCTCTCTCTCTCTCTCTCTCTCTCTCTCTCTCTCTCTCTCTCTCTCTCTCTCTCTCTCCCCTCTCGACATATGCCTATGTAACTATTTGACAAAACTTGCATTTTTTTTTGCCTGTGACATTCCCACTCCCTGCTGCAATGGATTTGCACATTCAGGTGTTGATTTTTTTTTTTCGGGGTAAATGCCCTCACTGCCTCATGACTGCATTTCAAGACTCAGTGTGGTGCTGAGTCACACCGAGCTGGAACAGGCAAAAAAGTTTTTCCCCTACTGGCGTCAGAAGAACGAGGTAATAATGACAGACTGAATGGCCCTACTCTCCACAATATCGACCTCACGCGCGCTGTAAAAAGAGTTTGTGGGTGTCCCCCTCACGTTCGTCTCTGTCGAGCAGTGAACAGGAAAGGCGGAAAATCAAAGTGCGTGCCATTGGCTGTTGCTTCTTCTTGCTGGTCAGTCACTGAGTCAGCATCATGGCGTTGCTGTATCTCCCCTCCATCTTCGACCTACACAAGATAGATGTGTTGAAGAGTCAGGGGTCAGAATGGAATTTCTCTGAATGATGTTGTCTTCTTGGCGTGTCCTCGACATCAATATCCTCTCTGTGCCCATATCCATGGTGAGTTGATATTATCATTATTACTATGAATACTTATATAGCGCCTGTCCTCGGCTAGAGACCAAGCTCCAAGCGCTTTACAATCCACACTCTACACAAAGGGCTGCCTACCTGGTAGTGCAGACTGAAGAGCTGCCAGCTGGAGCTTCATTCAGTCGTTTCCCGTGTCATCCAGTTAATATCGCTCAATATCGTTCACTCAGTTTCCTTACTTTCTTCATTCTTTCCATTTCTCACGCAGGGTGCATGCTATGTGTAGCGTGTCATCCATATGAACGGCCAAACTGGCCCTCTCTTCCGAAAATTGGTGATGGGATTTTACGTGTGTGTAAGATGTTATGCATGCGTTCACACACGGAACCTCGGTTTAGAGTCTCATTCGAAGGACTGTATGGGAAATGGAGTCAGAACCAATGTTAACTCCGAGGGGAAAAATTTCCCTGTACCGAAACGGCCCGACGGTGGTTCGAACCCGCAACCCCAGGATCACCAAGATTGCGAATCCGGCGCTCTACCAACTGAGCTATTCCGGCCCCATCATCACCGTCTGCAGCATCGGCAGAAGCTCCTATGTGGGCGCCGTTGGATGAACGCATGCAGTGACTATTCTCCAGAGATAGAGGTCACCCACTCACGCTGCTTCAACGATTAAGCAATAATTGTCGTTAAAGGGGGGGGGGGGGGGGGGGGGGGGGGGGGGGCTTTGTATCTTGTATTACAAGGGGTGCCATTGATGACCGCGTGGCTCGCCAGCAGTGCTAGTCTCCGTTGGTGGGTTGCCTTTTGACACCTGATACTGACTGCCGCTTGTGAGGCTGTGTACGGACAAATAAGCAGTGAGGGACAGCGCCACTGAGATAGCAAGGACGGTGAAGGAGAGTAACACATGAATGAATGAATAATAAATGAATGGATAAACAAATACTACATAGATAGATAGACAGACAGACATACCGACACACACACACACACACACACACACACACACACACACACACACACACACACACACACACACACACCACGCACGCACGCACGCACGCACGCACGCACGCACGCACGCACGCACACACACACACACACACACACACACACATATATGTATATATATTGTGTGTGTGTGTGTGTGTGTGTGTGTGTGTGTGT
Organism: Conus canariensis; assembly: GCA_033310375.1. Lineage (NCBI taxonomy): Eukaryota > Metazoa > Mollusca > Gastropoda > Neogastropoda > Conidae > Conus > Conus canariensis. Next base: position 17,365,308 of record CM065714.1, on the reverse strand, counting down.
GTGTGTAGCCTACAGAGAGAGAGAGAGAGGGAGAGAGAGAGAGAGAGAGAGAGAGAGAGAGAGAGGAAGAGAGAGAGAGAGAGAGAGAGAGAGATGAAGAAAAACATGGAAGACAAAAGTTAAACCGAATACTGTCTCTGATTCAACTTCTCTGCCTTTAACAAAGACAATTGCACCTCTTATAAAACAAGACAACCTTTACATTCAGGGCGTAAAGTCAGAAAGTATTTTTTTTCTTAATTATGAATCGTTGTTATTGCCAATGTCTTTTGAGATGTCTTATAATTTGTGCCTCTCTCTATACCGTTGTTATTTTGGATACTTTTAGAAACATGCTTTCATATTTTCGTTAGCGGCGTGCACAGACGCAGAGGAACTCTTCTCTCTCTCTCTCTCTCTCTCTCTCTCTCTCTCTCTCTCTCTCTCTCTCTCTCTCTCTCTCTCTCCTGTTGCGTTAACCTCCTATTACTCCGCTTGACTTGTACTTCTCTGAAGATATAGCACAACAGGTGATTTTCTACGGCCTTTCCTGTCAGTCGTTAGGGGGAAGAAAAATACAAATTCACACAAGACAAGGTGTAAAGTAACGCAGATTTACATACAGTACAAAACAGACAAGGACAAGTCTATTTTCAACAAATATTTACTTCAGACGTTACAAACAAGAGGCAATAAAAATGCAAATTACTGCTGGTAGCAGCGAGTAAGGCTTAATAATGTAATAAATCACACAGGAGGGGAGTGGGGTGTGGAGAGAGAGAGAGAGAGAGAGAGAGAGAGGAGAGAGAGAGAGAGAGAGAGAGAGAGAGAGAGAGAGAGAGAGAGAGAGAGAGTTGCTTACAGCCCATCCGACCGCAAAAGGCCTTATCAGGGCTGCTAGCTTGTTGAAGTCAACTCTCAAAACAATTTTTTTAAAGAAACATACAAACACGACTCATTAAAACAGAGTTTCTGAAAACACGCCGGGATTTTATTAAAAAAAGAAATCTTTCTCCCGTAAAGTCCTAGATTTAATGAAAAATGTCGATTTTTTTTTTTTTTTTACATCACATGACTCTGTATCCAAGTGGGAAATGTATTTGGAAGAAGCTCACACAATTTAGAGCAGTGAGCATTTCGAAAAGAAAGTCAGACTGCCAACGCATGGAACGCTGTGTAACACGCTTAGTTCGACACGGAAGGCGGTTTTCGTATATGACATTGTATTAATGGGAGTTTACAGAATTTGGCTTTGGCGAATCACGCAACCGGACGACATCCATAATATCTCGAAAACAAAATGGAGATGAAAAACAACGACGCAGTGTAAAGAACTTCATCTTATCATTCAGTTTCTTTCCAGGCTAGAGTTGAAAATGAATGTTTTTCCCCTTAGAATGTGCAATCTGTAAATCTATTTATTTATTTATCTATTCATTCATTTACTTACATGTACTTACTTATTCATTTATTTATTTATTTACGTCTTTACGTCTCTATCCATGAATTTTATATATTCGTGTATTCATTTATTTATTCATTCATGTTGCATACATCAAAGAGAAAAAACCTCATTTGAGTGAAAGACCAAAAAAAAAAAAAAAAATGGAAATGTTGACTGCAATAGTCCTTATCAAATCAGAGCGATGATCTGAACCAGTAAGACGGAGACTGAACTTGTTCCAGCGAATCCTATCCTCAAACAGTTCCTAATGCTGTTCCATGTTTCAGACGTCTGTGGTTATTCTTCTGTCCTTCATTCAAACTGGATCATGTCTTCCTGTGACATCTGGGATTTAATTTGACGGCTTTTGCTGCACTTCAACCTTTGTCGATTTGCTTTGGGGATGTGAGGTAAAAGTCGGGGGGGGGGGGGGGGGGGGGCAGGAACCCCGATAATCCAATACAGAAGTGTGTTTAAATTCAACTGACAGGTCCTATATGCGCTCGCGCCACCATCTTGCGTTAGCTATAAAGACTGACACAAGGGCTTCTTCTATATGAAAGACTGAGTTGTATTCTATCCGTCGAAGTCGGTGAATGTTCATTATCGATAAGCTAACAGACAGTCATGAGTGCCAACGCAAGTGTGCACAACTGTTGGCATTAAAAACCTGTCTGGAATCCACGATAACAAAATAGGATTTTACCTTCCTATCGCTATGATATTGCTCCGAACAAATAAAAAGCATCTTTCTTTTTCTTTTCTTTCTTTCTTCCTTTCTTTTCTTTTCGTTTCTTTACTTTTTTTCCTTTTCTTTACTTTTTTTCTTCTTCTTTTTTTCTCTGATGAATGTGTGTGTGCGTCATTTGACTTTTCTTTCTTTCTTTTTTTTCTCTTTCTTTCTATCTTTTCTTTACTTTTCTCTTTTTTTCTTTTTCTTTCTTTCTTTTTGTGAGTAGCACTGATGAATGAAGTGTGTGTGTGTGTGTGTGTGTGTGTGTGTGTGTGTGTGTGTGTGTGTGTGTGTGTGTGTGTGTGGTGTGTGTGTGTGTGTGCGTCATTTGACTTAGGATAGCGTATGATAGGCGTATGTATCCCAGAAGTCTCCGTTTAGGGTTGAAATCCCCCAGATAAGACTATGACAGACGTCATCACAGGAAAGGAAACTCCACACGAACTGCATTGACGATAACAAAAATTGTATGTTCAGATAGGTCTAAAGTAATTGTGCAAATAGCCCTGTTCGTGAAGACTCAATGCTGGCCTTTTATCGGTCATTATGCTCATTCCCTTCAGGGAGAAACGCTTTCTTGTGATGACGTGTGCAGGACCAGACGATAAAGATGAATGCCCCTCACTCTCGGCACCAGTGGCTGTGACGCTGTGAAAGAGGCGCAGGCGTGCCTCTATGTCATGATATTGACTCTATCTACAGCGGAAAGCTTCCTTTCAGACAGTGGAGGATTGTGCAGAGAGCTGCCGCTGAGTTGCCACCGTTACCAGATAAGGAGTGGCAGGTGCGCACACGCAGCGATAAGAGTAGTACGGGGTGAGGAAGCAGAGATTCTAAACGTTGTGGACAATGGACAGATCCTCCGTTGCCTGTCTTTCCACCGGCTCCTTTGCCTCCTTTGCCTACATACACGCCTCCTATTCCCTCTACCCCCCCCCCCTCCATCCCCTCCACCTCCCCACTCATACATGCATCTATCTCTCGCTCAACCGTGTAATAACGTGTTATTACAGACGTAACCGAGTTAGCAGATCCTATACGAGGTGAAGGGTTGAGACGCGGAGGCCAGCATTGTTTTGCTCACAGAGGTAACTTACTGTTTTGTGTCAGTCGAAACACGTTTTTTTCCATTTAGGTCGTGGGTACGATACAGACATGACATGATATATGTGTTTCAGCCGTCGGTTACTTCTTTGGTCAATGTACTTTCCTACAGCCTCCCACCCCACCCCCCTCTTGACCTCCTCCCCCCCCCCCCCACACACACACACGCGCGCGCGCGCGCGCACACACACACACACACACACACACGCGCGCGCGCGCGCGCGCGCATAACTTCCATCACTATCCTTTTTTCATTCAGCAACTTTTAGGCCACACTGGTCAGATCATTTCAGTCTAGCAAGAACACACACGTGGCCAGTCAACCATTGAACCTAACTGCCACCTCCACCTGGGTCCATCTCCTGTAGAACGGAAGTCAGGGATGCCCAGAGTTGTCCACTCCTCGATGTTTTGCAGGATTACTGGTGATTTGGGCCTACAACAACGAGCTAGGCCACATGGCCCTGAGGTTGCCCCTTCGTACTGAGCACTGGACCTTGTTGTGTGCCCAGTTGAGATCTCGCTTATAATCTTCCCACTCGTTTTGAAAACAAAAAGTTGCCTAGGGTCATTGTTAAGCCTCTTAAAATTAGTATTTATAGTTTTTTTTCTTCTGGTTTCTTCAGAATTCGGTGGTGCGACGGCCAAAAACTGTGCTTCATGGTGTTTGTAGAACAACTGTTCATCATCATCATCATCATCGCCTATTACCCCTCCTGGGGTACAGGCCGCCAACCAAGGACCTCCAGGCATCTCTGTCCTGGGCTCTTTTCTCCAGCTGGTTCCAAGTCATCCCCATGTTCCTGATGTCTGCTTCCAAGAACAAATGTTAATGTAAAGTTAAGAATCGCCATTCCTTGGTTTGCCAATCTTACATGGAGAGTTAACGTTAAAGTGCCATTGGCGGTGAATAGTCAGAGGTTTACCGTGTCTGGGGTACAGCATGAAGGATGGTGGTGCCCATCCCTATCCTTTAAGCTGTCTTATCCTACCCTGACCTGTATCGGGTACCCACTAGCTAGTGGGTGGACAGAAATGACTTTCAAGCCGTAAAAATCCAACCCCACAAGCGGCACAAACGCTCAAACGATTCGACTACGGGCTCCTAGAGTAAAAATAATCAAAATACAAAGTATCATTTGCCAAGTCAATTCTTCCTTCATTTCTTTCTCTTTCCTCTGTCCTCTACTGTATCTTACATGACGGTTTGGATAAGAGAGTTGTGACATGATACGTGACCAAACGACATTACTTTCTTTCAAGAACAGGCTTTTGGTGGTGGACCTGCAAGATGTTCTTCTCTGGTTGCCGACAAAGGTGCCTGGCAGACAAAGACCATCGGCCATTGTTAACCTGTACAAAGGCATAATAGGGAAAAGAACAGTAACTCTCTCGTTTTCCCACCATTCGCCTTTGTCAGACTCCCAGTCGTTCGCACATGTAACTGAACTCCTCGGGTAGGGAGGATTGTTCTGCTGGCCGGGCTGTGCTTTAAAGGATAAACACGGTGCCACCTACTTCTTCTCCACCATTCAGTCAGGTCGGTCTACTGCCTGCACATAGTTTTGCCTGCATCCCGCATGTGTGCTTCAAACCTAATCATTTGACTCTTTCACCTGTACAGTGTGGTGAACAGATAATCAACCAGTGAACAAGAGGCAGCCACAAGGCCAATCACACCAACAGGAAGAGATGAGTGCCTTCAATGTGTGTGCAGAGGAACTCCAGTAGTGAAAGGCGAAGTTACTCTTCCTGTCCCATCTAATTCTGACCAGAAAATTGAAACCCTACCCTGTCTTCTGTACCCTGTGTGTGTGAGGGAGTGAGTGAGAAGTGAAAGTGAGCTGCACACAAGATCTTTTGAGCCCCATCAAAGGCATTATTCCGGTACCCGCTCGTTCCCGTGTGTGTATGTGTGTGTGCGTGCGTGCGTGCGTGCGTGCGTGCGTGCGTGTGTGTGTGTGTGTTATTGGTATCACCCCAATACCGCTCATTCCCAGCTCCTCAGACACAGCCACACCAAGGCCAACCCTGTTGCGGCTCCAACGCCAGCAGTCCACAGACAGCCATCAGTATCATGTCATCAACCCACCAGAGGAGACACTGCACCGTTGCGAAGTCACTGCATTGGCGTACAGTGTTCGGATCCACTTTATGCTGGACATCACCAACTGAGGACAGTTCCCAGTCGATTATAATGGCAGAGCTGGACGCAGAGGCTTACCCGTCCAGAGAAGAACCTCTACCATGATTATGCCTTTAACAATAGTCCTTAGTCGTCTATAAATATTAGAGGTTTTCTCATGAACCACCACAAATATTGGTGGGGGGGGGGGGGGGGGGGAGAGAGAGAGAGAGAGAGAGAGAGAGAGAGAGAGAGAGAGAGAGAGAGACAGACAGACAGACAGACAGACAGACAGACAGACGGACAGACATAGAGCGAGGCAGGGGACTGTGTGTCTTCCCACTGAAGCCCACAACACATCCTGATTGAACAGACAGCTGAATGTCGGGTGGCACCAAGAACATGCACAATGATATAATGCTTCTGATTAGGCGTGTGCCTACGACATCCAACCCATCAACTGAAGTTCGGGACCACTGCACCACAGTGACTTGTTCAACTGACAAAGATCTGCATCTAGACTTCTTCTTCTTCTTCTTCTTCTTGGCTTTCAACTCCTTCGAGCAGCCTTCGGGGCGGATTTGTGCACAATAGCCATTGTTTGGTGTCGGTGGTGGTCATTTATCCTGCCATGAAGGTAGAAATGCATACTTCGTCTTAGAGAGGTTTCAAAGAAAAGTTTGGAGAAAAAAAAAAAAGCAGATTCTTGGAGAGAGGAGGGTGGGTGGATGGGGAGGGGGAGGGGGGAGGGGGGGGGGGCAGCAGAAATAAGACAAAAGGCTAAGAGATAAACAGAGCGTGACAGGATAGGGGACCCCTAGCCCCCTCACAGCCAAGTTTGACAGCTTCTCTGGTTCCAGAAACAGTGATTTCACAGTTAGCAGCGTACCACTGCGGGATACATAAACCATAAGAGTTCAAAAAGCTATTTTTCTTTCGATCAATTGTTATGTTTGAACGGTTGTTCGAAACCTTTTCCTTCCGTGTACTTCATGAAAATCAAAACGTCTACAATTTTCGAACCCATATGATGGAATCTCTCACGAATACCTTTTTTTTTTTTTTAATGCGAAACATGGTAAAATCACATTTTTTTACATGCTCAGTCTTGAAATCAGGTACAGAAAACTGGCACCCCTGCAAGCACGCAATCTCCCCCCGCCCCCCCCCCCCCCCCCCCCCCTACTCACACACACACACACACGCACACATGAACACACAGTCTACGTATGCCATGACGAACTATCCAAAGAAAAACAGTCGCTGAAATCCAAATTTACCAGCCCAACACCAATCCATTTTCGCTTTTCCAAAAATGAGAGGAAGCAGGAAGCGGAGGAAATTACACATTATCAGCAAACAAAGGAAAAGGCAACATCAGCAGCAGACACTGAAGCACTGACGGTAAGAGGGTGAAAAAGAAAAAAAAAATGAACAAGGTTTTGATGAAGGAACTGCGCTGAGTTGACTCACGAACTCACAAAGACAAATTACAGAAGACACCCGTATCCTGAACAATAATTGCCTAATAATTGTCATAACTGCTCAATGTACAAGTTATTTATTCTACCCATGGACTTTTACACCCTTAAGATTGCAGAAAACATTTTGTTAGCTAATCAATCAAGTTCATTTCTTTCATACATTTTCTTTTGTTCACAGATGCTCTTTTTCACTGTATGTGCGTGGACGTGATGCTGAGTACGTGAGAGGGAAATGGGACTGGTGGGGGCAGAGAGAGAGAGAGAGAGCGAGAGAAGGACAGACAGACAGACAGACAGACAGAGAGAGAGAGAGAGAGAGAGAGACAGAGACAGAGAGAGACAGACAGAGAGGAGAGAGAGAGAGAGAGAGAGAGAGAGACAGAGACAGAGAGAGGAGAGAGAGGGGGGAGAGAGGGGAGAGAGAGAGAGAGAGAGGAGGAGAGAAGAGAGAGAGAGAGAGAGAGAGAGAGAGAGAGAGAGACAGAGACACAGAGAGACAGAGAGAGACAGAGACAGAGAGACGAAGAGGGAGGGGTAAAGAAGGAAGCAGAATGTTCTGTCTTCCTTCACAGTCATTTCCCATTCCATAGAGGGGGAGCTGGGAGGAGGCTGGAGGGAGGAGAGACAGCCTGGAAGTTGGTCGGGAGTGGGGATGGGCGGGGATGAGGGGAGACAGAATGGACCTTTGAACGGAAGGGCGGGAACTGGGCATGAAATTTCAGGCTAGTAATCGAACCTTCTTTGTCACTGCCATTCTGTGCCTGCTCTGTCCAAGTGTCAGCGTCATTGAGAAGCCCGCAGTAAAATAGTTCAGACTGTTCGCCTGTGGAGCTGACGGTTGTGAGTACGAACCACACGTGGCATCCATTGTTTTTTCTTTTCTTTCTTTTTACCCCCTCTAATCCACTCAGTAGTGAATCTGTACTTGATTCTGTTCATACAAGTTAAAGGCGGCGGAAGAAGAGGAATGGGCTCTGCTTTCCATCATGCCGTGCCCAAGACGCAGTGAAACTCTTGACAATAATCTGTCTCGACGGCCGACAGGTTCTACAGCCTTTTTCTTTCATCAAGGAGTCACTGCGTACTCCATAGCACATATGCTCTGCTGTGAGAGCACAGTGCGCAGGGCTTGCAGCATGAATAATTAGATGGAAAACAAGACCATTGAAGAGGATCTCAGGAACAAAACTTGTCAGATGCTCGATCAGCGCATTCACCCAGCTTTCTGATCAGACCTATGATACCAAGCTAACGTTATAGGCGCTATATATACAGGGTGTGTGTGTGTGTGTGTGTGTGTGTGTGTATGAGAGAGAAAGAGTGTATGTGTTTGTGCATGTGTGTGTATGCGCATGTGTGTGTGTGTGTGTGTGTGTGTGTGAAAGGCACACACACACACACACAGAAATTTTGGAGGTGGAAGGGGAGGGTGGTGTTGTAGATGTAATTTGTGTGTGTGTGTGTGTGTGTGTGTGTGTGTGTGTGTGTGTGTGTTGTGCGCGCGCGCGTGTGTGTGTATGTTTATATGACACGCATATCGGTCAGCGAATGTGTGTGTGTGTGTGTGTGTGTGTGTGTGTGTGTGTGTGTGTGTGTGTGTGTGTGTGTGGTGCGCACATGAGTGTGCGCATGGCGTGCTTGTCTGTGAATGTGTGTGTGTGTGTGTGTGTGTGTGTGTGTGTGTGTGTGTGTGTGTGTGTATGAGTGCACGTGCGTGCATGTGAGTGCATATGCGTGCGTGAATGTGTGTGTGTGCAAGTGTGAATGTGTGCGTCCGTGTCGTCTTGTGCACATACATGTATAGGAGTCTCATGCTTTTTCAAATAGTGACAATGACCAGAAGCACAGCTCTGAGAACTGTGGTTATTTTTTTATTTTGGCAAATAATATCACATTTTACCGTAACAAAATAGGTAGTCACAACAGCAAGAGAGATTCACATCACACCAATACATTAAGCCACCTTTTCTGACGTAATACTGTTGCATCTAGCCAAGCAGAATTATTTACATTATGTGATCAAGGGAGTAGGGTCATGTTAAGAGAAACATACACTATGATTGTATCACATGCTATATTAATTACTGAGAGTTATTGTAAACGACCTGAATACACTAAACGCTCTTCCCCACCCCTCCCCGGACTACATTCATGGGTTCTTAAACAGTTCAATGACTCAGCTATGGTGTACAATCCACATAATACAAAAAATACATCCCTCTAAAAACTTACTGAGTATTCTGAGCCAGATCTGTGACATTCAATAAAATGACCCAGACAGGGTAAAAACCAACCTCCTTTGTACACATGCTCTAAACGTTCTTGCCAACACACCCTCATTACCAGACTACCAGATGCATGCAATGGTCATCTATGAGCGATGCTAACACACCGAAAAGAAAAATTACTCTCTGCCGCCGAATGAAAGAAACAAACAAATTACACAACATGTAATTTGTCTCTTTCGTTCAGCAGCAGACTAATTTTTCTTTTAAGTTTGTTTCAATTTCTGCCTGCAGTCAGAAACTGGTGTTGTTAACATAGTAATTTGACCATCAGAATGAATCAAGGCAAGACGGAAAGTGAAAGAAGAGACATCTTTCCAACCACCACCCCTCCCCTTCTTAAGATAGAAACAGGGACAAACAAAAGACAGAAACATAGAGAGAGACACAGACACCCATAGAAAACCGGACAGCAAGAAAAAATCTAAGAGAGAGAGAGAGAGAGAGAGAGGGAGAGAAAGAGAGAGAGAGAGAGAGGGAGAGAGAAAGAGAGAAACAGACAGACAGAGAGAGCAAGCCAACCATAAAAACCATGTCTGGCCAATGACATCCAAAATCAGTAATCACAATCACCTCAGCAATTATGAACACATGCCAATAAATCCTACCTAATAACAATGTCACCCTGCAAAAGAAAACTTGCCTGCAAACATGACTTAATAACAGAATTACGTTGAAAAAAAGAACCAACAGAAAACCAGCATACATTTTATTTGTTTAAAGCATACGAGCTCAGGAGATGGCCCCAGCAAAGAACCATTCTAAACCATTTATTGCACGAGAAATGGAAATCAAAAAGTTTCTGAATCAACTCCTACTGATAAAACTGTCAAAACGTACTCAGCACACACTTTCACAAAAATGTCTGAAACAGCATATACAATGTTTACTTTTTGGGTACAGGAAAAGTAGATTTAAAAAAAGGAAAGAAGCATGATGATTGTCAAGAATGAAAAAAAATGGATGCCGTTTTTTTTTTAAGAAAAAAAAATGCTGTAGTAAAGCAAACAAGAGACAGAAAACAAACAAGCAAAGGCCAAAGGACAACAAAAACAAGAAACAAGAAAGAGAGGGAGGGTGTGGAAAAGGGTGAAAAAAGTGTGTGTGTGTGTGTGTGTGTGTGTGTGTGTGTGTGTGTGTGCATGCGCGCACATGCGTGCCTGCGTGTGTGTTAAACTTCTTTTCATATTCTAAAAGGCACACTCCTTGACACAAATCAAATGTCACATGGCTACACAACAAACAGAACAGCAACAACATAGCATCCCATTCCCAACTCTAATCTGGCTGGATAATAAGTGATCATAACTGTCATTTCAGATCAACAGACATGTGGAAGCAGCAGTTCTAGAAATGATTCGACCTAGGACCTGAACTATGGGGCTTGGTATGTATTTGAGGCCAGACACCAAGAGATTAAAAGCTAATGAACTGCTGTCTTACCTTCTTCAGCCAGAACTCCAAGGTTCAGCAGTGGTGAGATTTGTGCAGATCTATGCGATCGTTATCAATATAACATTAATGTAGGCCTATTCTACCTTACGGGATAACGTCTAAACTTGATATCAGTATGTATGTTGCTGATTTTGTTCCATTGTTGTTGTTTTTTTTTTTATTGTTGTTGTTGTTACAGGTGGTGCTTTTTGTCATGCAAGGCTTTCCACTGACATGAAGAAAATACTGCTAGTTATTTGTCACAAATTATTCATTTTTTTCTAATGCAGCATTGAACGAGCTGTCGACAGCAACTAACGTCTTCTGACTGACCATCAGCCTACAGAAAACAACAGTCATGCTTCAACCTGCACCAGGCCAGATTCCTCCAGAGCCTAGTGATGAAATCAAGGTAACAAAGCTGAACAACATGAACAACACCTACTAGGGGACTACCTTGACCTCAGCCTGCAGCAAGGCAGACAAGAAAGATTGGAACTGACTTGCAAGGGCGGGTGCTTCTTTTAGCAGGCTATGGAAGAGAGTGCGGGGTGAACATAGCATAAAGCTTCACATCAGCCTCGCTGTCTGCAAGGGGGGAGTCATTATGCCCCTGCTGTGTAGTGTTAAACACTGTGCAGGAAATAGTTGAAAGCACTCGACCAGTTCCACCTGCACAAGATCATGAGAATCTTCTAGAACAGGGTCTCCAGCACAGAAGTGTTTCGCACAGCCAACTTACCTGGTGTCAAGACATTCATCATCAGCTCCAAGGGGCTGGACATGTGGTCATTATGAACAACATACAGTTTCCAAAGATTGTCATCTCCAAGCTGGCATCTGGCAAAAGGAATGCCGGTCGGTCACTCAAACTGACCAAAGACTGTCTGAAAGACCCCTAGGACCCAGAGGTACTGACCAAAGACTATCTGAAAGACCCTAGGACCCACAGGTACTCTTCAAGTTGAATGGGAGACCCTTACCACTGATTGCATGCAGCACACTGCCATTCAAATGTTCACAACGGAGTACACTTGTTTGAAGAGAGACACCTACAAGGCCTGGACCAGAAGCGTCAAGTGTCAAGTAGAGAACTAACCCAGCCTCTGCTGTTACATTCTCAGTGTGGCTGCATCTGTACATCCAACTTTGGAATGCTTGTTCACCTATGGTCCATCCAACTTTGGGATGCTTGTTCACTTATGGTCCCTCTCTATGGACCTCTGATTACAATTTATTAAATCATTTATTATCAATTCCTTATTCTTCTTTCTCATTCATACAAATGCACATCCAGAGGTTCGGGCTTGTCCAGGGTAGGAGTCTGCAAAGACTTTGACTCCCGAAGAGAACAGTCTCACCCGGGTGTGCCACACAAGGACTGAACCAAGGACCTTGGATCATAAGAACAGTGCTTTGTCCGCTTAGCCAGCTAGGCCCCCTAAGCTGCTGTCAATTGTGAGAGAATTAATAATGAGCTCATTGTGCTGCTGTTAAGAGAATTTCCAACATGCTCGGGGAGATTTCAGCTGACTAGCCACAAAGCCGAAACAGGGATGATAAAAAAAAAAAAATCAAAAAAAAAATCACACATGCATAGCAATAAGTGGATATCAAAACTGGAAAAAATCTAATTGAGTCCACACAAAAAGACTGCGATGATGTGAACAGAATTTGCTTTCTTCAACCATGCAAAATAACGTCTCCTTATTGCTGTCTGCAATTTCAAAACAAAACAAGGACAGCAACAATAATGTAAAACAAAGAATATACAGATCAATAAATATACATACGGCCACATTCATTAGGGGTCAGTTTTGACATCACAGCATAAGAACAGTTAAGTACAAAGCCCTGCAGAAAATGAGATACACCAACAGTGCATACACATATACCGGGAATTCTGTCTTCTGGACCCAAGACAAAGCGAAACATCAGCATTCAGCGAGAAAGAATAGGAAACTGAAGCCATGATATTTTCTGTTACATTATCGATGGGGAGTTGCTAAATATAGATAAACAAGATGCAGTTTGAAATCAGCGTGAGGCTAAATGTACTTCACCTCAAAACATGGTAAACAACACCGACATGAGATGAGTTATTCTCTTTCAGACATATGATTTCCTCTTTTCTTCAGAATGTGCTTTCATTTCTTCATTTGTTTCAGGTAAAAAGGCTTGGATACAGAATAAAATGACTGTCCAGAGCTGAAAGGGATTTCTTTAGCGATTTTTTTTTTCTGTGACTGGCTGAAATTCAATGAGATTTGTTGCACAAGTTCTTTTTTTCATAATGATTACTTCTAGTTCTAATATTCCTTTAACCCTTCTGCATTTGCTGCACTAGCTTTAAAACATCCTCTATCATTAATTCATTTTAAATTTAAGAATACAGTTAACTTCACCAACATACTGGTACGTGCTTGTTCGATGATTGAGAGAAAAAAATGGGCATACACATGCATATGTCATTTTATGTACAGTTCACTTCATCAACATACTGGTATTTGCTTGTTTGATGATTTAGAGAAAAAAATTAAGAATTATCATGCAAATACATAAGTCATTTTCTTTGTTTGCAATTAATCTATTGTGTATGTTTGTTTTCCAGAATGTGACTAATACAGGTATTTTTAAGGTGACAGTTTGGTGTTAGCATACTAAAAAAAAAAAAAAAAAAAAGAAAAAAAATCAGTGTTGTCTAACAAGAACCTTTTTTCTTTTTTTTTTATAAAATAGAAATGTTCTGTCTTAACAGAAGTGTGTCCCCTTCATATACAGAGTATCCAAGACACAGAGGTGACACAGCTGTGTCACAAATCACTGTAGCAGCACAAATAATGACAAGACTACAGATTGTTAAGATGCTGATTAAACTTGTTCCTATAGCGGCAGTCACAAAGAATGCTTGTAGTAAATATAAGAAATAACAATCCACAGGAATAGCATCATATGGGAGTTCTTGTTTGGGGCCACTCTCTGAGTACAGGTGAATCATTCATCTCTGAAGCACACATTTCTGGCAGCCATGATAGGTTTAGATGGCACATTAACTCTCGGGTCAGAAGCACCCTCTTCCCTTCCCTTCCCATCCTCAAAAACCATCAGCACCACCATTTTCTCTCCCCATTCCAATGTCTAATTTTCTGCCTTCTCCTTCATCAAAATGCTCAATTTGTGCCGACATTTCCACAATTTCTTCCTCCTCACACAAGGCTGCCATTTTTCCTCTTCACAAGACATGAATTAAAGAGCACACAGTCATTTGTACTTCATTCTTGAGACACCAGATCCATTCACCCACCCCATAGCCTTAGCACTACTTTCTTTAGAAGAAAGGCCCCAATGCCTGTCCGCCATAAATTCAGGTAGCCAGCATGAAGTCAGACATGATGGAAATTTGGTGAGGGGTTCATTTAAGCAACATCCAGTACAGAGATCCAGTACAGAGACTCCAGGTTATGCAAGTCCAGTTCAAGCAATACCCACATAAGCAATATTCCACCACAGGGACACGCTACTACAACAATGTACCACTTCAGTTACCCATTAGAGTGACAAATTGGCTTTTGCTGTACACAGGCCACATGATCGCTTGCTTGATTTCTGAGTGTGAGTGTGCACATGTGTGTATATGTGTGCACATGAAAGGGAAAAGAAAGGGGAGGATGGTGGATTGCTGTGTGATATGTGTGTGTGTGAATTTACGTGTTAGTGTGTGTGCACATTGTGGGTATAATTTAACTGGACTTGCTTTACTGAAAGTCGCTCTGCTGGATCGTTTCAGTGGGCTGACACCAGATTTTTACAATCACGTGTGGGGTGGCCTCAAGCATTGGCAGTCTGGCATGTTAGATGGATGCAAGAGGGTTAAACATAGAAATGAATATTTCTAACACTCATTCAATGATTCATTGTTAGAGTATATAATCGTAAGATGTTAGTGAAAACTTTATAATTCAAAATTAATATTGCTGTCAGAATTAGCAGTACCAGGACATATAGCCTTGGGCACAATGACTAAACATGGATATAAATGAACATGTTACAATTGCAACACAAAACAAAGCACCAGTGGAATGCACAATAGCACAAAATAAATACCAAATATCAATGTTTACCAAACCACATAAATGAACACCCTGCTGTACATCAACATGAGGTATTTGTTGTGAGAGATGGACATTCAAAAATCATGAAGCAGCCTAACATCTTGCTTTTCATCACACTGCAGAGATTCAACAAACCTTCCAAATTTACATCATTTACCTCATGCATGCTGCTATATGGTATTCACTTGTACTCTGCAAGACTAAATATGTAACATGTACAGTTATGTATTAATGGCATCGAAACGATTAGAATCATAATATACATAGACAGTCTAAACACTGTGTCACAGCCAAATCAAAAGCATTCACAGCAAAGAGCTGGAA
This sequence comes from Conus canariensis, assembly GCA_033310375.1. Lineage (NCBI taxonomy): Eukaryota > Metazoa > Mollusca > Gastropoda > Neogastropoda > Conidae > Conus > Conus canariensis. Next base: position 17,350,284 of record CM065714.1, on the reverse strand, counting down.
GGAACTTCTATGCCACACTTCGTCAGTCAGTCTGTTCAGCCACTACAGCTCAAAAGATCATGATGAATGCAAGACAGTTTCTCGAGTGATTACATCAACATTCTTTGGAAATTGTGAAAAAAGTTGTGGAGATGAAAAAAAAAAAAAATCTTCTCAGCTAAAACTGACTGAAGTATACTTGATTTGTTTTCACCTGTTAACAAACTGAACAAGAAGGATTATTTACAGCTGTACAATCATATCTATGAAAGATGACACTATCAATAGCGACACTGCTCACACCAAGTAAAATGATGATTTTCTTCTCTCTCTTTCTCTCTCTTTTACTCTCTCTCTCTCTCACACACATACAAAGACAAACACATACACACACACACACATGCAGACACACCATGTATATTTCTGCACATTTATCTTATGCTTAAAAACACCTTCCTTTAATAAGACTTAAATAAACAGCAGAGACTATGTTAAAGTTGCTGCTTTTCAAAACATATCAGTGTTTGTTTCGGCCTCAGCAATCTAAAAATAAATCAACAGTGATAAGACATCAAGAGTTCGCATACTTTCATATCAGTTATCACTGCCTGCATTATATACATCCAGAACTGAGAGGCCCTGATTGTGCATGTCACACACTAATGGTTAATGTGATTGTGGACGTCACACAATAATGGTTAACCCCTTCACTTCCGAGCAATTCTTGCCCTTTGGTATTCCTAACAAAAGATTAATTTTCTTCAACCCACCGCTGAGAGAACAGCTCACATACCACAAACGACAAACCAGTCCATGCTTTGTGCAGACAGAACTGAGACGTAAACCAATCAACATCCAGAATTTGGCCCTAGACATGGCTGCTGAGTGAATGCAATGCTTTGTACCACATACCCTGCATGGAGTGAACACTTATCAATCCTCCTCCCATGCCAGTACATGATAAACACCCACTGACCATGTCAGGTAAAGGTCAACAGACTTGGCTCCACAGCAGAAACCATTAGAAATGACCACTTTCTGTAGGCGATATTTCAAAGACCTGTGATCAGAAAGCCACAGGCTCGTAGCCAACATTCTTACCATGACTGACAAGAGAGGCTAGGGAACTCAATCACAAACAGAATTCCATCACACTGCGAATGCGACTCCTTGGTCATGTATAACAAAATGTAAATCATGGATCAGCTAAACGGCTGAAGTATATCAAAACACCCCCGCCATATAACTTGTTGAGAAATTCTCCTGACACAACTGGTACGCATGATGTATGTACTGTGGCATTTTAGAATGACAAAAACTGTTCCTTATGTGGTACATATGCTGACAGTCATGGGGCTAACTATCCTGTTCACTGCCTAAAAGACAAGTTTACCCAGCCTCCTGCAACTGCTACCGCAGCACCAACACATCACATATACCTGTCATGATGAAGTGCCAAATTTTCCCTCCACCCAAATGCCAGAAGCATGATGTGAATGGCCCTGGAGCAGACGTGTTAACATGCAATGAATGGAAATGATTACATCTGAATCTCTTCTTCACACTGAACACTGAGCTAACTAGCAGACAAATCATAGAACTAAAGCACACATGCATGTGACAGACCAGCACACTGAACCAAGTTCACGTCAGTGAAGACTGAAAAATTATGATGATTTGTACCTGCCAGAAGTGCTCTGGATATCATACAGTCTGAACTTTGATTCATAAGAACACATTTCAGAACTTTTGTTGGATATGGACGTTGATGTCCAACACTAATACTAATAGTGATAATGAAGATAATAATAGTGGTAGCAAAAACTACTATAAATAATGATGATAATGATAATAAAGAATATTTCTCGAGCACTAAACCTGAGCCCTCGGCATTTTCAATGGCAACACACACATATGCATGCTGCAACCACCTGCAGAAACACATACACACACACACACACACACACACACACACACACACACACACACACACACGCAAAGATCATGCATTACAATCACAGAGATACAAAATGAACACAAAGGGTGATGATTTGGGCTCTGAATGCTTCTTGAAAGAAAGACGCTTTTACTAAGCAAAGCTTTAAAGCTTGTTGCAAGACAAAGGAAGTCAGGGAGCTGGTTCCAATTGGGCAGAACCTGATAGGAGAAAGCTCATTAGCCAGATCATGACTTTGTCGTGATGAAAGGGATTCGACTGACAGGGGTGTCAGCAGGGCAAAAAAACCCAGAAATAACCTAGTGCATACAACTTGTGAGGTTTGGATTAAAAGGACGATGCATGGTCATTAAGCACTTTTAAATACTGAAGAACTAGCTTCTAAAGTGTTCTCTTTCTTTATCCTGTTTGGTCGATCTGCATGGTAAATAACATACAAACGGGTGAGGAAAAGCTGTATGCGTTGAATCAAATCAAATCTCAACTTGCCAATGGCACTGAAAATATTTATCACTCATGAGACTGTTAATGGCGCTAAGAAAGTCGTATAGCTTGACAAATACATATGTTTCACTACTAAAACAAAAATATGTAAAAAGAAAAAAAAAAGTCTTAAAGAGCGACAACGCAGAGATTGGGGATTATTTTCCTTCACTGGTACTTCTTTTTACCATGGCTTGTCTTGGGTGCGTTCCACCTGAAGATTTTCCTGGTTTTCTATTTCCAAGTCAGAGGATGCATGTCTGGAAGACCTGAAACTATGTTCAGCCTTCTAAGGCTGCCTTCTGGGAGAGAAAGGTATCAATATACATTTTAGCGCACCTTTCAACAGTGTCAGTGCAACTGGAAAAGGCAGTGATCATACACTTTGCTTCATACTTTCTTCACAGTTTAAAATCTGGAGACCAAATTGTGCAGAGTTGGTACAGTGTATCAGTTATGTACAAACATGATGACTGATTTGAATTTATTCTAGCATTTTAGTATTTAATGTTTTCATATTACTTTCTAACCACAATATGTACTGTGCACAGTAGTTGTGGAGTAGAAGTAGTGGTGCTACTACTACTTTTTTTCCTGTTAAAGTGACAAGAAATTCTAAACATGCCTTACATTCCACTTAACAATCATTCATGCCAAAGTTCTTTGCTTTTGTTTACAACTAAATAAATAAATAGATTTAACAGTTACAATCCCTCTCTTATACATGGCAGGTCTCCCAGATTCATATCTCAAAAGAAAAAAAAATGTGGCTATTTCTCATTCCTGCTGGTTTCAAGTCTCATTTCAACCGACTCTCTAATGTTTGTAATTCTTGCTGCACGAAATCTGTATAGCTGAAGCAGAAAGACATTGGTGTCATGATTTAATCTTCACAGAAAACCCAGAAGGTTGAAACCAGAAGTACCAGGCTAGCCAACATTTTCTAATAAACCACACTACCATGCACCCTTTGCATTAAGCACAAATATATGAAAGAAGAGCAGCTATAGAATCTGCATGCTCTGACATACCAGCAAAACTTGACAGGTGTATGAAACATGATTCCTTTGTCGCATCAACACTAGGCTGATTAGGTCATGATCCATGCAACTTGCATAAACACATCAGATTCACAAGATCAATTCAAATTATACCATGGAATCAACAAAACTGGGTAAATTCAGTATCACAAGAACATATAAAACAGTTCCAAATTGGTGCATGATAAAAATCAGATGAAATTAGTATCATATTATACACAATGTCCGTTTACATAATGTGCCATAAAATGAAATCAATTCATTCATTCCTATGGTAAACATTTCTCAACCTTTCACCTAGTTGTTAAAAACAAAATGTATCAAACTATTAGATTAATTTTCTAGAACACAAGACAAATTGGAGAACTATTTGAAAAAAAAAAGAAACAAGAGTAAACTAAAAGCATGTACAAACTGACCAAATTTTGAATAAAACTCTAGACTTGGATATATGTATATGTGCAGGTTTCTCCCTGTTTGTTGCAGATGTTTACAACCAGCCATTGTGGTCACTCACCTACATTGTGAAGGTTCAGCACATCCACTGAAACTCATCATCAAATCGGGTCATCCAAGTCACTGTCACTAAGGTTTGATGATGTCAGTCTTACTCATGTCATCTACATTAATGTCTGAATTGTTGTTGACAATGCTGAGGTATCCATAATCATAGAGACTGTACTGTCTCTGTCGCTGTCACCTGTTGCAAGTCAAACTTCATACATTGTAAAAAATAAAATTTCCAAACTTCTTCATTTCACTCATTCTGGAGGTAAAGCAAATGGCATCAACAGGAGCTAAAGCTTATTCGTCGAAATCCTGTGTTGTAATACTCCTCTTTTTTTCAGATCACAAGAATGAAAACTGAAATAGCTGAAACAAGACTGCTCCAATCAAAGGGTGTGCCAGTAATGAGTCAGCAATGGGGGATAGTCAGATATGGGCAGATCGGTTAATAAAAGATTAACAAATTATCATGAGCTTCAATAATGTAGAAACATTATTTGCAAAACTATATACAATGTCATCTGAGGTACGAGATGATATGAAAACTTAACTTCAGTTTCAAATCATTCTCAACAAAATCTCTTTTACAAGTTTTCTTCATGATCATCCAGATTAAAAACAAAACTAAACAAAACAAAACAAACAAACAAACCAGGAACATCAATCATCCCACATTACTGAAGCCAGCCTGTTCAACAAACATATCCATGAATTCCCCCCAATCCTCCCGCAGCTCACACCACTTCTGTCTTCTCCGCTGCATACATACTGGGGTTCATGACCCGGGGGCGCCGATTCATCAAAAAGCGCAGCACATTCATCACCTTCTCAGACCTGGTCAGAGCGCTACCGTGAAGAGACCTCGGCTGAAAGTAGGTGGTGTAGCCGTTGGAGATCATGTTGTACTGGTACACCAACAAGCTGCCGCCCCAGACGACGGCCATGCCATTCAGCAGAAACATGGTCAGCACCCAGGCGTCTCGGTTCAGCATCTCCTTCCCGACCTCCCACCAGGTCAGCGTCGGGTAAGCATGACACACGTAGAGAAAGACGACGTAGAGGAAAAGAGACATGCAGAGGAGGCAGAGGAGAATGAACCAGACGAAGAGGACGTGGTTGTTGCTGGCAACGCAGCGCAGCAGGAACAGGCAGTGATGGTCCATGCCCACCATGCAGCGTTCACACAGCTTGCAGTGCTTGGTCAGCTTGGGCTGAATCAGCTGGGTGGGGAGTGAAAGAAAAAGATCTGATTTGTATATTGGTCACAGGGAGAACAAAATACAAAATGTGCAAACAATAACTGAGCTGAGAAAAGTACAAGTTTCCAGTTTGCATACAAAAACTCCTACATAAATCATTAAACGTGCACACTATGCATGCACAAACATCACATGCTTTCACTTCAGAGTGTACGACCGCATATGCAAATGCAGATGAATTTTAATGTTTTTGCATGCATGCACACACACACACACACACAAGCACGCATGCATGCACGCACACACACACACGCACGCATGCATGCACACACGCACGCACACGCACACACACACACACACACACACACACACTTTCTCTCTCTCTCTTTCACATGTCCTCAACAATGAATCTTCAAACAAGTAATCATAGGGAACACAGTAAACTACAGAGTTGATAAATAAATCAATAAATGTGTAAAACTGAGAAAAGCCAAATAAACAAAATAAATGAACAGGAAAAGAAACAACTAAATATACACACGCATTAAAACAAACAAAAGAACAATCGATAAATAGACAAATTTTAATACACATGAATGAATGTATAATGACTAAGAAATGAAATAGCCAAATTGAACACATGCATTCAACAAACAAACAAATGGATAATAGATAAGTAGGCCAATTTTAAAATACACGAAAGAATGTGTGATTGCTGCCTACCTCACAGTCAATGCAAAATGTCTGCCACCTGTCAGAGGTACAGACATCCAGGTAGGCGAGAGTTTTGCCTGTTTGTTCATCTTGTGCAGAACTGGTCAAAACACCTGGGTATAACAAATAACACGCATGAACACAAAGCACCGAACAACTCAATTAGCACAATGTCTAAAAAAAAGACCTAGGTATAACAAACAACATGCATGAACACATAGCACTGAACATTTCAGTTAGCATAGTTTCTAATGTGTGTAGCATCTGGGTTGATGTTCCTGTAACATTTAATGTTTTTCTACAGTGTTATTTCCTTCATGGCTTTAGACCAGCATGCACGATCATTGAGCATTACCATTTCAAGTAAGTGTGTGCATATGTGTGTCTGTGTGCGTGCGAGTGCGTGTGCGCGTGTGCGTGCATGTGACCGACTCAGTCAGTCAATCAGTGTGTGTGTGTGTGTGTGTGTGTGTGTGTGTGTGTGTGTGTGAGAGAGAGAGAGAGGGAGAAAGACAGAGGGGGAACAGACTCAGGATGGGGGAAAGGTGGGGTGAGAGGTGGGAGAGACAGACAGAGAGAGAGAGAGACAGAGAGAGAGAATAAGAGAGACAGACAGACAGACAGACAGAGAGAGAGAGTGAGATAGAGACAGAGACAGGAAGACAGAGACACAGACAGAGACACAGAGAGAAAGAGTGACAGACAGAAAGACAGACAGAGAGAGCAACAGCCAGGGAATGGAAGTGACTAACACAACCATAATGGACAAGTTTGACAGACCTGGATCTTTGGTCAGCACCTTGACGTACATCGCCAGTATAACCACAGCCATGAAAAAAGACAGCAACTTCAGTGTGGGATAGTCACCCATGTCTACGGCAGTTAAGGGCAAGGTTACCGAGAACCAGTCTGATATCTTAACTTTGCTTATTTTGAATTTCAACAATGAACAAATTTTATTAAAATCGCTTTATTTCCATCTAAATGCAAGCACTCAGTACATGTCAGTTCTTTCCTGTCAATTATGTGCATTCTGCATCTCTCAAGCTTACACCAACACCCATGTGCATGTGTGTGCACACTCCCATGTGCATGCACGTGCACTCATGCATGTGTGCACACACACACATATGCATGCGCACACACACATTTTTGATAACTGCTCAGCGATACCAACTCCTCTGGATTATTTTTAGGAACAATTTGAAAATTCTGTAGTAACATTCTGGATTTTTTAGGAACCAACAGATCCCCTTTGCAGTGGCATGCATACACCATTTACCTACATGACATACATACACATTTACCTACATGACATACATACCCCATTTACTACATGACATGCATACACCATTTACCTACATGACATACATACAACATTTACCTACATGACATGCATACAACATTTACCTACATGACATGCATACACACTTACTTACATGACATACATACACCATTTACCTACATGACATGCATACACATTTACCTACATGACATACATACACCATTTACCTACATGACATGCATACACCATTTACCTACATGACATACATACAACATTTACCTACATGACATGCATACACCATTTACCTACACGACATACATACACCATTTACCTACATGACATACATACACCATTTACCTACATGACATGCATACACCATTTACCTACATGACATACATACAACATTTACCTACATGACATGCATACACCATTTACCTACACGACATACATACACCATTTACCTACATGACATACATACACCATTTACCTACATGACATACATAGACCATTTACCCACATGACATACATACACCATTTACCTACATGACATACATACAACATTTACCTACATGACATGCATACACCATTTACCTACACGACATACATACACCATTTACCTACATGACATACATACACCATTTCTACATGACATACATAGACCATTTACCACATGACATACATACACATTTACCTACATGACATACATACAACATTTACCTACATGACATGCATACACATTTAACCTACTCGACATACATACACCATTTACTAATGACATACATACACATTTACCTACATGACATGCATACACATTTACTACATGACATACATATAACTTTTTACCTAATGACATACATACACCATTACCTATATGACATACATATATCTTTTTACCTACATGACATAATACAACATTTACCTACATGACATACATACAACTTTTTACCTACATGACATACATACAACAATTACCTACATGACATACATACAACTTTTTACCTACATGACATACATACAACAATTACCTACATGACATACATACAACTTTTTACCTACATGACATACATAATATATAACTTTTATCTACATGACATACATACAACTTTTTACCTATATGACATACATACATTTACCTACATGACATACATACAACATTTACCTTCATGACATGCATACAACATTTACCTACACGACATATATACATTTACCTATATGACATACATGCATTTACCTACAAGACATACATACACCATTTACCTACACGACATGCATACACCATTTACCTACATGACGTGGATACACCATTTACCTACATGACATACATCCACCATTTACCTACATGACATGCATACACCATTTACCTACATGACATATATACACCATTTACCTACATGACATACATACACCATTTACCTACATGACATACATACACCATTTACCTTCATGACATGCATACACCATTTACCTACATGACATACATACACCACTTACCTACATGACATACATACACCATTTACCTACATGACATACATACACCATTTACCTTCATGACATATATACACCATTTACCTACATGACATAAATACACCATTTACCTACACGACATGCATACACCACTTACCTACATGACATACATACAACATTTACCTATACGACATACATACACCATTTACCTACACGACATGCATACACCATTTACCTACAAGACATACATACACCATTTACCTACACGACATGCATACACCATTTACCTACATGACGTGGATACACCATTTACCTACATGACATACATACACCATTTACCTACATGACATACATACAACATTTACCTACATGACATACATACACCATTTACCTTCATGACATACATACACCACTTACCTACATGACATACATACACCACTTACCTATGACTACATACCACTTACTATGACATACTACACTTACCTACATGACATACATACACCACTTACCTACATGACATACATACAACATTTACCTATACGACATACACACACCATTTACCTACATGACATACAACTTTTTACCTACATGACATACAACTTTTTACCAGTAACAAATCCAAATTCTGCTGTTTGTACAATGTATGGACAAGTTCCCCAGGATGGAGAGAGCACCATGCATGAGTACTTTTCAGTATAACACAGCCAGTCTTTCTGCTTCCCTTGCTGCTTCTTCAACAGTTGTAGCTAACTCCACAGCACCAACCCAGCCAAATTAACCCTTACGCTGGTTGTCGCGACAAAAGTCGCGCCATTATGTCATGGTCGTCACTGGTTGTCGTGACAAAAGTCGCGCTGTAGGGTGAGCCTTGCGAGCCTAGTTTCACAGACACACGCAGATACGAAACTATGGCTCAGTGACAAACTAATTTGCATGAGTGACTGAGCGAGCCCCGGAACATGGATTTTCAATGTTTTAGCTTAGTTTATGGTTAGTAGCAGCTTGTAATGCATAGTGTGACTCGACTCGTCTAGCGAACAAAAATGGCGGCGCCCGAAGCAGAACATGATAGAATTCGGAACTTGTTTGAAGATGTTTTTGCTGAATTTCTTGTGGAAAAGCAGGTGAAGAAGAAGTTATGGACATTTTGAATGAACTGGGTGTGATGGGTGATAGTTTTGATTTAGATCAAGCACCATGCAATCGTGATTTTGAGATCGACACGGACAGTGACTGGATGAGTGCCTAAGGCTGAGGGGAATCTCAAGATGCTATTCAGTGGGGAAGAAAAACTCAGTGTAGCGCTTACAGATGATCCTAAACCTTTCAAACATAAATGACGACAGTGTGGGCTGACTATTACATTTGTTGATAGTGACCATTTTGGGTTTTTTTGTGTGTTAGCAGCACATGATTTCAATGTGAAAACTGAACTGTACCTTATTCATTCTTACCTGAATTACCTGCATGAAAGACGGGTATAATCCACACTGACTTTCCATTGAAAAAGGCTATGACTTATTTCTGGATACTGTGGAACACCATAGACTGGATTATTTGTGAACAAGCTCGTGAGAATGACAAGCAGGATGTGCCACCTGTTTTCACCTGTTATTTTCACATTCTGGACAGGTCAGCACCTAATCAAACACTCACAAGCACCCCAGTTCTGTTTTATATTATTCTTTATTCAGTTAATAACAATTTTTATTCTGCATGTCATGTTCAAATACTAACCGTTGAAAAGTTATGCATATCATACAAACGTAACTATTCTTTTCAAACTTTCCTTCTGGAAATTCACCAGACAACATACTTAATAGTACATTGTTACATAACCAGTGTAAGGGTTAAAACCATCTCTGTCGCAGATGCCAGGTGTAACCTGACAAACAATAAAAATCTCTTTTTTCTTGTTTGGGAAACAAATCAACTGACTGGGTTCACTCACAGTGGGTTCAGTGCAAATGCGCATTCCACTGGCTTTGGCTCAGTTTCATCACCTGAAAGAGTTTTAAGTAGTGGTATAATTCACTAGCCGAATCTGTGTTTAGTACCATGTGTGTTGCAAAACTACCAAGCAGACCACTGCCTAAACAAAGAAGCAGGAAAATGACCCTCTCTAGATGAAAAAGAACTCGACTGGACAATTTTAATGTTGGCGTAAAATCAGAACAAACTCCACTGACAAGGAACAAAATCTGAAAATGTGACAAAATTGTGACAGTTGGCATTTCAGTTTGTTTGACATAGTTTACAGTCTGTGTCAGCATGCGGGAGGCACAAGGGGTGGGGATGGTACCATATGAAGCACAGGAGTGATCGGTGAAAGGGTGGGGCTTTGCTTATTCAGAGTGTGTGTGTGTGTGTGTGTGTGTGTGTGTGTGTGTGTGTGTGTGTGTGTGTGTGTGTGTGTGCATGTGCAAGTTTGCATCACGTGACACATAAACTTTCTGAAGGACAGGTGGCCTAATAATCGGATTGTAGTCTTCAATCCATGAATATCAAGGTGCTTGTGGACAATGGCTGCATTCATGATCATACTTTTTTCACCTATTTTTTTCCCTAAATCTCTTTCATCTTTTTTTTTCCATTTCATTTTAGTTTCATTAAACAAACTTAATAATGATTTAAGAAAAACATAATTACAGGTGACAATCCTTCGAATTTGCATCCAATACAATATGTATACTGACCTCACACAAAGGACCAGAGCTCAAAATGCAATCTAGAGACACCCGATATTTCGGAAAATGCTTGTGCTGTTGTAAAAAGCGCATAGCTTACACAGAACTGCGACCCTTCAAATATACATTGTTACATATCCCTCCCCTGCCTTTTTTAAAGAGTACACATACTTAACTTTTATACCAGTGCAATTTCCTTTTACCAAATACACTACTTCCTTCTTTTTTTTTAATTTTTTTTAACCATTATACACTTTCCAGTTTTCTTTTACAAGTGCTCATAGCTCAGACTTTAAATGACACTTGACGGCATTGCACTGTAGTTTTATCTTGAATATGACAAGAGAAATTTTGTTTGTTATTTCAACATGTTGTGTTGTACTATACTGTACTATACTGTACTATACTGTACTATACTGTACTATACTGTACTATACCGAGTATCATCCAATGAAGGATACAAGGCAGAATGACAAGGAGATAGGCCAACATGGAGTGAAACAGACCAGCAGCAAATGCCCCCGCATGGACTGGTTGAGGCCACCTTCAAACACACACACAAAGATCTGTGTCACTGTTAGAACACACTAATAACAATCAAATGCTAAGTTACTCATGTTGCTGTCAGCAGGTTTTAGAGAACACAGTCTCATTATTGACATTTAGTACTGTTATCATTTTGTATTTATTAAGACATTTTACAGAACACTCAGTTTCATTATTGACATTTAGTGCTGTTATCATTGTATTTATTAAGACATTTTACAGAGAACATCCAGTCTCATTATTGACTTTTAGTGCTGTTATCATTGTACTTACTTTGATATTTTACAATCTCACAATTCTCTGCCAACTTTCAGGACTACAGACACTTAAAAAAAATGGAGGGTTTATTGCTCCTAAAGCATTTGCATTCAATTATGTCATGAGCATATAAATATTTGCAATACTTTTTCATTTTTTCCTTTCCCTCTTTGTTCCTCAATGTCATGATCTTCAGGCCCCACTGTTATTACAATTCCCCTTCCTCCAGCCACTTCATAATGCAGGTTCATTTCCTTCAGTCAAGACATGTTCTTTATTTCCAAGCTTACCACAACAGCTATAACTGGGCTGAAAGTCAATTAAAAGCAGAGAAACATTCATACATTAACACCTTCACTACCATAGAGTTGTTGCCCTTTTGAACTCCGATCCACCAGAGCAAGAGCTGAATTTCTATTTGGCCCTCTGCTGTAAGAAAAGCTCATACACGTACACACACCCATGCACATACTCACGCTCACACACACACACACACACACACACACAAAGACACACACACTCCTACACAAAGACACACATACACACACCTTTGCACAGACACACACCTTCACACAGACACACACACACAGACACACACACACACACACACACGCACGCACACACTGACACACAGATCCAAGCAGACACCTTACCTGGACACATGGTCCAGGCGATGCGCACTGTTCTTGACAGTCCAGACATTGAAGACCATGACAGGGAAGAGGACCAGGGCGTGGTAACTGGCTATGAAGTGGGTCAGCAGGACGGCGGCGCCGCAGGACACCATGGGCAGAAAGAGGTAGAAGAACCACATGAGGTAGGCGTGCTGCTTCACGCTGCCCTGATCCGACTGCCGCCTCTGCCACTTCAGCTCTGCCGTCAGGTCTTTGTGGCTGATTGAAAAGAAACAGATCAATAATGGAAAAAATATACAAAGAAAGAAAGACAGGCAAAACAAAGAAAGAGAGACAGACAGAAAGAAATAGACAGAAAGAAAGAAAAAGTGAAATAAAGACAGGCAGACGGAAAGAAAAAAAAAAAGAAAGAAAGAAAGCAAAGAAAACAGACAATAAGAAAGGAAAGAAGAATGAAAGACAAACAGAAAGAAAGCTGTGCATTTCTGACGCATAAACTTCCCATCGGACATATTGGAATTCAGGCCAGTGCGTCACAAAAACATACTAAAATTTACCATGATGCACTGATTTTCTCCTGTATGCATTACAACTCTGAGCACACAAAAGGGCTTTCGTCCTTTCCACCACGATCAAAGTTAAAAACGTAAATTTCCTCGACATTTTAGAACATTCTGAATTGATGAACAACTTCCGCTTGAGAACTCTTCTCTACTGAAAACCAACAAGAGTCGTCAAAATAGACTACACCTATCCAGCCTATGATTGGACCACAAGATAATGTGATTCAGCAAAGTGGGAAAAGCATGGAAAAATCGTAGGAATTTCGGCTTTTCAGAATCAAAATCCGACAGTTCAGCAGTGGCTTGTGGGTGATAATCCAGCGAATGGAACAAAAGTCGAATGATCTATGCAACATGACCATTTCGGATAATGAAGATGGCTCCGTTCTGGAGGTACGAATGTGTTGCTCACAGAGCAAGAATGGTCAGTCTACAGTTTTGTCGTAGGTTCCACCGGGCTTCCGATGATCATTGCATGGCGATTGGAATTTGGTCATACAGTAAAATATTTCAACATTGAATCAATGAAGGAAATGGCTCGCATAGTGGAAATTCTGTGATGATAATCGAAGAGGACATCCCACAAATCAAGTTTCTCTGTTAAAATCCTGTTAGTATAGGTGCTCACATTTCCACATGTTAGTTGGTAACACTTTAAAAACATAGGAACACAAATATAAAAAAATAATATTTAGCACAGTCTGGAATGTTTTATTAACTTTATTATAAGCATCTCTTTTCTAATGTATTTTTGTCTCTTTCTCTGTGCATTTATGTGTGTGAGCCAGTGAGAGCATGTTCATATGTGTGTGTGTGTGTGTGTGTGTGTGTGTGTGTGTGTGTGTGTGTGTGTGTGTGTGTGTGTTTGTGAGTGTGAGTGTGTGTTCACTACATTTTCTAGCAGTTATTAATGGTGACCCCCTAAATATTTTTGTAACCCCCCCCCTGAAAATTAGAAATGAGTTTTTCGTACCAAGTCTGACCCCCTACTTTTTAGGAAATAATTATCACTGGAAAGACAAAAATGGAAGAAAGTAAGAAAGACAGGTAGAAAGAAAGACAGAAAGAAAGAAAATTTGAAAAGAAAGACAGCAAGATACAAGAGAAAAAGAAAGGGAAGAAGAATGAAAGACAAACAGAAAGAAAGACAAGAATGGAAGAAAGTAAGAAAGACAGGTGGGAAGAAAGACAGGAAGGAAAAATGACAGAAAGAAAGACATGACAAAAGTATATGTGTATTATGATGAACTAAAACTAAAAATGACATGCTCACCAAGTAGCAAGGGCAATACTTACCCTGGGGTGTCATACATACTGGCCAGGTCATAGGGCGTGCATCCATGCTTGTTGACCACATGCAGTGCCGACAGTCCCAGCAGGCACAGCTGCGACCAGGTCAAGTACCCGTACCCTTCCTGTGCACTGAGGTGAATGGGCCAGTTTCCATCCTTGTCTGCACACTTCAACTTGCTTCTCTGAAAGGGAACAAAATACGTTTTTGGAACAGAGAAAAAAAAGTTGAAAGTTTTTAAAGCACTGTGCACTATTACACAAGCTGATTAGTCACTCGAGTTACATTCATATACAGGAAATCTCAACCATGGCAGGGAAACTAAGAGAGCAGACCAGCTTTTGTAGTGCGATGGTTAGCATCATGGCTGTTGGGCTTGGATGTCGTGGGTTCGTCAAAGCCATAAATTTGTGGGACTTCTTTTGCCACGAGCATTTCCCATCCCAACTTTAACCACACAGCTGTAACCTAACAGTCATGTTTCATTCTCTTGATACATGCGCCTCCGCACACAGCTCAAACTGTCGGACAAAAAAATATAGGTCTATCTCTTGGGCTTTGCTGAGAGCTGGGCTATATCATAAAAGTAAGCGAAAAGTACAGCCGTGTCATGCCATCTCAAACCTGAATGAAAACTCCATAGCATCATCCTCCTCACTGATCAGCAATAAAAAAAAAAGAAAAAAAAAGTCTGAAATCTAATGGTCTTTCATGCCCTGCACTCATGGTGACCTTAGTTCTCTCCATGTCTGTGCCCTTTAGTTTGTGAGTTCGTGTCAAGGTCACCTGTATCGCAAATTCCTGTGGACTGTCGCTCGACAGACACGGTGGCAGCTTCTGGTTGGGAGGATGCCCACTCACACT
Source organism: Conus canariensis (assembly GCA_033310375.1). Classification (NCBI taxonomy): domain Eukaryota; kingdom Metazoa; phylum Mollusca; class Gastropoda; order Neogastropoda; family Conidae; genus Conus; species Conus canariensis. The sequence goes on along the minus strand of CM065714.1, from coordinate 17,334,812 downwards.
GGCTCCGTAAGTAAGCAATCACTGTCATCAAGAGGGCTCAATGGGTGATGTCCTCCCTATGTTGGATCACAACAGGCACCACTAAACACCACTCACACTGGCTCCGTAAGTAAGCAATCACTGTCATCAAGAGGGCTCAATGGGTGATGTCCTCCCTATGCTGGATCACAACAGGCACCACTAAACACCACTCACACTGGCTCTGTAAGTAAGCAATCACTGTCATCAAGAGGACTCAATGGGTGACGTCCTCCCTATGCTGGATCACAACAGGCACCACTAAACACCACTCACACTGGCTCCATATGTAAGCAATCACTGTCATCAAGAGGACTCAATGGGTGACGTCCTCCCTATGCTGGATCACAACAGGCACCACTAAACACCACTCACACTGGCTCTGTAAGTAAGCAATCACTGTCATCAAGAGGACTCAATGGGTGACGTCCTCCCTATGCTGGATCACAACAGGCACCACTAAACACCACTCAAGTGATTCCACAGCAGCAGAACCTCTTCTTTGGAGGGTTGGTTCATGACAGCTTGACCCTGACTGCTCCCTGTGGGTTGTTGATGCAGGAGTTCTGACTGACATGCCAGGGAATGGCTGTGGACAGGTTGCCACACTGAGTCGTGTGGGAATAATGTCACTGAAGCAGCAAAGATGAGACAACTCAAAATTTCAAAGTAAATATCTAAGTAATCTAGTAAAAAAATAAAATAAAACAATCAATAAATAAAACAAGTCTGGCAATTTTGCTCCTATGGTGACAGAACTACACAGATTGGAATGATGGGCATGTAATTCTCTCTGGGCCAAAGTTGCTTCTCTTAGTTATCTGTTATTTTAAATCACACTGCCTATAAGTTTAGGCGACTGTCAATGACAGTAGAGAATGAAACAGACTGCACAGTAATATGCCGTACCCCTTTCCTGAGCAGGTATTTGAAAGTTTCCAACTTCCCAGACTTGATAGCGACATGCAGCGGAGTCTGCAAGTTGTTGTCTTGGCATGCAAAACTGTGGTCAGGGTACATGGAATGCAGCAAGTGAAGAATAGGGCTGGAAAACACATAAAGGCACAGGGTTACTCATACACACCGTTCACTCTCCAGGCTGATAAAGTCTTCATTCTCTGTTTCTCAAGTCTCAGATGAGATACCCTCCCCCACCCTACCCCACCTCCCACACTAAAAACAAACAAACAAAAACCAAGAAAAACAAAAACCTCGGTGTAACTCTTGATCAAACCCTGTCCTTCCAACAGCATGTCAGCAATGTCTGTCGCACTTGCTTTCTTGAACTCCGCCGAATTGCTTCTATTCGCCATCTTCTCTCAGAAAACACAACAAAAGCTCTTGTCTGCGCATTTGTTCTATCCCGCCTGGATTACTGTAACGCTCTTTTGTCTGGCTCTCCCTCTCATCTCATCAACAAACTTCAAAGAGTTCAGAATCATGCTGCACGTCTCATCTTCCGCACTTCTAAATATAACCATGTTACCCCATTGCTCCGCTCTCTCCACTGGCTCCCTGTTCAGCTAAGAATATCCTACAAGATTGCCTCTCTCTGCTTCAAATCTATCGAGTCTTCCTGTCCTGAGTATCTCACCCACCTGTTACATCTTTACACCCCATCTCGAGCTTTACGTTCCTCATGTGACACTCGTATCTACAGTATCCCCACTGTTCGCACTAAAACCTATGGTCAACGTTCCTTTGCCTATCAAGCTCCAACTACCTGGAATCAATTGCCTCGCTCTCTCAGATACTCACCCTCACTGCCCACATTCAAGCGCCTTCTCAAAACTCATCTGTTTCCTAGGTAACTTCGTCTTCCCTGTGACCCGACGTTTGCAATGTGTGATGCGAGTGTCTGCTTTGTGTGCGTTCGTGTCTGTGTGAGTGTGTGTTTGCGTGTATGCATGCTTGTGAGTTTGTGTCCTTGCTTTGGATTTTGATGCCTTTTTCTCATGTATGATTGTTATATACTGTGTGATTTGATGTCTGTTGTGATATTGTAAACGCCTAGGGCATTCAATTGATTAGGCGTCATAAATGTTCATAATAATAATAATAATAAAGATGAACTCAGACAAATCCAATACACAGGCAGTGACAGCTTGCTTGAATGGAGGAGTAAGTTTAAGAATACATGTTTGTATAACTGCATGTGAGCAACTGTCAGAGCAATTGTGCAAAAATGTGTGTGTGTGTGTGTGTGTGTGTGTGTGTGTGTGTGTGTGTGTGCATGCATGCGCATGAGTGTGTGTTTGCAAGTGTGTGTGTGTCTGTTTGCATGCGAGTCTCAATGTGTGTGTGTGTGTGTGTGTGTGTGTGTGTGTGTGTGTGTGTGTGTGTGTGTGTGCGTGTGTGTGGACTACGCGTGTATCACTGTGTGTGCATATATATATATGTTTGTGTGTGTATACATTGAGAGAGAGAGAGAGAGAGAGAGTGTGTGTGTGTGTGTGTGTGTGTGTGTGTGTGTGTGTGTGTGTGTGTGTGTGAGAGAGAAGAGAGAGAGAGAGAGAGAGAGAGAGAGAGAAGAGTGAGAGAGACTCAGAAAGAGAGAGAGAATGTGTGAGTGTGAGTGAGTGTGAGTGTGTGTGTGTGTGTGTGTGTGTGTGTGTGTGTGTGTGTGTGTGTGTGTGTATGTGTGTACATTTGCACAATTATTATATCTTACCTGTTTGGTTTGGCATGAAAAACTGAACATGCTGATAGACACTGCATCGGTCATTTGCTTAGTAATACCAAATAAAGACTGACAATTCATGCACATAATTTTCATCTGCAGCATTTGTGCAGAAAAAAACAAACTGCGAACATCACATCCCTTTATTCAATGGCATCAAAAAGCAACTTAAAAAAAAAAATCAACTACAATCACTTCTACAAATCCAAGTCAGTCTGTATATGTTTTTAAGGCTTTACAAAAGGATCCTCAGTTTCTTCACACTTTTTCAAACCTTCAATAACTATACATAAAGCCCAACATTGCAGGTTCTTAGTAAAATCTTACTCACACACTGCCTGCTTCTGCAGCATGATGGAGGACGCCCTTTCCCATTTTATCCACCAGTGACACATCTCCACCTTTCTGCAGCAGACAGTGCAGCACTGGAGGCAAGCCTCGCTTGCTGGCATAGTGCACTGGCGTCTCGTCAAAGTTGTTTCTGGCATTAGGATCAGCACCAGACTCCAGCAACAGCTTGACAATGTCAATGTACCCGAGGAGGCAAGCTCGGTGCAGTGCTGTCTGCCTATGCCAGCCTGGAAAGTACACCAGTATTAAACTTCAAAGGACTTGATCAAATGACTGACAGTTTAAAATGAAACATACACATAATTTGTTAAAAACTGACTTCTAAGTAGATTCAAATTGTCATTTAAAGTGTTAATTTACATCTCTTTTTGTGTATGTGGCTTGTGTACACTATCTTAAACATGAAATCTGTAAAGAAGAACAAATCATCTCCATGGAAAAAGGAGATTTTGTATACTCCCCATTTAGCTAAATATATTATGTCTAACTCTTGCCAATATAACTAACACAGCAACTTAATCCACCCAACTCATCATCTTCTGTCTCATTCAAAGTTTCAGAAGGTCACATGCATTTCTAACTCACTGCAGCCAGACACTTTGCTGCTCAACCAGCTGAGGTTTTAAACCTCCCGCCTTGCTCAGTTGCTGATCTCAACTTCACTGCATGGCAAACTGTTCTCATTTTTTCATGATTTTGTGGCTTTACTACCCTCTTTACCAGTGGACTCCTGTGCTCTTTTACAACTGATATCTCCCCCTTGTTTTCAATAATTTCGTCTCCCTGCTTGGTTCTCTCACTCCTTTACAGCACAGCATTCACAAAGTCTAATACCTGGCATTCACTATTGTGTCTCAGCTCTTCTCTGGTCGACGAACGAGACATCATGCATTCATGAGGGAGGGTACTGAGACATACATCTCTTGCAGTCCGTATTAGTTGCCATCGAAACTTTTGTACATGAAAGTGTATTTTAGATGAGTATAGACTTTGCATCCAGTCTAAGCCTTCTCAAGATAGGCAAGTACTCAATCTGTCCTCCTCCCACCCCCCTTCCCTCCCTGCTCATATCTACCTTCTCCCTCGCCAGAGGCACACACAGGTCAGGGTGAACACACTACGATTGTGAAGCCCTCTTTCTTTTCCTCAGTCGGTGTGTATGATGGTGAGTCAGATTGCTGCTAACGGCATTGACATGTCTCATTGACTGACATACTGTGTAGTGCACAACGGGACATGGGACTGGATAGACTCTGGTCACTGGAGCTCTCTGCCAGAGTGGGGGGGGGGGGGGGGGGGGGTAGGAGGGGGAGGTCAGCTAGGACTATGAGTTTGACATGGTAAGTTCTGTTTAGTCAGCTAAAATGGGAGTATGTAAGATAAGTGTCTGATAAATAATGTACCATGTCTATTTAAAGCAACAGGACAGTGAGTTGCCCTAATAGTACATGGGATCAGACGTCAAGTTAGATCAGGCAGAGTTAGCCACAGTGAAGGAGAATCTCTGGGAACCATCAAGTCTGGTCATGTGAATAGCCTCTAGAAAGAAATTAATCAAGGGTTTCTCCAATGCCAGGATGCTGCATGCTCTGGGGATCTTCTTGTACACTATGCAAGACTGAACTCTTACCATGGATTTAGAGAGAATCCAGGCCATGGATATGATTTGTTCAACATTAAACATCATATCCCCTATGACAGGCACACCAAATCATCAACTGATCAAGCAGTACATTGAGTCATGGAGTTCTGAGAGAGAGAGAGAGAGAGAGAGAGAGAGAGAGAGAAACAAACACACACACACACACACACACACACACACGAGTATACTGTACCAGCCATGTTTATCAATTCCGGTTCCTGGGTTATCTGCTGTCGAACCAACTCCGCCGAGCCACAAGAAATAGCGTTCATAAGCATGTTGTGCGAAACAGAAGGTGCCGATGGCGCAGGACCACTTGAAACCAACGCATTCATTGTCATTGTGGTGAGTGTTGATCTTCAACCTCCAAGTTCAGATCAGTTGCATATCTTGCCTTCAATAATTTCCACACTCAGGCCACCATGTTGTGATTGTATTAGTTTTCATTTGCAAAAGGAATTGCAATTGGTTTGTTGTCAAGAGAGAGAGGTGCATTGACCAATGAAAATTGTTGTATGTTCCTGGCAATTAACTCTATCCAATTCCGCTTCCGCTTCCTTGCATGCGTCGGGCTTTCGATATTATCATCCCGAAGTATTACAACTAAGGACTCGGAGGTGAACTCACGACAACGTGACAAGTTTGTTTTGAACTAAACGGCCTATGACCAAGAGTCAAAAGGTGAGCATAACCAGGCATAAATGCAGTTTATTTTGTGTTTCGCAGTTTTCAACTCGGAAACTTTAAGGAACATGTAGGTGCTAACTGCTATGTACACATTATCAGCTTCGTCATGGTTTAGCAGCCGCTTTTGTGTAGATCTCATTGACTGGTACTCTATACATATAAGTATACGGAGAGAATCTACAGCCATTCTGTCTGTAGAGTTCCAGGAAATTAGATCGAAAGAAAAAAGGACTGCAGTTGCTTATTTTTGTATATTTTTGTGGCTCTACACCACCTCCAGATAAGTAGTACTGGTAGGGGCTGACTTCAGTCGAGGCTGTACAGCCTATATATATGCCCCATCCTTTTATATTGTACTTTTAACTGGTATATTTTGGATTGCGCATTTATTTTTCATCATTATCATAAAATTTTCCATCAAATTTCCTGTGAGTGTCAATAAGACCCTTTGAAGGAGTTCACACTTTGTGCATGCTTTACTTCATGTGGTAGCGAGTTCCAGTTTTCAAGAATTACCATAGGGATTGGACATCTAAGCAAGTGCAAACCATTCCTTGATAGATTGTCAATTGTCTGTCCAATGTCCATCCATTGTTTGTCAATTGCCTGTCCAATGTCCATCCACCATGTAGTTTCTTATTTAGTTAATTATCTGTCCTTCTGCCATATAATTTCTTATTCAATTACCTAAGAGTAAGAAGGATGCTAAACAATCTCGCTTACTCAACCAGTAGTATATAGTACTACCAAAGAGAGTTTCTAAAGGCGTTGTGATTCCAGTGAAGAATTAAACTTTGGTTCTCACCAAAACTGTAAGACCTGAGGTCTGCTTTTGAAATAGTGAAGGTGTTTTGCTCATTTCTGGATAAATGGAATGATGATTGATTGACTACATCCATCTGATAAGGAGAGGTCTAATATCTTGTTGGCTTTTAGCATCACCTGACGCCATTTGCTGCAGTGGCAAAGTAGGTCCCTGAAGGCAGAGGAGGAAACAGCCAGGCATCCAGGTCACTCTCACATAAAATGGCTCTTAACATGCTTTTTAATGCTGAGCACATTGTTTGGAATCACAGTGTGGTAATGTTAAGGACTGACGTTGACTGTGCTGTCTTTCCCTTTTCCTTCAGGAGGGACAAGGTGCGTAGCAGCCAATCTGTACATGCAATGATGCATAGACTGTACTATCCACCTGTGACACTGTCCTTGGGTTGATGTGCCAGTCTTTCTTTCCCTCCAACCCAGCTCTCCCAGTTACACTAAGAAGTCTGACTATGACAATGTCCCCAGTGTTAATTCAGGAGCTGTTTCAGGTTTATCAGGGCTTTTCCACACTCTTGTGTAGCTGCCACCCCTCAGGTGTTCCAGTCAGACTCAGTCAGAACCGTTGCAACCTGAGCGGTAGTCCAGATCTACACTCCACCTCTCCTGCTGTCTGATCAACAGGAATTGACTAATAATACAGGTCTTTTTCTTGCCACTCAGGCAAGTCCAGTGCATTGAGGGTGTGCACATGCACACACACACACACACACACACACACACACACACACACACACACACACACACACACACACACTCACATGCTAACATACAGAGGCATAGGCACACACACATAGATACTGTCTCTCACATTAGTCACTCACACACACACACACACACACACACACACACACACACACACACACACACACACTGTGTTCAGTTGTTGCCCCACCCCTTCCTGTTTTTCCTTTTTTTTGTAACCTTGTATTTATTTATTTCACACAGATGGCCAAGTCTCAAGCAGATAAAGAACATGGAGAGGCAGAGAAAAAGGGAGATAAACAAGGAGGAGAAGGTAAACGACAACAGCAGCAGACAGGGGAGCCAAAAGTGAAGCAAGTCAAGTTTCTTGATGCTGAAGCTGAAGAGTCGGAAAAGGATCCCAAGAAAGAACCTAGAAGACGGACCAAACGAATCATGCATCAACTGAAAATTCAGGTACTTGAGCTTAAAATGCAGAGTTCATTTTTGTTACAGTTGATTGTTTGCTAAGGTTTATTTGCGCTATTGTTCAGCATGTGGAACAAGAGCATGAAATCACACACACACACACACACACACACACACACACACACACACACACACACACAACAGAAATCACACACACACACACACACACACACACACACACACACACACACACACACACACACACACACACCGACATGACACCAAAACAGGATGAGAACACCTGGATTCATTTGTTAGACATGTGGCTAAGAAACTGCACATGTCAAAATGCATGCATGCATGTGCTGGCATGTGTAAACACACAGTATACAGACACATACATACACACAAGCGTGCACACACACACACACACACACACACACACACACACACACACACACACACACACACACACACACTCGTATACATGTACATGATGCACAGAATTATGGCAATTAAGAGGCCAGCAGATTGCCAGCTTTTAGTGTAAAGAGTAAACTTGTACGTATCACCAGTCCCTTTAGACATTTAAAAGCTCTTTGAGATAATTGTAGGAATTATACTTGATGTAAATAAAGTCAAGGATACGCTTTATTTTTTTTTAACAGTTGTGATATTTAACATGGTGATATGCGTACCCTGGAGATCAGTCCTTCTTTGTCCCAGACAGTCTCAGGCCAAAAATGAACCTGCATCGCATCATTGCCTTCACTTCAGTCATCCACAAGCTGTTCAATTATTATCAGATAAAGATTAAAAACCAAAAAATAAGTTTCAAGTTGAATGGCTTTCCATGCCCTGATTTCATGTGACCTCAGTTTTCATGTTTCATCCGAAGCCATAGCAGTAATGAGACTATAACACTAACAGTATAAACTTGTATAACAGAGTCTTGGATGTCACATTAGCAGATTTATGGAGACTGTCTATGGAGGAATGTGGTGGCAGTATCCCTCCTCTGAGAGTGGCTTACTCCACCTTGTTCTTTGAATGATTTCTTATTGTCATTAGTTGGGAATTTCCTGCATATGTACTTGTGAAGTACTTTAATGTAAAAGAAAAAAAAATGCCTCATTGAATAGACACCACAGAAATGACTTTGTAGTAATGCAGTGTTTACTTTGGCTGGTGGATTAGTGACTTGATAATGAGAGCTTCACTGGGATTGCAGAGGAATGAAATTGGATGTGGGAGGGAGGGAAAGAAGATTGTTGGAGTGATTATAATAATGTTACTGAGAAAAACACAGAGGGTATGACAGTTGGGTAATCTTGCATGCACTGTGATGCAGCATGAAAAGGTTTAAAAAAAAAAAAAAAACCCAGTAAATTTTGCTGTCTTTCATTGAATTCTTTTACTTTTAGTAATTTCCACATTCAAAACAATACAGTGGATGCCGGTGGCAATTAGGCATGTTTGTTTCTTAGCCTTTTAGCAACCTAATGAGTCGAGTTTGTTTCTCAGCCTTTCAGCAATATAAGGGTGAAATAGTCATGAGCATAAAGTGGTGTGCTGTTCAAATCATGTATTTCTGGGCTTAAAAAAGCACATTTCAATCAGCTGTGCATTAACAATATTATTACACTGTTCTTTCACCAGATGGAGTTTTACTTTGGAGATAGCAACCTGAGCAAGGACAGGTTTATGAAACAGCAGATTGACAGTGACCCGGAAGGATGTAAGTTTTTTATTTGTTGCCAGCTTCACTGTGTTTGTTGTCTTAATGTAAGAGTAAGTCTATGCAAAAAAAAAAAAAAAAAAAAAAAAGAAAGAAAGAAATCTAACCATCTATCAATGATCTGTCTAACTGCCTGTCTATCTCTCTAATCTAACTATCTGTCTATCTCTCTATGTTATGTTGGGCTCTTTGCTCTCGGTTTCTCTCTGCTCTATTGGTTGTCTGTCTGTCTAGCTCTCTCTTTCTCTCTCTCTCTCTCTCTCTCTCTCTCTCTCTGCATGTGAAAGTTGAAGAAAAAAGTCTTCATTACGCAAATATAAACATAAGTAAGTCAATTAATATCAATCAGCCATCAGCTTGGCATGCAATATATCGAGTAGAGAAAAAAAATGTAATTGAAATAATATAAATCATTATGACCTTTCAGTCCCTGAATCAATCAGTCAGGTAGTCCGTATAACTTTAAAATATTTCAAACGTGTTGTATTTGATGTAATTTCCATGAAAACATGTGTGATATAGCACGCCTGCATGCAAAAGCATGCTCACAGACATGCATAAATGCACACATGCACACCCATGTGTACACAAGTGCACGTGCGCGCACACACACACATGCATGCACGCACATACGCTTGGGCGCGCTCACACACACAGAAACCATGGATTTGTATCTAACCAAACAGAGTTTCACATCAAGAAACTATTGGTTTTTATATAACTATTATGATTACTTTTGTGATTTCCAGCAAAACAAAAACACACATGCACACACACACCACACACACACACACACACACACACACACACACACACACACACACACACACACACATGTATACACACGTACACACACACACATCATCAGTTAAATCATCAGTTGATCATTTAGTAAAAATTACCACACAGATTAACACATCAGTTTTCACGTAGGAAAAATGTACTTGCCACTTTTTTTTTACATTAGAAAGGTATATGACCAAGTTTGGCATTCAAAACTTCTAAACAAACTAAGATCAATAGGTATTTCAGGCTGTATGTATAACTGTATAAAGGCATTTTTAAGTGAAAGAACAATACAGACTAAGGTTGGTAATGCCTACTCTAATCAAAGACGTACACAGATGGGAATCCCACAAGGAGGTGTAATAGCCCCAATCCTTTTCAACATTTTGATGCATGATCTTCCAAAAGTGGTCTCAAACAATGTCGAGCTAGCACAATATGTGGATGATATTTGCATATGGATGAAAGTTACTCTAAAAAAGCTTACACCGATTAGATCAATTAACTATATTAAAAAGGTATATCAAAATGAACTAGACAAAATCAGCAAATACATGATTGAAAACGGACTAACCCTTTCACATGAAAAATCGCATATGGTTCTCTTCAATTCTGGGTATGATCCTAAACTTCTACCCTCTTTTCAAATAAATGGAAGGCCGCTTGAATATAAGAAAGTTGTTAAATTTCTAGGAGTAAGCC
>CM065714.1:17281773-17319273 GCA_033310375.1 Conus canariensis | reverse complement strand
GAGGTGATTTTAGCCAACTGTGTAATGCAGGTAAAACTATCCAGTTGATTGATTTTCTCTCTCTCTCTCTCTCTCTCTCTCTCTCTCTCTCTCTCGCTCTGTCTCTCTCTCTTTTTTTTCTCTTTTTCTTTTTGTTTCTTTTGTTTCGTTTTGTTTAGCTTTTTTGAGCTGGTGATCTTTGATGTGCAAGGGTGAAGATTTCAGGCTGAGATCTAGTCTTACAATCTGTCCTTGTCATGTACACATGACTGCCATTTATGTCATTCATACTGACAAATCAAAACGATAATACTGTAGTTCTAATACAGACAGGAAGGTTCATTGTTAATGTAATAATGACATGTTGAGTAGGAAAGGAATGGGATCATGAACAAGTTAATAACACACAGAGAGAGTGAGATGGCTTGAATAGAATGGGTGTTTAGATGGTTTATTCAAACTATCGACACCAAAAGAGTTTGTGAATGGAGTATAGAATAACATCATTGTGAATAAGATGATTGTGTAGATATTTCTCATAAGTTGTTACTTAATTCATATTTTGTTACTGATAGGAAATGAGTTCTGGAAGCAAGGCAAAAGGAACGTCTACAAACCAGAACAGCTGTTCAGTCTTGTAAACTGGGCATGAATATAAATCTTTGATATTGTATAAGCTGTGAGAATTCTATGGTTCAGTATGCTTTAGAATTGTGTAGTAAGTTGAATCCTTTTGCTTGATAAATTTCAGTCGTCTTATTTCATTTTTTGTCTTCAGTCTAAATACTAGCTGATTTATCCAGAAATCATCCACTTTATAATTGATCTAAAACTGCCAATTACATTTGCGTTCGTCTGCTTCAGATTAATGTTTAGTAAGATAAAGACGATAATAATTCTACCATGTATAAGGGTATATTTAGAGTGTTTTCAAATTGTCAGTCCAGCTCAAGGATAATGATGTCAGTTATCACTACAGGTGTTCAAAACGTTCCTAGGTTTGAAATATTTTTTGCTTGTGATCAGACCTATGTCTGGTCACTAATAATTTTTGAATGGGAAGACAAATTGATGAGCCTACCCATGTGTGTGTGGGAAGAGGATATTCAGTATTTGATAATCTTGTTTTCAGATTTAGTGGCAACAGCCATCTAGACTGTGGGATTGTGTTTGCCCACATGCATTCAAGTGGGTAGATGCATAAAATATGCTTGTCTATTGCAGATGTTGAACAGTGTCCCTGATGAGTTGGATAAGAAAGCAGAAGAGAAAGTGGCAGCCTCCGTAAAGCAGAGTAAAAACCTGGCCTACTGGAAAAAACGTGCTGCCAAGGAAGGAGTTGGTGAATGTCCTTACACTCTTCTGTCCCTACTGTTCTTTGTATGCATAGTTTGTTGCCAGAAGTTTCCTTTACCAATTTTGTATTTGATACACAGTCATGTGTAACTAAAGATGCCCATGGACTGGAATCAGAGTAAGCAACCCAAGGGATGTAACTTCCCAATCACAGAATGCCTTTAATTTGTAAAATTTTGATCCTGGAGACCAGTGTTCACGACTCATGACAAATTATTGCACATTTCAATGATAAGACAGATAAGTGAAATTAGTTCTGTGCTTGTTTTGCATTTGTGTACATTTAAAGTTATGTACCCCTTAAAAAATCATGGTCTGGTTTGGGAAAAGAAAAAAAAATATCTTTCATTGATTATGTATGCTGTGAGAAAGAACATTCCCTATATCTAGCTCTGTCATGTTCATTTCTTTCTTTCACAGATCCAGCAGAGGTGGAAGCCAGTTTGAAGGAGTTGGTGAAAGAAGGGGGTGAAGAAGAAGGGCCAAAGGAAGGTACCAGGACAAGACCGAAAAAAAAGAAAAAGAAGAATCGACCCGGTGTCAGCCAGGGAGAGGGGACAGCCACTGACAGTGCCACAGTCCAGAAGGCTGAGACCACCAGTTCTGTTGTGGTCACTGAGGAATCCAAAGAAAACACTGTCAAACAAGAAGCATCCAGTGAAGCGGATGATACAAAAACTAAGAAGTCAAAAAAGTCTAAGAGGAAACGCAAGCGAAAGTCTAGTTTGTTGAAGACGACGTCTGAAGACATCACCTCACAGAATGTCGGTAAGTCAGAAGGCAGTGTACCACAGTCCAGCGAACTGGAACTGCCAATCAAACCTGGGGCAGAGGTTTCCAAAGAGTCCATCAGTACAGCAGCCGTCGATGAAGAATCAATCCGTAAAGTAGATATCAGCAAGAATCAGTCAGCACAGCAGTCGTTAAACAAGAACCAGAGGAAGACCGTCACCAGAGTAGGAAAAGACGGAGACCAGATGAAGCAGCTTCACAAGAGATTTCATCAAAAATTCCCAAAATTGATGCACCCCTGGGTGTTGCCAGTTCAGAAACTGGTGAAAAGAAAGAGGAAGAGGGGTCTACAGAGTATCCTTGTACTTCTCTGGAGGGCAGTCAGACTGTGTGGGAACTGTGTGAGGCACCAGCTGGTGCTGGCGACTCGGAATCTCAGAAAACCGGCAGTGGAAAAAGAAAACCACAGACTGTTGATGACAGTGGTGAAGCCGTGCAACAGGTTAAACAGTCAGACACCGCCAAAGTCAAAGATGCAGGCCCAGCAGGGGATAGCTTCACAAAGAAGTCGGAGGCACCGAAAGCTAAAAAGAGAAAGCCTGACTTTGCAGACACACCTCAAGAAAAACCACCCAGGGTGAAGAAACAGAAAGAAGGTAAATTCGGAGGGCAGTCGCGGAGAAGCATCGATCAAACTGCTGAAACGGCTGCAGGTGAAGGCAGAAAGAGAAAGAGGAAGAGCTTGGAGGGCGGGGATGAGGTCGGAAGTGCAAAGAGGAGGAAGGGTAATGCTGGGAGTGGCTCTGAGGTGGCGTCTGAAGCGGAAGACCAGGAAGGAAAGAAGAAGAGACACCGGAAACATAAACCACAGGAGCCTGACATACGGCTGAGAGTCATGACAAAGTAAGTCCTGTTTTTTTTTTTCATGGCTGAAACCAGTTCTCTATGTGGTTTGTTTGATCTGGCTGATCTCATGAAAATAGCTTTTTATACCATTCCTTCCCCATACTCCATCCAACCAAAGACAGTCACCTAATTGTCTGTTTATTTGCAGCATCGTTCTGTTTCCAGCAGAACCTAAGAAAGGGGCATTCCGAAGACAGAGGAGTCACAAAGTTGTGTAATGTGCTCACATTGATGATGGTTTTGGTAAAAGTATCTCAAACATGACATGGGTCATTTTGACTTGTGTTGTTCTTTTTACTTTTAGTCACATGTGACACTAATGAGTGTATATGATCATTGTTTCAGTTATTTGTGTGTGTGTGTGTGTGTGTGTGTGTGTGTGTGGTGTGTGTGTGTGTGTGTGTGAAATTTTAATGATGGCATTTTTTCAGCAAGTACAAGTTTGAGGGTTATCAAACATGGCAGAATAAAAGACAATGTTAAGATCTTTCCAGTCATCCCATTCATGAAGATGTCACCGAATTGTACCATTTGTAAATCTGCAATAAATATTTTCAGCAATAAAATCAGTTTTACAAAATGATCACCTTCTTGTAAATCATGATTACCTACAGCTGTTGCTTTATACACTGATAAATGAAATTACCTACAGCTATTGCTTTATACACTGATAAGTTAAATGTTGAATGATGATATAAACAAAAACTGAAAGTGTGACAAATATAAAGTTTGTCAGATTAGACCATTTGATACCATCTCTGCCAGCTAAAGGTAGAGATATGAATTATTGTATGACATGAAACAAACCTAGACCTCGTGTACAAAGTAAAGTGTCATGCATTTTACATCAAAATATTACATCATGCTGAAGATGCATGTTTTTCAATATTTAAGTGATCTTACGAGTGAAAAAAAAAGTGAATTGAGACCACACTGTGGGGCAAAAATAGATCTCTTGGTTGAACGTTTCACCCTGTTAGGCACACATGTTGTCATTGGCAGAGAGAGCTGCAGTCAACAAGGTCAGGGCATTTCACAGCACTGATGTTGAACGTTTCACCCTGTTAGGCACACATGTTGTCATTGGCAGAGAGAGCTGCAGTAATTGTCATTGGCAGAGAGAGCTGCAGTTCTTCTTCTTCAGCATTCCAGTATCTGGCAGCATGTGAACTCGTTTTACCCTGTTGGGATACTCGCACTATACTCGAGAGTATAGTCAGTTCACTCTGACTTCGTTGAGTGCAGAAATTTGTGGGAAGAGGTTGTGGAAAAAAGATAGATAAAAGATATGGTAGACAGAAGGGACAGTAGACGACAGTACAGCAAAGGAGGAGACAGAGTTACTGAGAGCGAAAGGAAAAGGGGACGTTACTAGCACAGAATGTCCAGAAGGAGGGGGAACTATTTGTACAAAAGACCCCCGTTATGTCCACGGGGAAGAGCTGCAGTAAACAAGGCCAGGACATTTCACAGTGTTGATGTTGAGGCAGAAGAGATGGTTGAGAGAGGGGAGGGGTGGTGTGGAAGGGGTGGAGGAGGGAAGCCTTGCAGCAAGAGAAAATAGGCAGGGAGAGGGAGGGGGGAATTAAGATGAAAGATAGCACCTTAGGCTACTGAAGAGGTATGTGGTTTACACTGAAGTGAAATGAAAACTTGTTAAGCCATCTGCTAGTGCTAGTACTGACTGCAACCTTTGCTTTCTGTGATGGCCATCAGGTTTTTTTTTATGTATCTTTATGCAGTCTCCTTCCCCACCCACCCTGCTTCTTTCCTTCTGCTGTTGCATGCATCCATCGCTTGTGAGTCACATGCAGGCAAGTTGCCTCTCTTGTTGCTCAAAAGTATCAACAAACTCCAAATGCCTTTCACTGTCAGCAGCAGCCTTGGATATCCAGGTCATGTACCATTAGCAGTGAAACATGTTCTTGTAGAGTGTTGGGACTTGCCTGATGTGAGACATAAGGTTTTTACACTTTACTGTACAGCAGACTCCATGAAAACCTTGTTCAAAGATGTTCCACCTGATGTGATCTTTTCATTTCTCAAAGAGATCAACATTTTTCATTGATCTAAGAGTTTACAGAAAAAAGATTTTCAACGAAATTTCTGATGTGTTTTTAGAAGGTGTATTTTAAAGGGTGGTGGAATTTTTTTTTTGTTTCTTTGGGTTTTTTTCATGCATGATTTGTGCATTGACTTCAGTGCAGTAACAGCCCTGATTTAGCCCTTTGCAGTCAGCTGGGCTGTAAGCAACATTCCTTCTCTCTCTCTCTCTCTCTCTCTGTCTCTCTCTCTCTCTTTCTCTCTGTCTCTGTCTGTCTGTCTGTCTGTCTCTCTCTCTCTCTCTCTCTCTCTCTCTGTCTGTCTGTCTGTCTCCCTCTCTCTCTGTCTCTCTCTCTCTCTCTCTCTCTGCCTCTCTCTCTCTCTTTCTCTCTCTCTCCCTCTGTTTCTCTCTCTCTCTCTCTCTCTCTCTCTCTCTCTCTCTCTTCTCTCTCTCACCTCCCCTTCCTCTCTCTCTCAAACAGCCTTGGAGCAGACTATGTAGCAAACTGCTGATTGCGACATGTTGTGATGTTCCAGAGAGACTTGGATGCAGTTGAAGAAGGACTACCTGGAGCAGCAGAAGGCCAACATGAGGAAGCTGAAGGACCAGCTGAGGGAAGCCTCCCAGAAGAGGAGGAGGGAGCAGTCCAAGAACAAGAACAACGGACAAGGTCAGTAATGTTATGGTGACAGATCAGTTGTAACATCTGTCTGGTCTTGTCAGTTTTTCCGTCTGTGTGTGTGTGTGTATGTGTGTGTGTGTGTATGTATTTGTGTGTGTGCAGGTGTGTGTGTGTGAGTGAGTGAGTATTTGTGTGTGTTTGTGTGTGTGTGTGTGTGTGCGTGCGTGTGTGTTTGTGTGTGTGTGTGTGTGTGTGTGTGTTTGTATGTATGTAAGAGAGAGAGAGAGAGAGAGACATAAGTATAAAGATGTTTTCTATGATGAATTCAGCCGTAGAAATAGAAGAGGAATAAAAAGAAATGAGGTCACCATGAGAGCAGGGTATGAAGGGCTTCAGAATCTTAGGCAGCTGTATGCTAAATCATGGGGATTGATGAAAGGTGCTTTTTGCTATTTTTGAATAACATGAAAATTTGTTTTATTTACCTTGACACAAATATTACATGGTGTTTTATGAGAAATATCTCTTAGATTCCAGGTATTATTTCGGTACGATTTTTTTTCCATATTTTACATTATTTTTAGATTCGAAAAATCTTGAGGTTTACCTATCTTCTGTTACTAATAAGCATAATAGTGCCATGAGAGAGAGCATATGTAATGACTGCCATCTTCCTGTTCATTTTTAAACACACTTCCTGTGAGTATCTTTTATTATAAGCAGCACTTTAAGGGCTAAGTGACTGCTTGAAGACAGTAGTCAGCAGGAGCCCTGATTCATAATGCATAGTAGTAGAACTCTGTGTGTGTGTGTGTGTGTGTGTGTGTGTGTGTGTGTGTGTGTGTGTGTGTGTGCATGCATGTGTGTGTGTGCGTGTGCTTGCAGGTTTTCTAATTCAGTAGCTGCTTATTTACGTCTTTTTCATAGTCTGTGAGGATATTTGTTTACATAAAACAAATGTGCATAGGCAGATTCTAACCAGGGATTCATCCATTCATACAGACGTAGTTTAAAGGACCCCATTTGTCATTTTCCAACTGCTGACTGACGGTGCATGCTTCAGATGAAACTGTTGCAGATACCAAAGAGGGCCATCCTGCTCCTCAGTTTGTGGCCAACACCATTCTGGAAGTGAAGAGTGAAGCGGAATTATGCTTACAGACCATTAAAGTAAGTCTCCTTGTGACAAGTGGCTTTGCTTCTATTTGGAAGGTCTGTCAGAAATTCCTTGGGCTGTGTGTTTTTTGATGGTTCATTTACAGTCATAGTTGCCCTTAGGTGTGTACGCAGGGAGTCACATCATTTTCTTCCCCATATTCCCCAACCTCCTGTTTTTCTATATATGCTGCGACCCTCTCAACTGTGGATGTCGATGAATATAAGAATACTGTGATACCTGTATTTCAAGTATTTCTATGTTTGTTCAATCATATTACACTCTGATCACTCAGTTGTAAACAACCGCTGAAATGGTAAAGATGCTTATTTTTAATATCATGAACGTAAAAAATTTTGGCATAACATTTATTATGGAGTAAGGTACACACTGAGCATGCACTCTTGCAGACGAATAAGTGAATAACAAAAATAATGATGACACTGTCATCAGTAATAATGAAAGAAAGAAGAATACAAATACTTAGAATCAAAAGTGATTAAAGCTGGATAGTGCTAGTAATACTTAGGACTATGGTTTACCTGTGGACTTCGAATGTACAAAGGGAGATGTTTCATGCATTGCAGGCTGACATACCCTCTACAGTTCAGGTGGCTTATGTCGACATCCGACCAGGTATGACAGAAGGTTACATTCGCTGTAAGGATGCTGAGAGTGCTTCCAAACTGCTGAAAACTGGGCTGAGAGGACTGTCTCTCTCCCAGGTGGAAGGTGAGGACTGAAGGTAGGGTGATGTGTGGATGAATGCACACCTTGTTTCACAGCTGACTGTGGGCAGTGTCAGTTCTTCATAATGGCTGGTTTGAACGCAAGAAAATTGAATTACTCACTAAAGTTGTTGGTAAAGCAGCATTATCCAAGAACGTACATTTACGTGCCTAAAGTCTTCTGTACCTATGTATTTTCTGATGATCTCTTTTGTCAGTGGTAAGATTTCTTTATGCAGCGCTCAATTCCAAATACAGAGACACTCAATTTTGCAGACTTACTTGTTCTGCCACCCCAGCATATTATATGTAGGTAATAACTGGACCAGCCTGTCACTGACGCTCATGTGTGCCTTCATGCAAACTGCTCTTCTTTTTTTTTTCAAATTTTAAATAAATGTTAGCGAACTGCCACTGGACAAACGAATCACAAGACAAAAGATGATGCATTTTGACCTCTTAGGTCTTTTTCAGGCAAGATACAAAACAATTATTACAACGAAAATGAACAAGCAATCACTTATCTTCAATCTCTTCAGCACAAGATTTTCATTCAGTGCTTATCTTGGGCGTTTCGCTAACATTTATGTAAGATTTGTTTGGATTTCCGCCTGCAGTCGTCTCACTTTGCAACTAGATGTAACTTTTTTTTTTCAGTTTGGTAGATGATGTGCAGCTGAATATGTTATAGCCCAGTTCATACATCTGCAGTTTATTATGTTTATTGCTTGGCATATTTTGAACACATAAATGCTCTGATTGGAATTATTGTTAAGTCGGTATCAGCACCATTTTGTCAAGGAGTGAAAGAGATGGAACCAAACAAGATAGGAGAAGGTAACCCAGCAGATCATGATTGTAATTTTTCAATATTCTTCTTTCACTATTTCATATATGGGGTTAAATTATTTATCTGGAGGCTTGACACTCTGGATAAAGGTGCTACATGTACAAGCGGTTGTGGATTTCTTGCCACTGTAGATTTGATTTTGAACCAGAAAAATTCCCTAGATAAACAAAAATTGTAAATTTGAAAAGAGGAAAGAGCTATGACTTGTATTTTCAGAAGAGCGAAAGTGGTGAGCAGCAATTTGAGAACAAGATATTGGAATTTAGACTTAGGTTTTAAATGTATTGATACTGTTTTATAACTGACATCAGTTTTGAATTTAGATGATTTTTTTTCAGAAGACGTGCTTTGTTTTTGCTTCAGCTTTACTACCTCTGTGATAGTGTTCCCTTCATTCATTTTCAGCGCTGAACTTAACAGCCTGTCTGTTATCATCACTGTTATCATCACTGTCATCATCACTTTGCAGGTGAAGCAGAAATGCAGTACTGGAACAAACTAATCACAGAGAGAGAGACAAAGCTGTCAGACACCAAAAGGCGAAAGCGGCGAGGAAAGCTCAAGGTAGTGTGCTTTTCTTGTGGAGGTCTCAAAAGACGACACAAAGGCAGATTTAGTTATGCTTTGTATTTTTGTATTTATTATTTGGATATGTGTGTATGTATTGTTCGTGTCTGGTTTTTGGACTGAGACTTAATTAAATTTCATGACAGTGAGCATAGTGTTGGAAATGTTGGTAGGATTGTCAGAGAGTGGCCTAAAGGTAAGTAGTAGTTAAACAAATTGTTGATAAGAATAGAAAAAAAAAAACCCCTGAAGTACTGTAAGTTTGTGTTCAAGGTGGATGAATGGCACTTTGCTTCTTGCTAGAGCATCAGGTGTGGATTTTGAAGATGAGCTGTATGAGCAGGTATTTTGGTGCAAAGGAATAACAATTTGCAATGTATACAGTTACTCAAACTCAAGGAAGAGTTAAAATTACAGTTAATATCAATGGAATGGTTTGTCTTAGCAATACTATCTGGTTTACCTGTGCCTTAGGAGGTGACACATAGAACCTTGCCTCCCAACAACATGGTTTTGCATCAGGAGGTGACACATAGAACTTTGCTTCACATCAGTATAGCTTTGCATTAGGAGGTGATACATACTAATAGAAATTTATTTTACATCGGCATGGTTAACATTGAAAAGTGGCTCATGGAACTTTGCTTCAGATCAATACAGTTTTGCATTAAGAGGTGACACAGAGAACTTTGCTTCACATCAGCATGATTTTTCTTTAAATGGGTGATAAGAGAAATTAGCATAACATCAACATGGTTTTTCATTAAAAAGAGGGAGACTTGTAGAAGCTTGCTGTACATGAACATGAGTATTTAGAGTGTAAAACTTAGCTTTAGAGTATGGCTTCATATCAGCATTGTGTTGGATTTAGAAGTGACGTGATGTTGCTTTAAAACATGACAAATCTTGCTTTACATCAACGTGATGTTGCAGAGTCTCAACAGACTGACTAGGGGGACTTTGCCTCTCATCAGATTCTGAAGAGGTTGAGAATTAGAACTTTGCTGCATTATATTGGGTGTTGTTGCAGATTCTTCAGAGGGCCCAGAATCCTCAAGAGGAGACGACCCAGAGGCAGCACCTGATCTTTGCTGATGAGGACATGGAAGAGAGCGTGGACAAATCCCAGAATCCCGAGGCCATGCAAGATGACTTCAATGCCTATTCCTGTCGCCGCCGCCCTCCTCCCCGCATCAGAGAGGCTGACAATCATCATCATCAGCACAAGACAATAGGAAGAATATATTTCACACATGTCAAACTCCCTACTGACTTGCTTCTGTGGAAGAGAAGATACAGACCTGAACAAAATTCAGACTCTGTGTGTGTGTGTGTGCATGCATGTGTATGTGTTTGTGTGTGTGTGCATGCGCGTGCACAGATGATAGTTGTCTTCCATTCCTCTTTGATCTGTGTTTGTGTTTAAAGTTAATGTTATCTTTTTCAAGTTTGCTTGTTGTTACTAATTTTAGGTCTTGCTGTGCATTTCAAACAAAAAAGCAGTGTTGTTTTTCTTTTAATAACATTTTGCTGTGTATCTGGTCAGCACTGTTTGAGATGATGATTTCTGTTTTCTGGTATGTATGTGCCATCAAAATCTGTGGGAGCAAGCATCTTCATTGGATAAGGCTTGTGGAAGGGTTTTGTTTGTTTGTTGTTGTCTATTTGATCTTTTTTGATTTGTTGTTTTGGTTTTGTAATAGTATCTAAAAATAGCTGGAGTTATATGATTGAATTTCTGGGTTCAGAGCTGCGGCTTGAAGCCACAGTCATGACCGTAAGCATGACACTTGTTCACTGTTCAAGTAGCCATACACTACTTTCATGAATGATGTGTGTTGGGTGTGTTTATGCATGTGTCCATAAACCCAGCGTATTCCGATGCAGATTGTTTGATCTTTAATGTGCATTTTCTGCATGCCTGTACCCACCAAGGGGAAAGCAGCATTTGTAGGTCTGCACATGCATTTTCTTGGAATCAAATATACATTCTCATTTACCCCAGCAGGAGTTTCAGGAATTCAAACTAGGAATCACTGTCATGCAAACAGATAATGAAAATGTGAACTGTCCTATACCGTGGCACTTGATCATGTTTCTTGCATTGTGTTCAAGAGGTCATTGCCAGAATTTTCATCTTTGGTGTATTCTCATTTTACAGCTATCTGGTGACCGTGTGCATTCAATGGCAGCATTGACATGCCTTTTGATAGTTGTCCTCTGATATCTCCATTCAGTTTGGTGTTTCAGCGTTGCAAGACCTGCTTAAATGTTTGGAAGTTCAGTGTTTTAGAATTACAAGATGGCATGAAGAGTGAGCAAACAGCAATAGTCTCATGGAGTGAATGAGTTTTGTCCAGGACTTCAGTCATTTTTTTTTTTTTTTTGGGTGCTTGTTTTTAAAATCCAGTTTTGATTTGTGAATTGGTCACTGTGGAATGCTTCCAGCCTTGTTAAGACCGCCATAAAAATTAAATGAAATCATTTTTCCCTTCTTTGTTTTTTGTTGTTTTTTTTATCTCTATTTTTATAGTTGTTACAGATATCACTAACATTTTTAAGGAAAGCTTAGTTCACTACTAATTTGATACAGCTATTGAGTGAACCATTTGCATTGTTAACTGCATTCAAGGTGATACCATGGCCCCACCCCAACACCCCACTCCCACACCCACCCCACCTATACCCCCACCTTCCATGATAAATAGGGAGGGAATTTACTGTTTCCAAGTGCTGCCAAATTGATTTCAGGTCTAGTTCTGTGAGCTGCATCCCCTTGCTTTGATACAAGTTTGTTCTTCTAATAACTCATCAGTTGGCCTGTCCTAACTCTTTTAATAATATAAGCATGTGAGGTGCCCTGATGTGTCAGTTCTGTTTGCGTTTCTGTTTTATTTATGGATCGAAAGATTGCCTCTGCCAAAGAGGTTATGTGTCCATCTGCCTCGGTTTGTTGGTTGGACGGTTTTCTTATCCATATGTTAGCAAGGTTACTGAAAACATATTGAACTGATCTTCAACAAACTTGAGGAAAACATTGAATGTAGAATTAAAAGATGAACCCACAAAATTTTAACGCAGTCTTGATCAAAAAAGGGATCCAGGCTGTGTTGAGCAACATCGTTACCAATTCTGACTGAACGTGAACATTGACAGTACTGTTTTCCAGTTGATAACAAGCCTTGAAATGTTATATTATGGGATATGTAAACCTTTTTGTGATGTAAACATTTTGACAATTTCTACTGTTTCCATATCCACTTTTTTAAAAAGTTATATTAGAAGCAGCTCTCAGCTGTATAGTGTCTGTATTCCCCTCGGTGGGAAATTGTTTTTTTCACCCATGTACCGATTAGTGTATAGAGGGATGAAAAAAAAATGATAAAGTAGTCTCTGTAAACTTTGACTTTTTTCTACCCAGAATACTGTATCCTGTCTATAAACTTTTTTTTTCTACCCAGAATACTGTATCCTGTCTACAGACTTATTTTTTTCTACCCAGAATGCTGTATCCTGTGTATAAACTTATTTTTTCTCCCAGATTGCATTAAACTGTCTTTTTTCTAACCGTTCATTTTGGTGCAGATGCGGATCAAAGGCCCGACATAAGATCTGTTTGATTCTGGTGCAGGTCTGGGCTTTCTCTGAGCGCTCTTATTTTTTATTGACAAAAGATGATATGAATGAGTGCGTGTGTAGTTCTTTAATATGTTGTAACAGTGATTGTTTTGATGTCATGAAAGATGATGGAGAATGATCCTTTTGATAATTTTTAAAAAAAAAAAAGAAATGAAAAGATTGGCATGTCCACACAGTGTTCTACATATATATAGTTACTTCATGACTCATTATTGAGATTATGTTACAATGTTAGTGTAATGATAGGGTTTTGAATTTTAAAATGTGTATTCCGAGAATGCAACAGAAAGAGATATATGTGTTAATTAAATATGTTAAATATACCTGTTGCAAACTTTTTTTTATCGCTTTGTTTTTTTCTAATAGTGTTTAACTTTGCAAACTTCCTGTCATAAATTTCTGCCAGAAGATGTTCTTTTGGAACTTATATTTCAGAATACACTTGCAAGCCTGAAAAATTAACAATATGCTAGTATGAAAGTATGAAAGCAAAACAACACAACTTGGATGCATCATTAAACAATTTCACATTGAGCATTCTTTCTCTGTCTCTCTCCCCTCTCTTTCATACACACATGCGCGCACACACACACACACACACACCCCACACACACACACCACACACTCACACATACACATCACGTACACATACACTCTCTCTCTCTCTCAAACACACACACACACATACACATATACAAGGGGTCTGAATTGACATCAAGAGATAGTAATTTATTTATGAGTAAAATCTCATTCAAGTACATGAGTACAATGTCTTGGTCGGTGCTGCACAATAACATAACTTAGAAAGTCACGAACAATGATTGAAATATAGGCAGAATTAAACATGATGGGGGAAAATTATATCCAGTGATAACCAGTGCTAATATGTAGTTTTTAACTCGACTGTATGATGGACAGTGTTACTTAAAGTCGTAGGCCTCGTTACTTTTAAGATATGAGTGATATCCTTCAATACATGAGAAACTTAAAAATACTTTGCTTGAAACATGTCATTGTTCAGTAAAGAAAACTGGTTCCCACTGAAACTAAAGACAGTGTGCTGAAAACTCGGTTCATTCTGAAGATGAAACGACAACCACCAAACCATAAAACCTAAAACAATTTGCTGAAATCTCATTTTGAAGCTAAGGCTTACTCAGTTCAGGTAAAGTTGAAAGTGATGGAGGGGATTTCATTGTTAAGAAGACAAAACTTCCACCTTCATAACAGAGAAAGTGAAAACAGTTTGCTGAAAACTCATTTCATTATTCTGGATATGAAACTTAACAAAATAAAAAAAAAGAAAAAGGAAAAGAATGAAAGTGGGTAATAATCAAATGGTAAAAGTGTTTACCTGCAGAGCAAAACAGGAAAATTGAAAGTGGTTTGCTGAAAACACATTTTATCATTCTGAAGATAACACGACTGTCCTAGAAATAAAGAAACCTCCAACAGTTTGGTCATAACTCATTTGATGAATGCCCTTTATAACATTGAAACCAAAAATAAAAGTTTGCAGAAATATCTGAATATTCAGCAGATAAAACCACTAGCCTCAAAACATAAAAATCCAAAACAACTTTCATTATTTTGTAAGTAAATTACCCTGCAAAACACAGACAGTATAAACATTTTATCAAAAAACATTTCATGTACAGAGAAAAAGTAGAGGTGAAAAAAGTCTGCGAACAAATACAACTGGCATGATTGTAACACAAATGTGCTATAGTGCAAAGAAATGATTCACAACAAGCGCTGAAATAATTATATACAAGAAAAACCATAATGGTGTGCAATAGAAAGTAAAAGACTAGACCTTATGTCCTGGACAATCAAAATACAAAGTATGTCATATCAAGTAACTCAATACAGTTCACTGAAAATCCATAAAAGTAAGAATTTGGTAAATTAGTTAATAAGAAAATCCATGAAAGGAATGAACTGACAATATAGCTAAGAAGGTGAGATTAACATTAATTATAACATCACCCAGAGACTGTTTTAAAAGACAGATAAAGATACAGAATTTAGCATTTTGCATTGTATATACATGCACATATGCACACAAGATTACATTGTCCGTGCACGCACACACATTCTTGTCACCTCACACACTTTTATGTGTTTCTTCAGAAAAAAAATGTCAGTATGATTGAAAGTTTTAAGATGCCACAGCTGATGCAGTCCTCTGTGCTTTCCATCACACAAATACCACATGAACGCACACACACACAGTCCATGCACCACATGACACACACACACACACACACACCACACACACACACACACACGTGCATGCTTGTGTACTGCTAAGCAGAAAGATCTCGGTGAACAATACAGGCATGTGCTGTCTTTGTCCTCATTTTATGATTTTCAGAGTTTGCTGTTTTGGACATCAACTAAAAACCGATGCTGCTGCATTATAAAATGGAGACAAAGCAACTTCTTATTCATCCTCATTCTCATCGATCAGCGTTAAAAAAAAAAAAAAGTCTCAAATTCTGTGGCCCGTCATGCCCTGCTCTCATGGTGACCTCAATTTCGATGTCCTCTTCACGTCTGTGGCCTTGGTTTGGTTCCGTCGGGGTCACCGGTATCAGCGAGTCCATGGGGGCTGTTGTTGGACGGACGTGGTGGTGCCCTCCGGAGGGAGAGCTCACTCACGCTGGCTCCGCGACTAAGCAGTATTATTGTTGTCAGTAGGGGGCTTAGTAGGTGGTGTCCTGCATATGTTAGATCAGAACAGGCGCCACTGAACACCACCGAGGTGACTCGGCAGCAGTGCAGTGTCTCCTCCGGTGGGTTGCCTCTTGACGACTTGACATTGACTGCTCCCTGTGGTTTTCCGGTGCCGGTGCTGCGGCGGGGCCGACCGGGCTGTGGCAGTGGACAGGGTGTCGGAGTGAGTGGCGTGGGTGCACTGCCTCTGAGGTGGCGCAGAGGTTGGGAAAGCAAAAAAAAAAAAAAAAAACTTCCAACAGGCTGTGCTGTATGTGGTGTCTACACGAGATTAATGGCGAAAATAACATCGTGTGCATGATCAAGAAAGTGTTGTGCGCACAGATTAAAGTGTATTCAGAAAGGGAGAAAAAAACCAGAAAAGACAGCAGAAGGTTGACCATCACAGGCTGACTACAATTAATGATGGGGGAAAAGTTGTATGATATGAAACCAATGACTGAACAAATGGTGGTCATGGTACTGATGTGGGCCATCTACAGATCAATAAATTAAACTGTGAATAAATGCAACAAAACATTTTTAAATGGATTGGAATGAGATGTGCATAGTGAGAATTGTAAATGTTTGTCAAAATGTATTGGGGAGTGGTAAGGTAAGGTAATGTTGCTTATAGCCCAGCCGACCGCAAAGGGCCACATCAGGGCTGTCACCACGTTAAAATCATTTCACAAGTCATCTTAAAAAAAAAAATAAAAAAAAACTTTCACCACATCTCTTTAAACTACATCTTCTACAAACGCACCAGAAACGTCGTTAAAATATCTTTCTTCCGTAAAATCTTAAATCAGGTGAAAAATGTTAATCTCTCTCAAAAACTCAAAGATCACGTCAGGCGGGACATCTCTGAACAGGGTTTTCATGGACTCTGCTGTAAAGTGTTTATGTCTCACATCGTACAAGTCCCAACAATCTAAAAGAATATGTTTCACTGTGAGTGGAACATGACATGGAATGCACCATGGAGCTTCTTCACTCTTTAAAAGGCATGAATGGGTAAAATACGAATGACCGGTGTGCAGCTG
Organism: Conus canariensis; assembly: GCA_033310375.1. Taxonomy (NCBI): domain Eukaryota; kingdom Metazoa; phylum Mollusca; class Gastropoda; order Neogastropoda; family Conidae; genus Conus; species Conus canariensis. The sequence continues at coordinate 17,302,930 of CM065714.1, read as the reverse complement.
GCACAGAACTGTTTCTTCTTTACGACCACCAGACGTAGATGAGAGGAACTCCTTAAGGTTTGGACGGATCTGAAAGAGTTTTTTTTTATCCGTCTGTGTATTCCAATCCTCCTGCCAGAGGTCTCTGACATAATCGTTAATTTTGGGTTTCAGATCTGAGCAGGGGATATATATGTTGGACAATTTCTCTTGTGGCATTCTTGGCCAAAGGATCAACCATTTCATTCCCACCGATGTCAACATGACCAGGAACCCAAGCCAGAATAATGTTGTAACCCTCCACTTTCAACTTGGTAAAAAGTTCAAAGAAGTGTGAAAATTCTGGATGCTGAAGGTTGCAGGCCAACTATGGCCTCCAAAGCTGGCAGTGAATCTGACAGAACCAGAAAGTCCCTCTTCTTAGATTGTGAGATTATCCTCAGTGCCAGAACCAGAGCTGTAAGTTCAGCAGAGTAAGCAGAAGCATCTGAAGGAATATGTTCTAATAGTATTTGAGAAAGAGCACCAGGGCAATAGGCTGCACATGCCACTCCATCTTCAGACTTGGAACCGTCAGTGAAAATTTTCTGATAGGATGGGAGTTTTGAACAGAGGTCAGCATACAATGCCTTGTATGCCAGAGAGCTGGTACATTCTTTGCGAAAAGCTGCAAGATCAAAACGAATCTCTGGTGTGAAAAAGGTTCACAGAGGCTGATCTGGAAACTTGGAAAAATCGGACACAACTCCTAGGCCTAGACCTGCATTCCGCGCGTGAGGCTGCATACGAAGACCAAATGGCGGATTACAGTTAGGGTTGTTTTCGAATTTGCTTTGAAACTGAGGGTCAAAGACACAGTCATAGGCAGGGTTCTCCGGTTCCGAGAACAGTCTGATATAGTAATTCAAAGACAGTTTCAGCCTGCGGTTGGACAGTGAAGGTTCACCTGCCTCTGTGTACAGGCTGTACACAGGGGTGGTGCGGAATGCTCCAAGACAGAGACGAAGCCCTTTATGGTGGATAGGTCCAAAAGTTTTAGATAAGACGGTCTTGCAGAGCCGTATACAGCACAACCATAGTCCAGTTTGGAACGGACCAAGGCTCTGTAGAGGTGCAGCAGAGTTTTCTTATCAGCGCCCCAGTCAGTGTGTGCTACGACCCGCAGAATATTCAGAGCTTTCTGGCAAGAAGTTTTGAGATTTTTAATGTGGCTGAGAAAGTTGAGTTTTTGGTCAAAAATAACTCATAGGAATTTGGCTTCTTTAACAGCTGGAATGGTGGACTTGTCCAGACGAATTTCAGTATCAGCAAAAAATTGACGAAAATTGTGAAAATGGATTGACTGAGTTTTGGTACGTGAGAAGGTAAACCCGTTTTCCTCGGCCCACTGTTGGATCTTGTTGACACAAAGTTGGAGTCGACGCTGTACGCTGGCGTAAGAAGCTCCAACTGCGTACAGCGCGAAGTCGTCAACGAACAGAGAGGACTCGGAACCCTAGTTTACCGATTTGACAATGTCATTGATTTTGATGCTGAAAAGGGCAGGAGAAAGGATGCTCCCTTGAGGTACACTCAACTCCTGCCCATGGATGTCAGAGAGTGTGGTGCCAATACGTTCCCGGAACTGCCGATCAGCCACAAAGTTTTGAATAAACAGAGGCAGATGACCACGAAAACCAAGTCTGTGCAGGTCCTTAAGGATTCCTGATTTCCAGGTGGTGTCGTACGCTTTTTCTAGGTCAAAAAAGATAGCGACCACATGCTGTTTATTGACAAAGGTGCTGCGGATGGTGGTTTCCAGACGGACTAAATGGTCAACTGTCGAGTGGTACTTCCGGAACCCGCACTGCTCGCTGGCCAAAAGGCCATCGGTTTCCAGCTTCAACATCAGACGGGAGTTGACCATCTTTTCCATCAGCTTACAGAGGCAGCTGGTTAGAGCTATTGGACGATAGTTTGAAGGGTTGGTAAGGTCCTTTCCAGGCTTAGGTATTGGAATGATCAGGGCTTTCCGCCAGGAGGGCGGAAAGCACCCTGTGGTCCAGATATGGTTGTAGATTTGAAGAAGGGTCTGGAGACAGCTTTCTGGAAAATGTTTCAAAACCTGATAATGAATATCATCCAGACCAGGGGCAGAATCATTGCAGGTTTTCAAAGCTGATTTCAGTTCATCGACTGAAAAAGGTAGATTGTACGCTTCAGAGTTGTCTGATGTGAAATTGTATGAAGATTTCTCTCTGATTTGTTTGTTTCTTAAAAAGGCTGCAGATTTATTTGAAGATGAGGAGTTCTGTTGGATGGTGGAGGCCAGCAGATTGGCAACAGCTTGTTTGTCAGTTATCAGAGCATCGGCAAGTTTCAGGTGATGAATGGAGGGGTTGGTGTTCTTCCCTTTGATTTTTCTGATTATGTTCCAGACTTTTTTCTTTGAAGTTTTAGATGGACTTGCGGCTAAAATGATCAAAACCGAATGGAAAATATGTCGATACCTTAAAAGGCAAGGCTGGAGTGGATTGGGCAGTGAGGGCTAAGAATAAATATTCCAAAAACTAAAGAAAAAAAGGGGGGGGGGAGGGGGGAGGGTAAGAATGTATTATGGGGCTAGGGGATGGGGGTAGGGGAGGAGGTATTCACAAAACCAAAAAGGTTTGAGGCTATGAATTTCTGAATCAACTGAGATTAGGACTAAGAATATCTCGAAACCAGATCAGATCAGGACTTGTACGTTGCTGAAACCTTCTAAGGTTATAATAGCAATGGAAAAAGAGAGATTAACCCATTCTTAGTTTTTTGCTAAAGCCCTCTTCAGGTAAATAAAAACTTATTTGAAACTTTTGGTGTATTTCCTTTTTAACGACGTTCCAACCCAATGAAACTGATGCCCCAACGACCATCCCCAACCAATCGGATCTAATACACGAATGGGACTTGACCTAAGAATACCTCCAAACCTATCAGAATAGTTCTCTTACAACGAATTCCTCCCAACATTATGGACAAAAGAAGAGCAAAGAGGCCTTAGAAAAGAAAGGAAATTATTAAAAACAAGGAAGACCGCATCTGAGAGCACTCAAAGTTTCTTGTTGCGGCGTTTGTGACGTCTCTGCCGGCGCTTTCTGGACCTGGCCCACTTGGACGTTCGGGCTGATCGAGCAGAGCCCTGCAGACGTTTGCACGATTTGCAGCAGATCTCCCCAAACCGCTTGGACTTGCACTTAAAAGACAGACCGTTGGCATGAGCACAGAAGGAGTACTTGTCCTGGCACTCGTCACCGCTGGGAGAATCTGCGAAACACGCGGTCATAGGTGTTTATGTGGGCACGATCAGGCGTGTCAAGCAAATTTGTGTAAAGAGACTTTTGTTCGTCAGACATTGAGTATAATTATGGCAACGACTGAAAATGCATCATTTTGCTTTGCATAGTTGTTACTTACATACGTAATGTTTTTATGAAATTTAATTCAAGAAGTCATTACTATGTACCCTCTCTCTCTCTCTCTCTCTCTCTCTCTCTCTCTCTCTCCTCTCTCTCTCTCTCTCTCTCTCTCTCTCTGTCCATCCGTCTGTCCATTTGTTTCCTGTTTGTCCGTCTCTCTCCTCTCTCTCTCTCTCTCTCTCTCACACACACACACACACACACACACACACACACACACACACACACACATACACACACACACACACACCACACACACACACACACACACACCACAATTTTCCATCTCATCTTGATCATTTCCTTTTATCATACCCAGTTAAAACTATGGACGCACTGGTGTTTAAGCAGGTATACACCGGCACATTTTCCCTGTTGGTCCAAGCAGTAAAGCCTACAGAATGACTGACCTTTGCAGCGCTTCAGCTTGCAGGAACGGGACAGCGCTGGGGGGGCGTCCTTGCACTGAATGTCATCGGAGTCTGTGTCTGGGTCACCGCAGTACACACGCCGGGTCTGCCGACCCTTGCCACACGTCACAGAGCACTGCACACGCAGGTGGAGACAGCGAGTCAGAAAGACGCGTGCATAGACATAAGCGCATCACAGACACACACACACACACGCACGCATGCACGCACGCACAGACACACACACACACACGCACGCGCGCGCGCGCGCGCACACACACACACACACACACACACACACCGACACGACACAACCCAACACACACACACACACACACACACACACACACACACACACACACACACACACACACGACACAAACACACACAACACACACACACACACACACACACACACACACACACACACACACACACACACACCTGTGACCAGGCCTCTATGGTCCAGTTCAGCTGAGGACAGGGCGGGGCCTGGCAGCTCCTGGTCTCCTCTGGCACCGAGCTCTGGTCACACAGGTGAAGGTCCACGTCCAGGTAGGTGTCGTTGTTCATGAAGTACAGCTGGCACTCGTAGCCCTGTTTCTGATGCCCCTCCTCCCCGCACCTCTCCGCGTCGCACTCGCTCCAGTCGTTGGTCAACGCCCACATGTATCTGGTACAGCACATGAGGCTTTGAGTTGTTAGGCAGCGTGGACTGACTGACTGATTCATTGATCTTTAATACACAAAGATGAAGAATTGAGTCCAAAGCCTAGTCTTACAATCTGTCCTTGTCATGCATACATTATTTCAACACTTTATTATTCCTACTGACAATTCAACATAACACCACTGTAAGCTAATTCTATAATGATAAGCAAACTATTTATAAACATGACAATGACATGGTCGGTAGTCAAATAGAAGGAAACGAACAAACAAACATACGAGCAAACAAACAAAACTACTGAGAGAGAGAGAGAGAGAGAGAGAGGAGAGAGAGAGAGAGAGAGGAGAGAGAGAGAGAGAGAGAACGGAGGACTTGGGGGGGGGGGGGAGAGAAATGGTAGGTAGGGGGAGGAGAAGAGGAATGTTAGACAGAGTGGGAATGAGGATGAGAGATTTAATGGAGTAGGTTATACGTTTAGACGGTGTGTATTAGACAGGGTAGGTCAAAAAGCAAGCGAAAGCAAGGAAGAGGCAGAGATCTTCTCTGTTCAAGATCTCTATCGGTGGCTCATCATGTAGTGGTACTGTGACATAATGAACTTAAAAAAAAAAAAAAATAAAATTGTCGATTCCCATTCCCCATCCCCACCCCTCCGTCCCCTTCCACCCGATATGCATATGTAAATACGAATCAGTCATTAAAACGATGGGGATCGTATAACCCTATCTTTCAGTGCAACACGATGTGGAAGAAAGCAGGGGCATACGTAGAACTGCCTGTCTCGACCAATAACTATCACAATGCAGAACAAAAAAATTAATAAACAGCGACACATTCAATAACCATTTAGGAGTGGAGGGTAAGTGGGCCTTGGGGGGTGAAGGGGCGTTATTTCATCTCTCTCTCTCTCTCTCTCTCTCTCTCTCTCTCTCTCTCTCTGCGTCTCGTTCGCAATCTTGGGTAGGGGTTATTGAGGCACTACATCTGACTTCCTGACAATAATTATCTCCCCATCTATTTTTTGATTCTCTGTGGCCTTCTGATCACTAGCGAAGGACAGGCCTGATGCTGTCCGCTATAGCCTTGATTCGTCCTGTCATATTGCCCTGCAGCAAAGGTAACTTTGTTTGCGTAGTCGATTGTTAATTTTTTCATTTACTTTGTTTCACTTTGTTTTTCTTTCTTTTCTTTTTTTTTTTTTTGAGGGATGGGGTTGGGGTTGGGGTGGGGATGGGGATGATCTGAAAACTGAGCTTAAAACATGTTCGCACCATTCAATCTTCATAAGGTCCCATGGCTTGTATGCCTCTGTAGCCGACTTCCTCGATCTTGTATATACATTTTCTTTGAAATACGGGATATTCTGCTGTGAGAAACGCTATATGAGGCGGAGGGAGATTGTACATTCATTTATTTATTCAGATCGAAGAAGTATTTTCGTTTATACCATCGAGACTTGATGGGACACGATTATATATTGTATATGAAACGAAGAAAATATGTCTTCAGTGACTGTTCAAAGGCACAAAATAAAGCTGGTTTTATCTATGATAAACTATTTTTAAAAGGCTGGTTTTTAGAACAACTCCGATGGCAGCAAATTATGGGGTGCTATTGGATTCTTTTTTGCACCCTTGGTGGTGAGAACACCACGGTATTATGGACTGTGGTGTGTCTCTATTTGACGCCAGGAGCGCAGACACAACCAGCCGTGTCTCCCTGATGAGTTCCGATCCAGCGGACGAAAGGCCTCGGAGCAGGCAATACAAACATGTCTGCCTTCAAAAGGGATTGCGGTGGTTCCCTTATGCAGCTGGTGAAGAGTTTTCATATCTGTAATATATTTTCTTAATTTCATGTTCCCAGTTTCTCCATCTTCAACCCCCCCCCCCCCCCCTCCTCCCCCCCCCCCCCCCCTTCCTTAAGTCCAAATTTTGCTAAGTCTACTATGAAGACAGTTGAGTTGTTGGCCTGCGCTTTTTTCCCCCACTATTAGATTGTTTGTCTTTGTATTTGTCTGACTTTATTCAAGTTTAAAAGGCTGTGCCAGTCTTGAATAAAAGTTACTCTGTGTTAGGTTTTCTTATGGGAGCAAAAGTTACCCCACTTGTTTACTGTTTATTGTTTACTGTTCCCTGCCTCATTTCATTTCCAATTATGGGTTTGTTTTGTTGATAATGATAAATCTTACGGCATTTGGAGCCGCTGTTTGGAGCTGGTTAAAACACCCGCATGGCTTTATTTTTTTCACAATTGGATGCAACCAATAGAACACACTCACACACACACACACACACACACACACACACACACACACACACGCACGCACGCACGCACGCACGCACGCACGCACGCACGCACGCACGCACGCACGCACACACACACACACGCACGCACGCACGCACACACACACACACACACACACACACACACACACACACACAGAGAGGAGAGAGAGAGAGAGAGGAGAGAGAGAGAGAGAGAGAGAGAGAGAGAGAGAGAGAAGACAAATGTGTTAAGATAACATTTTCAAAGCAATCATTCAACAACCAGAATAGATTCAGTGTTTTCACTGTTTTGTACTCCAAAAAGGAAATAATGAAGAAGAAGAAGAAGAAGAAGAGAAGAAGAAGAAGAAGAAAGAAGAAGAAGAAGAAGAAGAAGAGGAGGAGGAGGAGAGGAGGGAGGAGGAGGAAGAAGAAGAAGAAGAGAAGAAGAAGAGGAAGAAGAAGAAGAAGAAGAAGAAGAAGAAGAAGAAGAAGAAGAAGAAGAAGAGGAGGAGGAGGAGGAGAAGAAGAAGACGAAGAAGAAGAAGAAGAAGAAGAAGAAGAAGAAGAAAAAGAAGAAGAAGAAATCCTTCACACTTCTGCGTCGCTAATTGATCATTCTGCCACACATATTATCAAATATCCAGGTGAATTCTCACTTCTTCTGCGGAGACATGGCTCTCTGGTAGCAGCGCCTCTCTTCTTCGGGAGGGATCCAGAAGCTGGCATTTCTCGTTTCACTTACTCTCCCGTGTCTATGTCGTGGCAGGCGTGTACTATTGTGGTGATGCCTGGAATAGATGTGGCTCTGGGTCCGTTAGCGTGCTCTTTTACATAATAATGGTATGCAGCTTTTTTTTTTCACATCAATACTGCTGAGAGAAGAGAGAGAGAGAGAGAGAGAAGATCGAGAGAGAGAGAGAGAGAGAGAGAGGAGAGAGAGAGAGAGAATAATTAACTTTATATAGGTGCAGAACTAATACGATGACATGAAAATATGTAGAAGAGAAAATATGTCGAGAGATGTCATGTATTACAAGCTGTGTGAGATTCATAAGCTACAGTCAAAAGCATTAGGCCTACACTACACAATCCTGACGCAAGGCATGGCCAGCACACAGAACACTACTTCATACATGGAAAGAAATGTGCTAAGCGTTGTCCACAAACTTTTATCCGAATTCTGTGTGTGTGTGTGTGTGTGTGTGTGTGTGTGTGTGTGTGTGTGTGTGTGTGTGCGTGCGTGCGTGCGTGCGTGCGTGCGTGCGTGCGTGCGTGCGTGCGTGTGTGTGTGGTGGTGTGTGTGTGTGTGTGTGTGTGTGTGTGTTTTACATTAGTCACATTATTTTTCACCCGGCTGATTTAACCCCCACACAACTGAGATCTTACGAAACAGACCATGTTCGCTAGCAGCATCACCTGACTGATGAAAATTAAACTCCACGACCTAAAGAGTTTCTGATCTTTCTAGATACATTACGATCGTGGAAGAGAAGTCACTGGTTCCCTGATCAACCAATGGCACTGTTACCTTCGCCACAAGTAACGGAGCAGTCAGTCCACTTCAGGAAGCGCCATTTATACTTTCGTTTCTCCAGCGTGTTATCATGTTTGTTGATGGTGTAATTATACGTCACAAAGGGCTCGTTCATATCCTTGTTCGGGTACAGCTGTGGAAAGAAAGCGTGATGAGTAGATACCCCTCTTTCAAAATGGGATAAACAGATTAAAAAAAGAAAAAAAAAAAAAAAGGAAAAAGAAAACATTTCTGGGCCGGGCTAATTGATTTTATTAGAGGTAGTGTGTGTGTGTGTGTGTGTGTGTGGGGGGGGGGGGGGGCTCTTTAGCGGCTTTTCCTTCCCCAAGAAGGAGGGGGGGGGGGGGGGGGGGAGCTTGCCAAAAGGTCACTCCTGCCAGCGAGGTGAGAATGAGGGGGTGTTTTGAATCATTCAGCTTTAATTTATGACGGTTTAAGCTACATCTTTCCAAAGGAAATGATGTAGTGGATTTTTAATGGGTCATTTAAGCTCTAAGTCTGCAACAGATTTCCAGTACAAAAAGGGTGGAATTCATGCTATGGTAAGTATTAACCTATAACGATAGATCTAGCTGCTGTGGAAACAACACTAGCAAAAGGCTGTACTAGATCTCTGATGTACTGGGTTTTCTCTGGATGTCAGTGTGATGAACGGTTCTTGTTATGCTTTCATGTCTGGGTTCTCCTTTCACATACAGGCCATACAAAGAGTGTGATCATCATCGCCACCATACCAAGGTTCACTCTTCGGTTCTGCATGTGCATGTGTTTTCTGTCAGACAGTGTTTTACATCACAAGGCCAGTAGGCCTAAATGTTATGTTGTGTTTGTACCCCTTTTTCTGTTGCTGTTATGTGCAATTGTCAGTTTGGGGTATGTGGGCAAGCGTGGAACTCTCTTTCTATGTTCCATGTGCTTCTTGTCTGCGTATGTGTCAGATGAATACGTACCGCAAACAGCACTAGGTAGGAGTAATGTGCATTTACTTATTTTTCAAACGCAAAAGCAGGGTCTATACTTCACCACGATTTAAAAAATTTCTGAGAAAAGTTGTCAATGAAAATTTATGGGGAAAATATTTATCTGTCTATCTATCTATCTATCTATTATTATTATTATATTGGTATTTATATAGCGCCTATCCCGGTCACAGACCAAGCTCTAAGCACTTTACAATAAACACACTACCTCACTCACTCAACGGGCTGCCTACCCAGGTAGAGCCGGCCGAAGAGCAGCCTACTGGCGCTCATTCAGTCGTTTCCCGTGCATTCAAATATCAGTCACTCATTTTCATTTATCTCATTTATTCCTCCAGTTTCTCACATAGGATGCATTCTCTATTTCCACCGGTACACGATGACACACGATAAGAGTAAGTGACAATTTTTGTGGCTTGGTAAGAAATACCAAGCGGCTATCTTCAATCTACATCAATTTTGCCAGGGCAGCGGGGAACCCCCCTGCTCTTTTCAATTTTCGACTGCCGTGGGTTCTTTAACGTGTGCAGGGGGCCAGGAAAGCACACGGGTCCGACTCGCTTATAGTCCCCATCCGACGGACTTGACGTTCAGTTCGATTTGTCATTCAAACTGGGAAAGAAAGGGCGAGAAAGGCAGGGGCTCGAACCCAGGCACTTCTCACACATTGGATTGGCAGGCGAACGTCTTAACCACTCTGCCACCTTTCTTCCTATCCTATCTCCATCTGTTTTTCGTAAATTGTCATTTATATCATTACAATGTTTCAGCGAAAATGGTGGACAAAATAAAGTTGCAGTGGAATCCAGCAAGCGCTGCTCTCTCTTTGGTATGCAGCAGACGTAATGAAATCTCGCGTGAACTTCTTCGCGAGAGCGCGTAGTCACCATTTCGTCTGCTCAAAGACAAAATGACATGATACACTTTGACGTCGTTCATGCACAAGTCGTTGCGAAAGTGAATGAGACTGAGAAAAGCTGCACGAACAAAAGGTCCCGGATGTGGATGGATAGGAAAGTGAACGATTCGCCACTCCATGATCAGACTTGCCTCACACTTGACTATTTTGAAAGACAAGAGTCAACATCTTTACGGGTAATGGAAGGACATGCCAACTGGTTTCCCACAGAATTTCAGTGATTGTGGCTTTTCCTTAGCTAGAGCCCTGAAAATGCACCTTCCTTATTTATTATTGATTGTTTATGTGTTGCCCAGCGTCATTTAACATTTCCTATTGACAATACCAAGACAAGTAGCCTATTTGCGTTGTTCACCTGTGTGTTCATGTGACAGTGTTCACGAACAAAAGGCTACATCAGTCTCTAATAGATATGATTTGTGTTCGTACATCGCTTCTGCTGCTGTGACTGTGCGCATGTGTCAGCTGAGGGTGTTTTGACAAGTTTGGAATTCCTTTTCTTAAAAAGCAAACAAACACCATTCCGAAAAAAAGAATGTTCCAAGCCTGATCTGTGATCCTCTAAATCGCATGTGTACGAGGTGAAAAGTTACCGCAAGCAGCATTGGTTTGGCGTCAAGAATACTCATACCGTTTGATTATGAAAGGAAACATTACGTAACAGTTATGCCATATAACTACACATGAAGATTCGCCTAACAACACATTTACAATCAGTCTGGTTAAGGAAGCACATCAGTGGACAAAGCCATCTTTTGACATGCAAGCATTCGGCCGGATATAATTCGCCTGTGGGTTTCTTCTTTTCTGTTTGTTTGTCTGTCTGCATTTCGTTTTGTTTTGACGCATGCTGCACTAAAATCAAGACCTTCCTGGGGGATCTTTTTCACTCACCATAACCTCCAGATTGGCATGGACAGGGCCACGGGTGGTTAAACTGCTGAAATCCGGTCTGGTCTTGAACTCAAAGAGAGCTCCCTCAAAGATGAACACCCGGGAGCTTTCCTGCCTCTTGTTGCCGTTCAGTGGATAGGTGCCATAGTCCACGTGTTTAAGAGCTACAGACGGACATAGGATGATTTTTATTTTTGACGCATCTGTGTGCACCTTTGATCTCTCTCAATCCCCCCCCCCCCCCCCTCTCTCTCTCTCCTTTTCTCCCCTTCCCTGCCCCTACACCCTACTTTCGCACGCTCCATTTTTTGTTCTTGGTTTTCCTATATGTATTCAGTTTTCTTGTTGGTTGTTCTTTAATTTTTTTTTTTTTTTTTGCCGTTTCAATTCATTTGCGGCATTTACTCTTTTAACCCAGAGACATGGATATAAACAACATTATTATACATAATCCATCATCATCTGAAAATTTGTTCGTGTTCTCTCTCTCTCTCTCTCTCTCTCTCTCTCTCTCTCTCTCTCTCTCTCTCTCTCTCTCTCTCTTCACATTCACTGATACATCCTTTGAACTGGGCCCTGAAGCAATGTCTGACGGGCGCCCACGCTTCAAAATATGAAGTTCAGTCAGTTTTCGTTCCCTTACACTCTCTATTTTACTAATCTATCAACACACACACACACACACACCCCACACACACACACACACACACACACACACACACACCACACACACACACAACATACATGCCATGAAATTGTGTCCATGCAATATACGCGCTTATCAGAGTTGGATTACAGAGATGGACTCTTAAACAACCATACGCACCAATAAAATGTCTTGTTTTTCCTTTCTTCACAATTTTGATATTTCGGGCTCCTTTCGGTAAGAAGACAATGGGTTGATACTCATCCCCTGCAAAAAGACGACAGTAAACCGTCTGTGTGGAATGAGGAATATAAACGGCGCACAAAGAAACATAATCAATCAAGGACATTACTGTCTATCAAGCAGAAGAGAGAAAAAAAATCATGGCAACAGATGATTACAACAGATTGTCTTTCTGACTTCAAGCCTTTAATGACAATATTTAGACCTATCTTGTATGCAAAATTTCAATGAGGCCATTGATGGATTACACATGAACAGAGTGAGGTTTCATACAGACTTGGTTATTGAAACCTTCTCTTTGATTTCCATCTTGGTATTGTTTTTTTTTTCGTTTTGTTTTGCTTTGTTTTGTTTTAAGTTGACGCATGTTAGTATTGATATAGTGGGCCTATTACGCTCGACAGTTATACAAATGTTGTATTAACTTCCTCACAGTTGGAATCAAGATACGGAGTCGTTCACTTATTGAAGAGATCAGTCATATAGTAATATGCATCATCGTTCACTTACTGAAGAGATCAGTCATATAGTAATACGCATCATCGTTCACTTATTGAAGAGATCAGTCATATGGTAATATGCATCATCGTTCACTTACTGAAGAGGTCAGTCATATGGTAATATGCATCATCGTTCACTTACTGAAGAGATCAGTCATATGGTAATATGTATCATCGTTCACTTATTGAAGAGATCAGTCATATGGTAATATGTATCATCGTTCACTTACTGAAGAGGTCAGTCATATGGTAATATGCATCGCCCAATGTCTGTTGACCAAAGCCAGGAAGACATGCAGGTCACTCAGCGAGAAACTGGCATCAGACTACAGCTGGCTGCCATCTTTCTTTACAAGACGATAGCAACTGGGATCTATTTTTGTGTGTGTTCGTTTTCTTTTTCAAATTAATGCTCAAAGGCCTTGATTGGGGAATCGACTACCTATTGATAAACACAATCAAATAGGTGTCTGAAAGTTTAATCCCCTTCTTTTCTTTCATACGCCGATTACGACACAAGCTATAGGCGCATCCAAGCAGGCAGATTGAAATAAGTGGAACACGACATAAAGGTAGGGTCACGGGGATGAGTTCGAAGGCCTGACATGTGACGTGAGCTAATTCAGGTCCGTGTTCAGAGTTACAGATTAGCTCAAAACGATATATATTCTTCATTATACTTTTTTTTTTTTTAACAGACACTCGAGAGCAGGACAGACAGTGTGAAAAGAACGACGTTAAAGTATGATTACATAATCCTTCACTTGAAGCTGTGGGAACAGCAGAGTTCTGTATTTTGAACAGAACTATTTGATTATGCCCATCCAAACCGACTTTCATGTCTAGAAATTAGGGTTGGTTCTGGACTAAGTATTAATTAAAGGGAAGGGACGAAGCCCGAGTGGTTAAGTGACTGAATTGCTATCAAACTCGGCAACAGACCTGGGTCACGTTTCTGAAGGAATCGTGCTGATGTGGTGTGGATTATGTGTACGTCAGATTTTGTTGACTGAGAAGGGCACATTGGGCCAGTAAACAGTGCACGAGCCTAGCAAACAAAGTAGTCAGGGGTTCTTGAATACATCGAATCTCGCCCGGGTTGGGCTTTGCTACATTTTTTCTTTCCCTTTAGACCTTCAGTAATGGTCTAAATGCTACTAATGATAAACAGGGTCTGTTCAACATGTCCTGCCAAAGCCCATGTAAAAGATCTCACAATACCGAGAGAGGTGTCTCTGGCAAATTTCTGTACAAAAATTCAATTTGATACGTAAACCAAAATAGCCCCCAAACAAACAAAAAACAGAACAGAATAGATAAAAGGAGAAGAAGAAATGGCAATATATAATGGTCATTTACCCCTCTTGTTGAGAGCGGTCCAAATCTAATCTAGTAAGAAAAATGTAATGATGATCAGGTTAAACAATGTATGACAATCTGGAAACTGTTAAGAGCAATCATATCCAGTATGATTTGCTATCCCGATTTTCAGTTATAAAGATGAAACATGTTATATAGATCTTCACTACCTTCATCGTCATTGTCTTTGCCACGTGTAGTTGTACTTCCTTTAACGAAACATTTGAAACATTAGATGGAAACATACATAAAAACAGAAATCAAAAATGTGACAAAATCATTAGACGGTAACAAGATGGTGATGTGAAGGCGATGGCGACGACAACGATGAAGACGATAATGAACTAAGTACCAGTCTACACTGAAGACTAGGCCTAACATATTCAAGCAGAGGCTAATCAATATGCAGCTACATTTGCTTCCATCACAGGAATTACTTAGACAATACGTGCAAGTGCATGCGTGTACGCATGGGTGGTTCCAGCTAATTTGTTTTCTTAATTCAACAGCCGAATCATAATTGGATTTCTTTACGTGATATATATATATATATATATATATATATATATATATATAAGGTAAAAACAAGTTCTGCATTTTCTCCACACAAGGATAAAATCAAACATCAAAACTCGAGCTTTCGCCCACAGGCTTCATCAGGAGAATGTGACCAGTTAGTGCGGTGCGGCAACGGAAAATTCTACTTGTGAAAAAAAAAATTATATATATGTAATATATATATATATATATATATATGTATGTAGTCATTCCAAGGCCTGACCAGCGTGTTGGATTAATGTAAGTCAGGCATCTGTTAACGTCGCCTTTGAGACTCTCATTCCTAATGTGTTTACTATTTCATTCACTCACTTCTTGATTTCGTCGTGGCCCCTCCGCATTCATAGCTTAACTTGATGTGATGAAGCGTATATGGACTAGTTAACACACAGTAATGCTTGTGTAATGCAACTAAAACTGAAATTGTTTGCATGTATATGTGGGCGCTTCTTGTACGCGAGCGCGTGTCAGTGTGTGCCTGTGAGCGTGCGCCGGCATGCCCATGGTTCTATCCTAATAAATCATTGAAATCATCAGAGTGAAGTAGGATCCTCCAGAGGACACCGACCTGAGTCTGGGGCCCTCTCAAAGACTCCAGAGACATTCTTGCACTGTGAGTTGTCTCCTCCGCAGATGCCGCAGTTGTCATAGGTCACGCTGGAGTTCTGGACGCCGTCACAGCCCACTGTCTGCAACATCATCAATCACAACAGTGACTGTCCTGAGCACACCTGACAGCAGACCTCAACGTTCTACTACGATAACTTTTGAGCCTTAAAACGAATTGTTCACTATGGGTTGTTCACATAATGTTTGTTCATTTGTACAGATCAAGAAAGAAGTGTCTCATCTGGCTCTCTCGCTGTTCATCTTTATCGGAGTTCCCGAGCAGTCACTGACCGCTTCGAGAGATAGTCGTTCAGTTGGCTGGGTCACCCTCTCAGGTAACCCCATATTCCAGCTTTTTGTTGTGCACTGTTCAGCGAAGTCATCCTTCTACCTCCACGTAGTCTTTGCCCGTGTATGTGTATCTTAAACTCCAATATTTGACAATATCACCCGTGAGCCGTGCAACGTATGTGTATCTTAAACTCCAATATTTGACAATACACGTGTGAGCCGTGCACCTTATATGTATCTTAAACTCCAATATTTGACAATATCACCTGTGAAGTGTGGTGAACAGGCAACCGACCCGTGAACAGGAGGCAGACACAGAGGCAGTTAGACCAACAGGAAGAGGTGAATGCCTTCAATGTTCGCAATGGAGCTCCACCTAACAAAAAACGAAGATACGATTCTTGTCCCCTCTGTTTCTCTAATAACCATTCAGCCATGGCTTGTATGACACAGGGTTCATATACGATGTACGCTTGAAGTGAAAGCGTGTCGTCTTTCCGCTGGAGTCTATCAATGGAGTATCTACTAAGACTCGTGGGAGAGTACTGACCCAGACGGAGTTTGAACAATCCTTACGTCAATCAAATCTGAACTCAAACACTATTCACTAGCTCTAAATCATTCCTAGACCTGTCACAGATTTAATGGCTTAATTCCTGAGGTACATTCCATCTTTCCATAAAAATGTTCCATAGCTTTTGTGTCATCTTAATGTCAAACAGGCAAACAGACAAAGCAGTCAACAAACGCGAGTGAAAACATATATATCAGAATAAGATTGTATAACGCTTCAGAACGAAACGATTTTTATTTCAAAGTCTTCTACCATTTATCAAGATACAGGGTATTTCATTCAAGTCGTCCACTGCAGACCATACAAGCGAAAGCGTGCGCCACGTGCCAGACTGAAAGAAGCAAGGAAAGAAGGAAGGAAAGACGACAGCAAAGAAGCGACCGATGTCAGCTAGACAGGACACTGACCAGGCACTTTCCCAGGAAGCAGATGTTGCTGGGGTTGTCGTAGTCACAGGGCGTGCCATCAGACACCTCCACGTCAATGGTGATCGCCTCCTTCGTCTGCAGGGAGACGCACGTCTGCTTGCAGCGGTCGCTTTCTGCAAGCACACAAACACAGCTACAGCAACAGAATGCTAGTTCATGTAATCGCCTCCTATAGAGACACATATCTGCTTGCAGCGGTCGCTTTCTGTCAGCACACAAACACAGCTACAGCAACAGAATGCTAGTTCATGTAATCGCCTTCTTGGTCTACATAGAGACGCACGTCTACTTGCTGAGGCGACTGTTTCTGCACTCGGGAACACAACTTCAGTAACTGAATCGCTGATACTTGTGATCGCCATCTTGTTCTTCATGGAGATACGCATCTGTTAGAAGAAGCCGCTGTCTGTGAACACGGGAAACAGAATTATAGAAACTGAATTATGTATCCTTGCGATTGCCTCTGTGTTCTTCGTGTCTGTGTGCAGAGGTGGCTGTCTACAGACAATGAATCGCTGATGTTGCCTCTTTGCTAGGCTACCTTGACTTTAACTGGCTTTGTTGACGACTGCTCTAACGTTAACGAACTTGCTGGTGAAAGTTTTTGCTCGATCTGACTCCAGTGGGTCATGTGGACCGCCATCAGAGTGTCCTGCAATGATCTTGGATGTAGGGTCGGAGGGCGGCATGGCCTGCGCCATGCAGGATCCTTTCAGAACCATCATTTGACCACACCTGAGAACATCGTCCATCATTTGACCACACCTGTGAACATTGTCCAGCCATCGGAGTGACCAGCCTTTATACACTTTTCGGTCCGGGAAAAAAAAAACAACTTGTCCTGAACAGCCTCAGGTGAATCTCATCGTCACGGCACTCATGAATATTAATTCCAGTTCCGGTCTTTATCATCAGCTGCTCCCTGGATCGTTAATGTTCTGACTGATCTATTCCAAATCATGTTCCTTCCTCTCACTCCCGCTTCCTACCAGTTTCCCCAGACTCCCCCCCCCCTCCCACTCTCTCTTTCTCTGTGTGTGTGTGTGTGTGTGTGTGTGTGTGTGTGTGTGTGTGTGTGTGTGTGTGTGTGTGTGTGCGTGCGTGCGTGTGACTCTCTCTCTCTCTCTCTCTCTCTCTCTCTCTCTCTCTCTCTCTCTTCCCCCTGCCGCCGTCTCTCCCACGGTCTGTATCTCTGTGTCTCTCTGTGTGCTTTCATCCCAACGCCTACATCATCTATCTCCCTCTCCCTCCCCTCTGCTTTCTGTATCTGTCTGTCTCTCTGTTCTTTTTGTCTATCATGTGTGTGTGTGTGTGTGTGTGTGTGTGTGTGTGTGTGTGTGTGTGTGTGTTGTGTGTGTGTGTGTGTGTCTCACTCTGTCTCTCTTACCTCCAGTTGCCGTCTCTTTCTCTGTGTCTCTTTGTGCTTTCCTCCAACGCCTACACTCTCCATCTTCCTCTCCCTCCCCTCCGCTTTCTCTGTCTGTCTGTCTGTCTGTCTGTCTGTCTGTCTGTCTGTCTGTCTGTCTGTCTCTCTCTCTCTCTCTCTCTCTCTCTCTCTCTCTCTCACTTTTCCTTGGTGGATAAGGTTTCCAGTCGTGCCGCCCACGTCTGATATTCATGTCGTTCCACACGGCACAGTGCGCTTCCCTGGCGTCATAGAAAGTCTTGCACTTCTGCACACACACACACACACACACACACACACACACACACACACACACACACACACACACGCACGCACGCACGCACGCACGCACGCACACACACACACGCAGGCGCGCGCGCACACACACATCGCTTAAAAGAAGTTCAATAAGCCTGCAGTTCACTGCCTGTTCAACATTTAATCTCTCTCTCTGTCTCTCTTTCTCTCTGTGTGTATGTCTGTGTGCGTCTGTGTGTGTGTTTGTGTTCTTGCAAGCGCGCGTGTTTATGACATGTTAAACAGAACAAGCAAGCAACAGACAGACAAATAACGTGCAGACAAACAGAGAGAAGGTAAGAACACAACACTCTTCTTCATTCAATCCACGACACGTTACCTCGACTACGCAGGTGTCCCAGTCTTCTGACTCCCCTTCACATTCTCTTCCCCCGTAGGCTGGCCTGTGAAGAAACAGGGCAAAGGAAAGAGGCTCATGTCTTACGACACCCAAATGAACAAAGTAAGTTTGCACGTTCCGGCACATTTTAACACACACGCGCGCGCGCGCGCGCACGCACACATGCACACATTAAAGAAAAATCCCAGGCTTGGGGAAAAAAAGTCCATATGGATTGAAATTACTCATAAGAAAGTCCTGAAAGCTGAAACACTAGTCACTGCTCTACAAGCTTGAAGTGGTCACAAAAATAGAAATGATAACAAAAATGGAAATGATAACCAAAAAAAAAAAAAATGATAGCAAATAGAAATGATGACAGAAAATAGAAATAATTACCAAAAAAATTGAAATGAAAACAAAACCTGGGCCAAAACAAATGCTTGCAAAAAATTAGAAATGATACCAAAACCTGGACCCAAATGTCTTTATGCGTTTTATCATCACAAATGTCATTTCCATGTCCAAATCACCATTCACCAGAAGTAGTGGTAGTAGTAATATTAGCAGAAGCAACAGCAGCTGTGGAAGCACCAGCAACAGTGTGGTGATAGTAGCTGCAACATCGTTAGTAATATCAGCGATAGCAACAGCAGCAGCAGCAGCTGTACAAGTATAAGCAACAATGCTGGTGATAATAGCTGCACTATCGTTAAGAGAACGCGGAGGTTACGGCAGCATCAGTACCAAGTTCAGCGGCATCAAGTGGTAGTAAGGCTGTCATACAATGTCGGCTGCTGCATCTCTTGCTACTGTTTCTGTTGACGCATGACAGTAGAACGTCTTCATGGAAAAAAAAAGTGTTTGTTTTTTTTCCCCCTGAAGACGGTCTGATATTAAGCTTTCCATAGTCTCTTACTACTAGGCAGCTGCAGCAGCAATCGTAGCAAGAACAGAAGCATGACACTAGCACCTATCTGCAGAAACGTTAGCTTCAGTAGCAGCAGTGATTAGTAGCATCGGCAGCATAGGCATTATCATTCATAGAAGCATAACCTGGGGTTGGTGCACTGTCGACTCCTCCGGGTGATGCCGACCCCGCAGTCGGCACTGCAGGGCTCCCAGGCCGACCACGAGGACCAGTTGCCGTGGACGGGGTCCTCCTGCCCCACGTAGCTGCAGCGGTAGTTCTGGCACTCCTGTGAGCACATGCAGCAAATGTTAGCACTGCTTTGTGTTAGGATTGTAATGGGGACTTCGATCATTTAAAGACTGCCAGGATATCCTGTTTACACCCCGTACACCCCACTCCGTTCCTGCTACTCCGCCTCTCCTCTCTCAGTGAGTGAGTGAGTGAGTGTTAGAGAGGAGAGAGATGAGAGAGAGAGAGAGAGAGAGAGAGAGAGAGAGAGAGAGTGTGTGTGTGTGTGTGATGTGTATGTCTCTCTCTCTCTCTCTCTCTCTCTCTCTCTCTCTGGTGTGTACATGCGTGCGTGCATGCTTGCTTGCGTAAGTGTGTGTACATATATGTGCCTCTGTGTGTGTGTGTGTGTGTGTGTGTGCGCGTGTGTGCGTGTGTGTGTGTGTGGGGTGCGTGCGCGCGTGCGCGCGTGTGTATGTGTGTGTGAAACAATATTGCAATTACAGGACTATGTGTACGTCAGTAGGTTTCATAATCAACCAACTTGACGATAAATAGCCAGTAACCTGAACTGAAATGTATTAGGTGTAGAACAGAGTCACGGACAGTACACAAAAGGACCAACCAACCAAGCAACCCACTGACCACGCACCCAACACACCCACCTACCAAACAATCACCCACCCACACTCACCCACCCAGCCTAACCGACCAGCACATCACGACATCTCACCCAGCCATCCCCACAGACAGTGCCCGGGGCAGGGGGCCCTCTCTTGGTGCGGCAGTGATGGGGGCTGGAACGATGACTGCACCACAGCATATGGCACTGGTCTGACGGGAACTGGAAACACGTCACAACACACGTCATCACTCAGCTTCCGGTAGCACAGTTTTTGATACATACTTTTCTGTGGATGAAGATTTTGTTTATTTCTTTGCTTTTTTTTTCTTCTTTTTTTTTCCTTTTGTTTTGTGTGTTCTTTCTTTGTTTTCGTTGTTGTTGTTGTTGTTGTTGTTGTTTTGTTTCGCTGCTTGTAAGAACTACATTTCATTGTGTCCAACTCTCTTTCCTGGCCATCTGCACCTACCCTCTCTCTCTTCACCACCCACACACCCACCCAACCATACACACACTTCCGTCCTCCCTCTCCCCTCACATACAAATACATCCTTTTTAGTTTATTGAGAGCCAACTCACTTCCCCCACATACACTTCTCACATCTCTCTCTCTCTCTCTCTCTCTCTCTCTCTCTCTCTCTCTCTCTCTCTCTCTCTCAACTGCCCTAACTTCCCAAATCTTCATCTTCCATTGTCATTCTCATGCTGGCTGTGATTTGGGGAGTATTGTTATGTCATTTTTTTTTTACGTCTGTCGTTTATAACATCATGTGTTGAACATTCACCTGTCTGTTTGGTATTGTGTAGTAAATAAGAGTTTCTTTGCACCCAGTTTTATGTATCTATTTGCATTTTGTCTGATCGTTTTCAAAGTCCGATATCTTTTGGAACATTGCGTCGTCTGGGACTCGTCCGTTCAAGTACAGCTGTACATTTTCTTTGTTGTTTGAATGTGCTTTTTTCCCTTTTTTTTCTTAATGTTTCTTGCCATGCATTTAAGAGTCTTAAAGATAAAAACACCCTGCTTCAGTGTTTGGCGGTCTAGTAAATA
>CM065714.1:17271773-17279273 GCA_033310375.1 Conus canariensis | reverse complement strand
ACAAACATGCGAGCAAAAAACAAACAAACAAACAAAAGAAAACAAACACACAAAAACAAACTTACAACAACAACAACGACAACAACAAAACTATCAGATCGTAACTCCGTGAGCATTTTATGATTAAGAAAGAGTGCAGCGAATCCGCAACACTAACGTAGATCTTCAGACGTGTACTCTGACAAAATAATCAAAGCGTGTCTTAACTTCTCGAGGCGCTGCATACCTTACGAGTAATCCAAGTTCCTGCACGCTTCGTGCACTGTGCAAAAACTCGGCGTAATAACGTGAACATGACTATAAGACAAAGTTTAAACAGTCAAGCCTCTGATTCCTCTCTTCTCCACATACGGTCAGCTTCGGCAACAACAGTCTCGTTTGGACTGAAGCAACTTACTTAGACTTAGATGCTCCCGCGTCTTGCGACGCATGAGGCAGTCAAGGTGCTCCACTGTGCACGGTCCTCAGCCAGTTTTCTAGTGTCACTCCATCCTCTGTCAAAGAGTCGAGGTCTCTCTCCACTGTCTGTCGCCAGCTCATCAACCTGGGTCGTCCTCTTTTTCTCTGGCCTACTGGGGTCCATTTAATGGCATGGTTTGCAGGTCTTGAAGAGGGTAATCTTAAGACATGACCCAGCCAGTGGAGCAAGATACAGTGGAATTTGTACAGAGAGAAGCTGAATCAAGAACTAAATTCTTGGCCTTGATCTTCCTCAAGTTCACGAATGACGCCAAGTTGTGCTCAGTACGTGAATTGTACAGGAACAAGGATCAGGCGTAACACGCACATTGCCAACAGGCGTGGACTCACTTGATGAGGTGCTGCATACGATGCTTGGAGCACTCGGACCACCAGAAGTGGTTCAGCTTGGCCTCCACCAGGGGCGCCATGATGGCCGACATGTAGTTCCGCCCCGTGCAGTGGTTCATGTGGCCGTCATGGAACAGCCCGAACCTGACCACCCACACAAAGATATGGAGTGTCACACAAAGATATGGACTGTCGTTGACACATGACCACCCACACATGACACATGGCCACCCACACAAAGACATGGGCAGACATTGAACTGTGGCCACCCACACAAAGACATGGGCAGACATTGAACTGTGGCCACCAATACAAAGACATGGGCAGACATTGAACTGTGGCCACCACACAAAGACATGGACTGTCACTGATTCATGACCACACATACAAAGACATAGACTGCCACACAAAGACATGAACTGCAATTGAACTATGACCACCCACACAAAGATATGAGCTGTGACCATCCACACAAAGACATGGACTGCCTTTGAACTATGACCACCCACACAAAGATATGACCTGTGACCACCCACACAAAGACATGGACTGACATCGATTCACGACCACCCACACAAAGATATGACCTGTGACCACCCACACAAAGATATGGATTAACATTGAACTGTGACCCCCCCCCCCACACACACACACAACACACATACACACAGACATAGACTGTCACTGCGACCACCCACACACAGACATGTATTACTGTTGATACGTGACCACCCACAGACAGACATGGACTAATCACTGTGACCACCCACAAAATGACATGGACTGTCATTGAACTATGACCACCCACACAAAGACATGGACTGTCATTGAACTATGACCACCCACACAAAGACATGGACTGTCCTTGAACTATGACTACCACACAAAGACATGGACTGTCATTGAACTATGACCACCCACACAAAGACATGGACTGTCATTGAACTATGACCACCCACACAAAGACATGGACTGTCATTGAACTATGACCACCCACTCAAAGACATGGACTGTCATTGAACTATGACCACTCACACAAAGACGTGGACTGTCATTGACTATGACCACCCACACAAAGACGTGGACTGTCATTGAACTATGACCACCCACACAAAGACATGGACTGTCATTGAACTATGACCACTCACACAAAGACATGGACTGTCATTGAACTATGACCACCCACACAAAGACGTGGACTGTCATTGAACTATGACCACCCACACAAAGACGTGGACTGTCATTGAACTATGACCACCCACACAAAGACGTGGACTGTCATTGAACTATGACCACCCACACAAAGACGTGGACTGTCATTGAACTATGACCACCCACACAAAGACGTGGTCTGTCATTGATTCATGACCACCCACACTGAGACATTGAATATTCCATTCGGTTATTGACTAAACATACAAAGATATCATCAGCCGGCTGTCACGAGCGACGACTGACTACACACAAAAATACATTGATCATTATGCACGATTTTGATATCGCTCTTAAATTTTCAAAGATTTTGGACATTTTTTTTAGACAGGTCTTATCATGCATTGGAGTTCTTCATCCTTGGTGTCAACAACTGCAATGACAACTGCGTTTGAGGCGACTTGGATGCTGTTAATATGGTAATATTTTCCGTGGTCACTACTTCCTCCCGTTTCATTTATGTATTTCCTTATTGAAATAATGCAATATCAGGGGAATAAAGCCTTCGTCATTTATTCCTTACTACTTCATTGCTTCCCTTTAGATTTCCTTTCAAACCCACCATACTGAGGCTACCTGTATTTGTTTCTGTTCGTGTTTCGTATGCCGGTGTTCAAGATCAACAGGCTCCATCAGTCTTATGTGGATGTTAATTTCTATTTATACATTTCTTCTGCTGTTGCTGTGTACATGCATCTGTTCGGGAAGTATGAGCAACCGTGCAACGTCCTTTTTTTTTTTTTTAAAGGAAGGTTTCTTGATCGTTCTTTGTGCCTCTTGACTGCGTGTGTGGCAGATAAATAGGTACCGCAAGCAGAATTCTTTTGGAAGGATATGCATGCAGCTGTGTCTTCATGGGAGCAAACTCTGTCTCCCAGTTTATCATTCCCTGTTCACATATCCACACCTCACTTTTCTTTTCCAGTGGAGTCTTGTCCATCCGTACTTACACATGCGCCATTTCGTGAGCGATGATGAAACCGGAAGTAAAGCCTTCGTCAGTGATGGCCGCGCAGGAACGTGAGGGCTGACACAGACCCGTGATTGGCGCGTAGCCTGCAACGCATCCAGAGCAGTTGGGGGAAAGGTGAAGTCTTGCGTGCACATCACTAGTAACCGACCATCACAACACTCCAGTGACAAAGCGTAATATAAGACAAATGATCAAGAACATCCAGTCAGTTAATTAGCCCTCCTACCTATCATTGCATGAACGAAACATTTTGGATCAAGTGTGCCCAACGACATGGCGAACTCCTGCCAGAATACTCAGTATTGGCAAGTTCAAGGGTACTGCTGTTAGATGGACGTGGTATCGCCTTCTGAAAGGAAGGGGGGGGGGGGGGGGGGGGGGGGGGGAGGGGGGGGGAAGGGGAGACACTCTCTCATGCTGGCGTCATAAAGAGGCTTAGAAGGTGGCGTCCTACGTTTGTTTGATCAGTTGTGGCATTACTGTACACCACGGAAGTGACTAGGTAGTAGTGCAGTGTCTCCTCTGGTGGGTTGCCTCATGACTTGATATGGATCACTCCCTGTCCACTGCCGTGCTGGGGCAGTGGCAGGACGATGCTGAGCGTGGCAGCATCTGAGGACGCCGGCATGAGAAGTCAGGGAATGATACCCGTGAGGCGGCGCAGAAGACAGACGAGACGGCATTAAAAATAAAAGGAACCACAGCAAGCTTCGCTAACGATTCTGAATCTTCTGAATAAATTATAATCTGTCCTGAAAAGAAAGCGCCTGTGCAGAATAAGAAACAAGAGTGACACAAGGCCAACAAAACACAAACAAGAAAATATGTTAAAAAATCCAAACATAAAAGTAAATGGGACGTTGACAAGAAAAAACAGACAAACCCATAAACAAACAAACAAAGAAAATAAGGACACAAAGCACTAAACGAAAAAACAAAATACAAACAAGATCAAAATAAGTAAAGAAAACACGAACAAATGAATACAACGCGACAAGAAAATAAGTAAACAAAACACAAAGACTAAACACACAGTAAACAATTAACGAACAAGAAAAGAAACAAAGAAAGACACAAAGTTCTTCAAGGGATCCACAGTCCTACCTGCCGGCCCCATCTTCTCTCTGGTCAGCAGCACAGCGATGTCATGTCGGACGGCGCCCGCGTAGGGCTGACGGTGGGCCACCCATCGGCAGAACTGCTGCACCGTGCCGTAGGCGTTTTGTTTCACCACCACGTGTTTTTGCTGTGAACACGTCGAACATCGTGTCAAGTACTCTAGTCATCTAGTTTACACGGTTGGAAATCCTGTCAAACATTCCTGTCATTCGTGGGGGTTCGACTGAACTTGGCTCTGTTTTGAGCTTTAGTCGAACCTCACACTGACATATTTTGAACTGTTATATCTCATGCTCATAAAAAGGAATAAACTTCTTGTCTCTGGAATGAGTTAGAAAACGTTCTTCTCCATGATCTAATACATACGCTAGCCGCATGCGAGTCTCGCCAGCAGCTTGAGGGAATCTGGCTTCCACGCCACATTCTTCAGAACATACGATGGTCTAAGGCGGGTTGTAGGCACATCGACCTTTGATCTAATGAAACAGCTCCAGATTTCCGGGATGGCGGAGACCTGAGCCTTAAAAATAATGCCAGAAGCATCTGACAGGAGTTGCTGGTGGATCTTGTCGAGGAGGAATAACAGTGATTATCATAGGGGTAATATTTCCCCACTTTCAACAGGTGCCCGATAGGTCAGTGGTAACACAAGACAATGTGGCCGTAAAGCGCTCAACTATCTTGGAGGTTCAAATCCACGTTTCGGAAAGAAAAGGCGCCAACAGAAGTCATCCAGGAGTCATGACCCAGATGCGGTCTGGACCCCTAAGTGTGTAAGAAGTTCAGGGTCGAAACACGTTTACGAACGTGGCTTTTGCTCTGAAACAATTCTACTATCCACACACTCTCCTGTCTCCTACAGTTTCTTCCTACTTGATATGACTTCCACCGACAATCAATTTCTAATTTGAAATCTGAGCAGCAAGCTGAAATGAAACAGTTAACAGCTGAGTTTGGACTTTATAGCATTTCAGGTGAAAATCAACTGTTTTGTGACCTGTTTCACTCCTGGCTGCTAAGAACCCCCCAAGTGCAGCTGAGCGCTGGCGGGAATTGCATATTGTAAGCATACCACA
Source organism: Conus canariensis (assembly GCA_033310375.1). Classification (NCBI taxonomy): domain Eukaryota; kingdom Metazoa; phylum Mollusca; class Gastropoda; order Neogastropoda; family Conidae; genus Conus; species Conus canariensis. The sequence continues at coordinate 17,274,083 of CM065714.1, read as the reverse complement.
GAGCTAAAAAGATTAGTATGTCTAGTCATTGAAACAGCTACGACAGGAGAAGGATGAATGTTTGTTTTTATAGAAATAGGAAACAAGTTCTGCAGGGAAAACTATATTTCTCAACTCCCTGATGCATACACATATCTATATATTAAATCCTGTTGCCACAGCCAGAAATTGCAGATTGTACGTGGAAGAAGAGAAGGAGAGAAGGAAACCAGAATTTGTAAGGAATGTTGCCAGAGGTCTTGACAATTAATTTCATTTCATTCTAGAATGTCCTAAAATATTGTACTTCGAAATACACTTACGCAGAAAAATATCACTTTCTATCGTCAGTCTTTGAATTATGTAATCAACTTTTACTGGTAAAAATTACGAGGTAAAGTAAATAGAATTAGAACAAATTGATTGGGCGTTTTTTCGTTTAAAAATGCTCGGGGTTTTTATTTGAATTTTAATGTATCCATTGTGCATATGGTACAAATATTCATACGGAGATATGGTTAACCTTGAGTTCATACGGTTACTTATACAAGTTCCACATTATTTTCTTCGTTATAAATCAGTCCTCTTTGTTTCTTCTGCATCCTAAACTTCCAAGAGGTTGAAAGGATTAAAAATCCTCAATACTGAATTTTGAAAAAGATTCTACGTAAAAAAAATATGTTCTTCATGGTTTTTTCTGTTTTGCATTGATACTGATGTGGTTGATGCTTACAACAACAGTGTCTAATCATTTCACCATATCCACACTTACTGTATCTCCCCCTTTTGCGTTTTGCTTAGTAACCTGTCTAGAAAGGGAGAACCCTATCATCTATACATTAGATGAACGTGTGAAGGAAACAGGAAACTTGCAGTACGTACTTCCTCCCTCTTCAGCAAGACGATCTCCGTGACCACCACTCGGATGTTGATTCCCAGGGTGTGATGCTGGTACACTGAATTGGCCTGAAAGACGCGACAAACACAGGTTAAAGGTTGATAGACAGACAGACAGACTCACATATCACACACACAAGCGCGCGTTCGCAGGTAAATTCAGTTACACACACACACACACACACACACACACACACACACACATATATATATATATATATATATATATATATAATAAATTCCAAGGATAAATACCGAGTACCATTCCAGCAACTTACAGAGCAGTTTGGTGTTGCAATGACTGCAAGAAATATTCAATTATAAACAAAGCTTGCTCTTATGTCTTAGATTGAAGAAACAGGGGGAGATAAGCATTCATGTCTGCAGTAGTAGATAATTCTGCCTAACTAACAGTATGTGCTTGAGTGGGTGAATGGAGAATAATAAATGCTTCTCAAAATGAGCCTTCAGCAAGCTCATAGTCTCCAAGGGGGAGACAATCTCCAATGGGAGGAAACTCACTAACATATAACTCCTGGTCAGATATCGGTATTTCGAAACCTGATTGTTTCTCCTCAGTGACCGCGGAAAGTGGTAACTTGACTCCTCTGCCTTTTCAGTTTTAAGAAGAATGCTACCCCAGAAAAAGGCTGGTGTGCAATACCGTAGTATGTTTGTTGAGTTTTCAAAAAACCAACCAAAGCTGCCACCTAAGAAGCAAAAGAAAATCAAGAAAGAGCAAAACAAGCTACATTTTCTTGTGAAAAGTAGTATATGCACAAACACACATTCGCATAGGCATGCAAGAATGTGGGGCGCGCGCACACACACACACACACACACACACACACACACACACACACACACACACACACACACACACCACACACACTTACCACTTACCCACCCACCCACCAACTCTACTCTCTCTCTCCCTCTCTCTCTCTCCCTCTCTCTCCCCCTCTCTCTCCCTCCCTCCCTCCCCCCCTCTCTCCCCCCTCTCTCTCCCTTCATATCCCTTTCTCTCTCCCTCCTTCTCCCCCTCCCCCCCCTCTCTTTCTCTCTCTCTCTCTCTCTTCTCTGGGACGTGTCTCCTGAAAAACTCACAATGTTCATGACAGTGAGGGCGTAGTTCTTGACCCCCTCTCTTTATCCCCCCTCTCTCCCCCCTCTCTCCTCTCCTCTCTCTCCCTCTCTCTCCCCCTTCCCTCCCTACCCCCTCTCTCTCTTCCCTCTCTCTCTCTCTCTCTCTGGGACGTGTCTCCTGAAAAACTCACAATATTCATGACAGTGAGGGCGTAGTTCTTGACCCGTTCTCTCCCCCTCTCTCTCCCTCCCTTCCTCCCTCCCCCCCCTCTCTCCCCCTCTGTCTCTCTCCCTCCCCCTCTCTCCTTCACCCTCTCTCTCTCTCTCCCTCTCTCTCTGGGACGTGTC
>CM065714.1:17249273-17251773 GCA_033310375.1 Conus canariensis | reverse complement strand
ACACACACACACACACACACACCACATGCCACCAGCGCACGCACACACACACACACACACACACACACACACACACACACACACACACACACACACGCACGACGACACACACACCATCACTCCACATCATTCAACACACACACACACACACACACACACACACACACACACACACACACAACACACACACACACACACTCAGTCACTCCTCACACACTCAATTTCAAACACACACACACACACACACACACACACACACACACACACACACACACACACACACACACACACACACACACACACACACACACACACACACACACTGACAGAGAAGACAGATTATGCACGACATGCCACGTCGTTGAGGACGAACTACATTTTCTCGATGACTGCAAATTATTTGACCGACAACGTTATGATCTGATGACAAAGATCATAAAAACTGACTTTCCACCACAGACTAACATGACAAAACCCTCGGAGCTCATGTTATTGGACTGCTTCCAACCTGTACTTGCCCAGTATATCCTGTTGTGTTTTTCTCTTCGGAGACAGAAAATTTAATCAGACTCTGATACACACTGTGCTTTTTCTTTCTGCTACTAATGTTATGTTGCAAGATGTGACAACGCTGGGATTAGTTTAGTTTAGTTGAATGTCTGAACTTGATCATCTGTGCCCCACAAAACCTCTGGTTTTCATATGGCAATAAAATATGTTCTTGTTCTTGTTCTTGTTCTTCACACACACGCACGGACGCACCACGACACACACACACACACACACACACACACACACACACACACACACACACACACACACACACACACACACACACACACACACACACACACACACACACAGTATGACTCATTATAGCGGACCACAGACGTCTTGAGATGAATGGGATGTCGGGTGTGAACTATATAGGGGGGCCTGCAGGGAGAGAGAGGCGCCAATAATCGGCTCAGGCGAAAAGAAAAACAAACAGCAGGGGGGACAACCATTTTCACCCCGAACCTGAGGAGAGACCTCTGCTGAGCTGTGTGCAGTGGCTAAAAAGACAAAACAAACATTAAAGGGTGGGGGAGAGGAGAGAGAGAGAGAGAGAGAGAGAGAGAGAGAGAGAGAGAGAGAGAGACAGAGCAGAGACAGAGACAGAGACAGAGACAGAGAGAGAGAGGAGAGAGACAGACAGAGACAGACAGAGACACAGAGGCACAGAGACAGAGAGAAAGAGAGAGGGGATCTGTCTCCGTGTGTCTCTGTGTAAGCGCGCTCGCGCGTTTGCCGCGTGGGTGTGTGTGTGTGTGTGTGTGTGTGTGTGTGTTTGTGGTGCGTGCGTGCGTGCGTGCGTGCGTGCGTGTGTGTGTGTGTGTGTGTGTGTGTGTGTGTGTGTGTGTGTGTGTGTGTGAATGAAGAGAGAGAGAGAGAGACAGACAGACAGACAGACAGATAGACAGACAGACAGAGACAGACAGACAGACCGACAGACAACCCGACAGAGACCGACCGACCGACTGACCGATCGACCGACCGATTGACCGCCTGAGCGACAGACAGACGGACAGACGGACAGACAGCCAGACAGCCAGACAGACAGACGGACAGAGACACAGGGAAGTATTGGGGGGGGGGGGAGAGTGAAAGAAAACTTGGAGGGGGGAGAGAGAGGAGAGAGAAGAGAGAGAGAGAGAGAGAGAGAGAGGAGAAGAGAGAGAGAGAAGAGAGGAGAGAGAGATGCAAAAAGAGAAAACAGAGGGGATGAGGATAAGTGTGTGGAGAGGTGGGGAGGAAAGCACGGTGGGGGTCGGGAAGAGTAGTGGAGATGGTGATGCAGGGGAGATAACATGCTGACGTACTGAGGAGCCGACATTTCATGTTGCAGATGAGAAAGTCAGAATCAGATGAGAGGTAGGCCTACTTCCCATCATCCCTTTTCTCGCCTATTCTTCCACTACAGGGAGGACATGGAATAATGTACATCACGTCGATACGAGAGACATCGGGTGTGTGTGTGTGTGTGTGTGTGTGTGTGTGTGTGTGTGTGTGTGTGTGTGTGTGTGTGTGTGTGTGTATGTGTGTGTGTGCGTGTGTGTGTTGTGGCGCGTGTGTGTGTGCGCGCGATGTGTGTGTGTGTGTGTGTGTGTGTGTGTGTGTGTGTGTGTGTGTGTGTGTGTGTGTGTGTGTGTGTGTGTGTGTTGTGTGTGTGTGTGTGTGTGTGTGTGTGTGTGTGTGTGTGTGTGTGTGTGTTTGTGTGGCGCGGTATGTGTGTGTGTTGTGCGGGTGCGCGTATGTGTGTGTGTGTGTGTGTGTGTGTGTGTGTGTGTGTGTGTGTGTGCGTGCGTGCGCGCGCGCGCGCGTGTGCGTGTGTGCGCGCTATGCTCTAACCCCCTAGAAAGAACTCTGGCTGAAACTGGCAAAGGACACACAGGGCAACACACGACTACCCACAGAGGCCTCTTTCCGAGTCACCTGATTCGTTAGAGCAGCTTGCGCA
>CM065714.1:17239273-17241773 GCA_033310375.1 Conus canariensis | reverse complement strand
ACATGTCGTAGGCAAGAAAGAAAAGCAACCCAAGTGCACATGTCGCAGGCAAGAAAGAAAAGCAACCCAAATGCACATGTTGCAGGCAAGAAAGAAAAGCAACCCAAGTGCACATGTAGCAGGCAAGAAAGAAAAGCAACCCAAGTGCACATGTCACAGGCAAGAAAGACGAACAACCCAAGTGCACATGTTGCAGGCAAGAAAGACGAGCAACCCAAGTGCACATGTCGTAGGCAAGAAAGACGAGCAACCCAAGTGCACATGTCGTAGGCAAGAAAACGAGCAACCCAGGCACAGGTAGCAGAAGACGAGCAACCAAGTGCACATGTCGCAGGCAAGAAAGAAAAGCAACCCAAGTGCACTGTCTAGCCTCAGCTCCAGGCGATATGTGAAAACAACGGGAAAAACAGCAACACCTGACAACCCCATGCTTTCATCCCCATGGACAGAAGTTGTGTAACAAGTTGATGACTTCAGCAGCTGCCGGCACTCTCTGACATCTGCGTGTTTACGCTCAGCTGACGAACCGTGTCGTGCTGTTGCATGGCTGTCATGTTTCAATGCGCGCACTGAAAGCACACAGCCAAAATAATACGATCATTTTTTTTTTTGGAAGGAGAGAGGGGGCAGGGGCAGGGAAAGGGGGGAGAGGAGGGGATCACAATGTGTGCATGGTCTATGCAGTACTAATTATGGGGATAGTGAGACCATACTGTTTATAGATATAATTGATAGATCCCACGTTTGTTACTAGTGCCAGGCAGGGCTGATGTAGAGATCCAGATTGGGTCACGGTGACTCTTGTCGAGCTCGAGGTTCAGAGAGACACGAACAGTGTCACCATGACTTGGCAAGGTCACCATGGTCTTATTCAGGTCATGTGAACTTTTGGACTTAAAACTTTTAGACTTAATTTGTTCCCACAGTAAACTTCAGTCACACGAATGTAAGAGATGAAGCATTGAACTGGTTATGCCTCTATCTTGGTGTGCACGACTAATGAGGAGATAGAGGTGTGGAGATCACTGACCATACAGGCCTCCCTCATGTGAGGACTGCACCCCCTACATGGTACCTGTCACTGGACAGTGACCATTTGGCAGGACAGGCCATTGTCTCCGACTTACAGTCATATCTTATGGAGGTGAACAATTTGTCATTCACTACAACACTGACATTTTACCCCAATATGTGACGCTGTGAATGAATTCAGGTCACCATAATCTGACCTCGATCTAAGTCATTGTGGAATCTGTTGACCATGACCTTGGGGTCAATCGATCCTCTGTTGACACTGGATCTATGAATTGTAACATGACGGTAAAACAGAGATAGTTTCTTCAGCTGTTTGTTTCGAAACAGCCCATCCATATGATGTCTTCCTCTAAGGTCCTTGAAGCCCTACCAACGAATCATATGACTCTTTGAATGCCCCTTTCTTTCAACCACCGACTTCCTCCCACTCTCCTCTCAATTTTTTACTTTACACAGTTTTTCTTAAATATAATTCATTCATTCATTCATTCATCCATTCTTTCATTCATTCATTCATTTTATCCTACACTTCGTCCTTTGGCTCCATATGTTACTAATCAACATGGCTAAGCATATATGGACTAGTCCGTACGTACTGATGGCACGCGATAACACAAACTGAAACAGGTACTGTGGATAATTTGCCCTTGGCAAAAAAAAAAAGGCTCGTTGGCATGTGGCTTTATGTATTTGCCTCAAATTATTGTCAAACACCGACAGAAGTCGTAACTGCATCAAAATCTTTCTATTTGAATTACAGATTCAATTGATTCAGTTTTGTGAATCACAGATACGAGAAGTGTTACTGAAAAAAGGAACTGTATCTGAAGTCAAAGACAAATGAACTTTTTTTTTATCAATGGATGTAAATTCAAGGCCATCTAAATAAAGTTTTGGACGCTGAAACTCATAGTCATGCTACATATTGGTTACGAACATAGAACGATTTCGTTCAATTGTAAAGAAAAACAGAGTTAGTCGTATTAACTGCTTATCATCCAGGAAAAGGGGGAAAGAGCTTCCTGAGATTCTGGAACCTCTTCCTGCTGGCCTTATTCAAGACGAAAAAAAAATCTGAAAACGTCTTAACGAGCGCATTCCAGTGAAAAACAAAACAAAGACGTGGTTAGACTCCCCCCATCCTCTTTTCCCTGCTGCCCTTGCTGAACGTGCCTTTGTTGAGTTTTCCTTTGCATTCGATAAACGAACATGTTATGTTCTGCTGTTCATTCAGCGAACGCTATCCCACCCCCTTCGCTCTCTCCCCCACCCGCCCTCTCTTCCGTTTGCCCCCGTCTAGCCACCTCCACCATTCACCCCAAGCACCGTTTGTTGGCCACTCTAGATACCCTACAACCCTCCTCACCCCTGAACCAAGATCTGCTCATGAAGTGGCCACTCTAGATACCCTACAACCCTCCTCACCCCTGAACCAAGATCTGCTCATGAAGTGGCCACTCTAGAT
>CM065714.1:17221773-17234273 GCA_033310375.1 Conus canariensis | reverse complement strand
TCGAACATAACGGGAAAGAGCAGACACCCTTGTGCACTTCCATCATCGTAGAGTGCTGTTACGATTTAGATGAAATTGTTGTAAAAGTTTCAGATCCATAACACTGTGCTACAAACCTTACCAGATACGTTATTTGCTGTGATACCTTTACAAGCTTTTCATCTTCGCGCTCGCATATTTCTGAATGTTTTTTCTTGCTCTTTTTCATTAATCTGATTTGGGGAAAACCATGCGGACTGACCACTGTGCTCAGCACAGTCTGGTTTTGTTTGCCTGAAGGGTTTCACTGTTATTAATTAATGTGTCATACATTGCAATGAACTGTATGTGTATGTATTTTTGTTTCAATGTTTTGGAAGGAGTGATTTCTTTTAAGGTGGTAACAGTTCTGAAAACTCGGTGAGGTTGGCTGGGTTATAATGGAAGTGGAACAGAACTGACATGCTCGGATCAAGTGCACATGACGCAGGCAAGAAAGAAAAGCAGCCCTAGTGCACTGTCTAGCCTCAGCCTTGGGCGACGTGTGAAGGGAAAAACAGCGACACCGACACCCCCATGCTTTCATCCCCACGGACGGAAGTTGTGTAACTCCCTGACATCCGCATGTTTACGCTCAGCTGACGAACCGTGTCGTGTTACTGAATGGCTGTCATGTTTCAAGGTATGCACTGAAACCACACAGACGAAAAAAATAGGATGACTTTTGGGGCAGGTGATACGGGATGGAGGCGAGGGATGGGGGCAAGGAAAGGATGGAGTGGGGGTGATAACAATTTGCACACGGTTCATGCAGTACTAATCATGTCACTGGTGAGACGCTATCATTAAGAAATATAGTTGACAGATCCTTATTAGATACGAGTCCCAGCTAGGATTAATGCAGAGATTAAGATTGGGTTATGGTGACTGTTGTTGAGCTGCTGTTTCACAGTGACATGAACTGTGTCTGCCCATGACCTGGCAAGGTCACATGGTCTAATTCAGGTCATGTTTACGTTTAGACATAATTGGCCTAAAGTCAACTTCAATCACACGAATGAGGATTGAAGAAATCATGCCTCTATCTTGTTGTTTATCACCAGTGAGGAGTGAGGGGTGTGGAGATCACTGACCACTCAAGCGTTCCTCGTGGCCCTCCTGCACCCCCTGCACAGCACCCTGACACCTTCACGTCATTGAACAATGATCATCTGACAGGACAGGCCATCGCGTCCAACTTACGGTCATATTTTGGCATAGGTACTTTTGTCATTACAACACTCTCAGTCTCTTCATTATGCTTCAAGGTCACTATGACCTTACAGGTCAACATGACCTCATTAGGGTCACATGACATTTTACCCTAATATGTACTGCTGTGCAAGAATTCGGTTCACCATCATCTGAACTAGATCTTGGTCACTGTGGAATCTGTCGACCATGACCTTGGGATCAACCGATCCTCTTTTGACACTGGGATCTATCCCACTGGACATGACTGTAAACCAGAGGTAGTTTCTTTGGTTGGTTGTGTCTGCCCATTCACGTAAGGCCTTCATTTGAGATCATTGAAGCCCTGTCAACGCCTCAGGTTCTTTTGCAGTTAAATGTTTCTGTCCCTGTCCCCTCCTCTCACTCTCTCTTCACCTTTTTACTCGCACACTTCTGTTTTGTTTTTCACTGTAATTCATCCATTCGTTCATTTTCTTTTCATTTATTCATTTTATCCCATCTGCCTGTACTTTGGTTCAGCATCGCTAGGCATATATGAACTAGTCTGCACGTATATATGGCATCCTGAGGATACACACTGAAACATTTACTGTGAAAGATTTGTCCCTGGCAAAATGGTCCGTTTGCATGTAGCCTTATATATCTGCCTAAAGTTATTATGAAACACCGACAGAAATCGTGACTTTATTCCAAACCCATTTATATTGCAGATTCAATGATTTAATTCGTGAATCACAGATACGAAAATCTTGCAAAAGAAAAAAAAAAGGAATTGCCCCTTTAGTACAAAAAAAAGGGAAAAAGAAAACTTATTAAAAAGGGTTTTTACCAATAGATGTAAAATTGAGGCACACCAAATATAACTTTTCACGCACAAAAATCATGATCGTGTGACATGGTCACCAAAACAGAACAATTGCATAAAGAACAGTGGAGTTAGTCATATAAACTCTTTTTTTTTCATTGCCAGGCTTTTTATCCATGTGGTAAGCGGACACATGTTCTGTTATCCATTCAGCGAATGCTGCCTCCTCCCCTTCTCTCCCTTCATCGCCTTCTCCTCTCTTCAGCCTCCCCACACGCTTCGGCCCCCACTCCACTCCCCATCTTCAAAGACATATTTCAGCCACTTCAGACGCTCCTAAATAAATTGAACATCTTCTCTTTCCTTCTGGAAGAAAATCTGCCCCTGAATATCTAACCCATTTTTTCTTATCTTCTTCTTCTTTCTTTCTTTTTTTTTTTAAATTCAAAACCCGGTCAATGGACTGACTGAAACTTGTAGTAGATCTGAAGGTAGACTGACAGCGTCAAAAGGAAAAGAACTGAAATTTCATTTTTTTTTTTTTGAAACTTCATCATTCAAAGTTGTGGTAGCAATCACTGCTAAGTGTGTTTACAGTTGTATCCTTGTGGTTATTTAACTGGTGTCTATACCCCCGTGGGAGTTCTAAACCTATTTACGTTAAAAGATAACGGCTTATGGGTATTACCGCCACACACCCCGTACCCTCACCCCGTTGTTACCAACAACAAATAGGTCAGGGGGTGATGACGACTCTCGCGTCATGCCGCTGTCTGCGTGCAGACAATACAATGGCCTCTTTTACAGTAGCTGTTTTAGGGTGCAGTCTGCAGGACTGAACTTCCCACCAGTTTCTGTTTCTTTTGGCTCTTTTCCTTTTGATACAATCTTTTTTTTAGAAGCCTTAGCCAAGTATTGGCGGTTTTTGTTCATTGAGGAAAAGCGAAGAAAGGAAGGGAGGGGAGAGGTACGGAAGGGAGGAAGGGAGGGGGGTGGGGGTGGGGGCGTTGCAGTGTGTCTTTGTTGAAACGCGGTTGCATAATTGAGTAAGAGGAATGCAGCACTGCAGGGCCATTACGAGTCACACACACACACCCCACACACACACACACACACACACACACACACACACACACACACACACACACACACACACACGTGTACGTGTGTGTGGTGTGTGTGTGTGTGTGTGTGTGTGTGTGTGTGTAGTGGTGAGAGTGTGTGAGAGAGAGAGAGAGAGAGAGAGAGAGAGAGAGAGAGAGAGAGAGAGAGAGAATAACTGAAACAAAACCAGCACAAAAAAGGCCAATTATAAGACACGTTTTACTTCACAATTTCTGCATTAAACATCATAACCCCCCCCCCCCTTCTCCCTCTCTCTCTCCTCTCTCTCTCTCTCTCTCTCTTTGCCCTCCAACCACCTTCGACTTCTGAAACAAATGATCCTTCCAATTAAACTTTTCTTGATTGCAAGTGTCGTGTTCCCCAGCGTTAAGTATTGACATTGATGCACTGGGTACAGAGTATATTCGCTGCAGTCTGCGATGAAGTCAGCATTTAGCTCCAATAAGAGAACAACTCGTCATCAACTTTAATTAAGGATAGTCAGGAGAGCGCACGGCCTCTGCCAAGGTTGAACAAACCCTAGACCTCCGCTTGACCCAGATCCACATCAAAATACAAGATCATGGAAAAAATTTGGAGTGTTTACTGTAATATAGGAGAAAACCAAAACAATACAAATGAAAACACAGAAGAAGAAGAAGAAGAAGAAGCAGAAGCAGAAGAAGAAGAAACAAGGTGATGTAAGTGTTATCATTATCTGTTTGTAACCTCTGACTCTCAGTCACTTCACCTGTGGAAGTAATAAGACAGAATTTTACTTCCCGTGAACGCCGTTGCATAAGGTATGGAAAACGCAAAATTCTAACTTCGTTCATATCATTAGAATGTTTCAATAATGAGTAGAACTAAACATTGTTGAATGGAGAATTGATCTGCCACTTGCTCAAAGCAAGCAGCACGGAACCGCACCGTAATTTAATGGGTTTAATCCTTTGGCCAAACTCCGTCTTTCAATGAAGTTTGCTTAAAATCAGTCGATCAGCTGTCGGGTGATCTTACCAACACTCAGAGGCGATGTAAACATTTATTTACTGGTGGAAGTCCATCATGAGATTTCGGATGTCAAATCCTATCCTAGATTTGAAATTTCTGTTAAGCTGTCAAAGACAATTTGTATCTTACCCATACTGACGTAGACGGTAGTCCGGCGGCACCTTTTGAGAAACGACTGGATGCAGACGGAGTCAGCTACAAGCCAAATGGGATCTTGTAGTTTTGCTTCTTTGTTGACGCTCCCCAAAGAACGAGTCAGAAGCAGATGAGCTCTTTTCAAATGAGAATTACAGTGTCTGGTTGTTTATGATACCTTCATTAGGTAGGCAGCCTCACTTCTTCAAGTTAAGAGAATTTCCTACGGCGTCAAGAAGTTTAACAGCAGGCATTGGATAGCACTTGCCTTGGTCTCTGAAACGTTTCGCTTTCGATGCATGTTCAAACAGGCACAGGATAATCGCGATGCATATTCAAAACAGTGGCATCTGTAAACAGTGGTGGTGAACAAAACACCGCAATTGAAGCCAACGGCATAGATTGCTGCTGACAGTAACGAAAAACATGCACGTGCTCCGGCTGTCCGTAGAGTCAGTTACATCTTTGCACTGTCGCTTAAAACTGACCGAGGTGGACAGAGATAGACAACAACAACAAAAGCAACATCAACAAAAAAGATCCCGGCCAACACTATCAAACATGTACAGCTATGCTGAACCAACCATTCTGATTTCAGAATTTTTGCGAACACAAAGGAAAACCAATAATGGCTCACGAATTCATCATAGCCGTCCTGAAAACTGCTACAGACTACGTCCCAGGAAGTACAGGCAAGGACTACAAGCTGCTCTGGACAGAGAAACGGCAGAACATGGAAGATGACACATCAGAAATCAGAGATCAAGCACAAAATACAACGGTCCGTTGAGATCACAGCGCTGAAGGAAGCAACGACCAGATAAAACGTCGCCTGCACCCAAGCTGCAAGGAAAAGCTGGCAAGAGACGACTGAAAACCTAAATCTTGACAAAGATGGCAGCAAACGTTGGAATCTAGCAAAAGCACTGAGCAATAATAATAATAATAATAATGTATAATACTTATATAGCGCATTTCTTGTTACACAACTCAATGCGCTTACATCCACCATTTGCACTTATTCATCAACACTCGTTTACACAACGGGCTGCCTACCTGGGTAGTGCCGACTGAAGAGCTGCCAGCTGGCGCTTCATTCAGTCGTTTCCCGTGTCATCCAGTCAATATCGTTCACTCAGTTTCTTTACTTCCTTCATTCTGTGCTGTTAAAAACAGTGTTCTGCAGCCAATATAAAACAGAATAACTGTCCTGTCCTGTAGTGTTCTGTAGCCAATATAAAGCAGAATAACTGTCCTGTAGTAACAGGAATAACAGTAACTGTAATAACAGTTCTACAGGACAGTTATTCTGCTTTATATTGGCTGCAGAACACTACAGGACGGGACAGGTATTCTGCTTTATATTGGCTGCAGAACACTACAGGACAGGACAGTTATTCTGCTTTATATTGGCTACAGAACACTACAGGACAGTTATTCTGCTTTATATTGGCTACGGAATACTACAGGACAGTTATTCTGCTTTATATTGGCTACAGAACACTACAGGACAGTTATTCTGCTTCCTTCATTCTGTGCTGTTAAAAACAGTTCTCCGGATCAACAGAAAACTCATTACTGGCAAACAAGCAACAGACTACACCCCTGGCATCTATGAACCAATCAGCGTTCTAAAAGTTCCCCAAGAACGCACGGAAGCAGAGCGCAGAGTTCAACATGTGAAGTCGAAGAAGCCAAAGGTGCAGACAAATTAAGGTAAGCAAGTGTCTGTCTGTCTGTTCCGTGAAATAACAATAAAAGAGGCAGAGAGACACAAAGAGTGAGAGAAAAAAGCAAATCAATGGCATCGAATGACGATTACAAAATATCATACCAAATGTCCTTCTGCATTCCCATCGGTAGGGGGAAGAGGAGGGAGTGTTGTTTGAAAAAATCATGTCCACTGGTGTGAAGTCTTCACTGATCAGTCCAGTCAGTTATTCTACTGTATGTTGGCCGCCAGAAACTACAGGAACTAGTTATTCTGCTTTATATTGCCGACAGAACAGTACACAACAGGCCAGTTATTATGCTTAATATTGGCTGCAGAACACTACAGGACAGGACAGTTATTCTGCTTTATATTGGCTACAGAACACTACAGGACAGTTATTCTGCTTTATATTGGCTACGGAATACTACAGGACAGTTATTCTGCTTTATATTGGCTACAGAACACTACAGGACAGTTATTCTGCTTTATATTGGCTACAGAACACTACAGGACAGTTATTCTGCTTTATATTGGCTACAGAACACTACAGGACAGTTATTCTGCTTTATATTGGCTACAGAACACTACAGGACAGTTATTCTGCTTTATATTGGCTACGGAATACTACAGGACAGTTATTCTGCTTTATATTGGCTACAGAACACTACAGGACAGGACAGTTATTCTGTTTTATATTGGCTGCAGAACACTACAGGACAGTTATTCTGCTTTATATTGGCTGCAGAACACTACAGGACGGGACAGGTATTCTGCTTTATATTGGCTGCAGAACACTACAGGACAGGACAGTTATTCTGCTTTATATTGGCTGCAGAACACTACAGGACAGGACAGTTATTCTGTTTTATATTGGCTACACAACACTACAGGACAGGACAGTTATTCTGCTTTATATTGGCTGCAGAACACTACAGGACAGGACAGCTATTCTGCTTTATATTGGCTGCAGAACACTACAGGACAGGACAGTTATTCTGCTTTATATTGGCTGCAGAACACTACATGACAGGACAGTTATTCTGTTTTATATTGGCTACACAACACTACAGGACAGGACAGTTATTTTGCTTTATATTGGCTACAGAACACTACAGGACAGGACAGTTATTCTGTTTTATATTGGCTGCAGAACACTACAGGACAGTTATTCTGCTTTATATTGGCTGCAGAACACTACAGGACGGGACAGGTATTCTGCTTTATATTGGCTGCAGAACACTACAGGACAGGACAGTTATTCTGCTTTATATTGGCTACAGAACACTACAGGACAGTTATTCTGCTTTATATTGGCTACGGAATACTACAGGACAGTTATTCTGCTTTATATTGGCTACAGAACACTACAGGACAGTTATTCTGCTTTATATTGGCTACAGAACACTACAGGACAGTTATTCTGCTTTATATTGGCTACAGAACACTACAGGACAGTTATTCTGCTTTATATTGGCTACAGAACACTACAGGACAGTTATTCTGTTTTATATTGGCTACACAACACTACAGGACAGGACAGTTATTCTGCTTTATATTGGCTACAGAACACTACAGGACAGGACAGTTATTCTGTTTTATATTGGCTGCAGAACACTACAGGACAGTTATTCTGCTTTATATTGGCTGCAGAACACTACAGGACGGGACAGGTATTCTGCTTTATATTGGCTGCAGAACACTACAGGACAGGACAGTTATTCTGCTTTATATTGGCTGCAGAACACTACAGGACAGGACAGTTATTCTGTTTTATATTGGCTACACAACACTACAGGACAGGACAGTTATTCTGCTTTATATTGGCTGCAGAACACTACAGGACAGGACAGTTATTCTGCTTTATATTGGCTGCAGAACACTACAGGACAGGACAGTTATTCTGCTTTATATTGGCTGCAGAACACTACATGACAGGACAGTTATTCTGTTTTATATTGGCTACACAACACTACAGGACAGGACAGTTATTTTGCTTTATATTGGCTGCAGAACACTACAGGACAGGACAGGACAGCTATTCTGTTTTATATTGGCTGCAGAACACTACAGGACAGGACAGTTATTCTGCTTTATATTGGCTACAGAATACGACAGGACAGACCAGTTTATCTGCTTTGTATTTGCTGCAGACCTCTAGAGGACAGACCAGTTTGTCAGCTTTATATTGGTTACAGAACACGAAAGGACAAGCCACTACAGGACAGACCAATTAGTCAGCTTTGTATTGGCTACAGAATACGGCAGGAGAGGCCAGTTTATCTGCTTTGTATTGGTTACAGACCTCTAGAGGACAGACCAGTTAGTCAGCTTTATATTGGCTACAGAACACGAAAGGACAGACCAGCCATTCTGCTCTATATCGGCTTCCAAGTAATAAAAGACAAGGCAGTTGTTGTGCTTTATGTCGACTGTCTGTCTGCTTTAATGTCTGGTAGCCGATATTAAGCAAAATAACTGACGACACCCCAGTCATCCTACTTTATGTCGGTAATTAGAAACTATAGGACAGGTCAGTTATTGTACTTCATGTCGACTACCAGACACTGCAAGATATATGCCAGAAGGTCTGCTTTTAACTGGCTACTGAAACTACATGACTCACTAGATTGTCTGCTTTATGTCGGCTATTGGACACTATAGGACACATCAGTTATCCCGCTTTACCTTGTTGCAAAGTGAGGCGACAGCAGGCGGAAATCTAAACAAATTTTAAATGTAGTTAATAGCGAACCGCCAAGAAAACGTAGACAAACGAATCACAAGACAAAACACGACGCGTTTCGACCTCTTAGGTCTTCTTAAGGCAAGATACAAGATATAAGGCAAGATACTCAGGACAACGAAAATGAACGAGCAATCTCTTATCTTCATTCACTTCAGCGCAAGATGGGCGTTGAATTCGTTTGCTGTGAATCCAACCACCCTAAAGGTCGAAACGCGTCGTGTTTTGTCTTAGGATTCGTTTGTCTACGTTTCCTTGGCGGTTCGCTATTAATCACATTTAAAATCCGCTTTATCTTGTTTATAAGACACTACAGAAATCGTCAGTTATTCTGCTTTATCTCGGTTATTAGACATTACAGGAGTCGTCGGTTATTCTGCGTTATCTCGGATATTAGACACTACAGAAATCGTCAATTATTCTGCATTATCTTGATTATTAGACACTACAGGAATCGTTAGTTATTCTGCTTTATCTCGGTTACTAGACATTGCAGGAATCGTTAGTTATCCTGCTTTATCCCGGTCATCAGACACAAAAGGGCTCGTCAGTTATTCCGCTTCATGTCGGCTACCAGACCTACATGACCAGCTGGTTAATCTGCATTATCTTGGCAACAAGACACTACAGGATACGCCAGTTTTTTTCTGCTTTATTTCGGCTGAAAAAACACTTATAGGGCATACCAGTCATTCTGCTTTTTGTTGGCTACAGAACTCTACAGAACACACCAGTTTTGCTTTATGTTGGCTACAGAACTCTACAGAACACACTTGTTTTGCTTTATGTTTGCAACAGAACTCTACAGAACACACCAGATTTGCTTTAGATTGGCTATAGAATCCTACAGGACACGTCAGTTATTCTGTTTTATGTTGGCTACAGAACTCTACAGAACACACCAGTTTTGCTCTATGTTGGCTATAGAACTCTACAGGAAACATCACTTATTCTGCTTTCTATCGCTTATAAAACATTACATGACACAAGCTAAGTTTAGCTTACAAATACGCTGGCTACGGACTGTAAATGCAGCAAAGGAGAGACATCTCTCCATGATAGAAACTGAGTATGAATTATCTCTGTAGGAGACACATAAGAACAATCTGTAAAAAAGTTAATGAACACAAGCAATATGTATTATAAGACACAGGCACGCACTAACGTACACACATGCTTCAAAGGTCTTCATTTTCAAGGGACAGCATCGCGTCAACAACAAAATTGTTTGTAGTGATCCCATTCCGTCCCATGTACGAGCGATATGATTCGGCGAGAGCTGATATTTGAATTGAAATATGAATCTGCGCGCCAGATCCTTGATTTTTGTTTTTTTTACTTCGCATACACTTGTGTAAAGAAAATAATGCATTTTTTTAAATGTAAAACACAGAAGTATTTTCATACCTAATCTAAAGTAGGGCTACAGTCGAATTTCGCATATTTCCTTTCACAATGAGTTGATGAGAAGTTTCTCAGCACAGCGCAAGTGTTTTGTTGTTGTTGTTGTTTTTCCTAAATTATCTGCGATTTTTCATGTTCAGCGCTCAATCATTCAATCTGCGTCACTTACACATGTACAACTGATTAGTTCACTTGATTATATTTGTCACGTGCCTTTTTATTTGTGAAACAATCAGCCACCCACACACCCACATACACACAGAAAAGACATACACACACTCCAAAAGCGCGCGCGCGCACACACACACACACACACTTTCTCAGTGTCTCTCTTTCTCTCTCCAACAATACTAAATTTCGGCCAGTCCATTTACTATTCCATAAAACAATCTTAACCGACTTCAGGGATATAATTACATCTCTACCTCATGCATACACTGATGTCAACAAAGATGGCTGCCATACATTTGATTGTCACAGAGGTCGTCTTAGGCAGATGACCATGGTACGCCGTACGATGAGCGAATTCATGAGGGTGAAGAATGCCCATGGATGCATGATACGTAATCACCGCGTAGTACCTTTACTTCTCAGCTAAATTAAATTCCAAGGTTTACCATTGCTACGAATTCTAATCAATTCTAATAACTCACATTCAATCCCAAGATTTAGGTAGCCACATTTTCTCCTCGGGTATGTCTGAATACGACACCGGCAGTGTGCATGATGGTTTTTCGTGCGTGCGTGCGTGCGTGCGTGCGTGCGTGCGTGCGCGCGCGCGCGCGCGCTTCTGGTCCAGTGTGTGCATGCGTTCAGATACGTGTGTGTTTTTGGAGACAGGTGAGAGAAAAGGCAACAGGGTTGGAATGGAGAGGTGTAGTGGGAGAGGGTGGCAGAAACAGTGCATGATTATGTGTCTATTGAAATGAACTGGATTCGTAGTTGTGTAATAAACAATGTTTTATTTCTAGATGTCATTTCAATACGTTTTAGCCATATTTCATGGTACTTTTTCTAGATGATACTGGGTTCATGGTACAATTCAGTATCATGTTCTCCTCTCTCTCTCTCTCTCTCTCTCTCTCTCTCTCCCGCCCTCCCCCCCCCCTCCTCTACTCTTTCTTTCATATCAATGATTTTTCTTCATTGACGCTTTAATTGTTTGTAGCATCTACTGTAAAGCGCTTACTGTATTTCGTTTTCGCATGGAGTTTTATTCCGCTATAAAAATAAGTTATTATTATTGTTATTATTTCCATTGACATTATCATTACTATTGCTACAAACTAGTCCAATTATGCCCCAGATTCTCATCGTGAAACCACATACTGTGAGCTGGAATTTATACAACAGACACCTCACCAAGGCTACATCAAAATGTTGTTATGCTCTGCATAATTATGCGGGGATTGTCTTCAGTCGTGACAAGCTCCTAGCATAACACCATCAGTCTCCAAAATCCCTCGAAGTCAGAGGGTGGCTGCCCACGTAGCATGGTAATCAAAAACGGTCACACACGTAATGTTCTCATCCCTAGCTGATGCATTTGTACCATAGTATTCAAGTACCTCGGCTGTTAGGATGATCCCTGGAGTCTTCTAACCAGGGTACGATATCAATAACAACATACAACAGACAAAAATATATTTCGCTGCACACTGAAGAGACACCTCGTTTTGAGATATTCCATGTGATGTGCTTCTCACGCTTTTTTCTTCTGATTAAAGAAAATAAGTATTTTTCATTAAACCTGTCTGATATATAAAGGGTTCACGTAGTCCCATACCATAGCGTTGAGAACTGCTAGATGTTCACCATGTGAAGTGCTGATAAAGTGCCGATGCTGTTTTCAAGGAAGCATATTTCTTCCATTACTTTCAGGGGAAAAAAAGGAGTTCTTAGGAGGAAGAAATGTGCCAGGCCACGTGACGAGGAGATCGAGAAAGCCTGTAACTGCATTTTATGAGTTGTCCTCAATCACCTGTTGTTGACTCGTGAGGATGGATGGTTTTAGAGCTCCCTTCCCCTCCTTCTCCCTTCCTCCCCTCACTCCCACCTCATCTCCTCCTAGTGTTTAGCTGGCAACGTTTACAAGCGAAAACGAAAGATGTTTTACAGAATATCGGTCAAGAAACAAACAAACAAACGAAAAGTTGAATCATTGTCTCAGTGACATACAATTTATTTAAGTCATGTCCAAAATTCGGAGATTCATTCAAAACATGACCACAAGAATTTGTTCTGTTATTTGCCGGCACCTTCAGATTTACGCATCCAACGATGCTTGTGCCTTGCGTTTAAATGTCTTCTTTTTTTCACAAAACGCTTGATGCAAAATTTTCTGGTTGCGCTTTTTATATCATATGATG
>CM065714.1:17201773-17206773 GCA_033310375.1 Conus canariensis | reverse complement strand
TGGGTCATTTCGCAAAGTTGCATGTTCGATTGACGCTGTTGCGCAGCAAAGGCATCGTCGTTTTCGCTATCCATCTTAGTGTGTTGTCGTCCTGGTGGTATGGGTATAGTGAATGATAGAACCCTTTCCCCCATCCTGCTGGGATGGGTTCTCCTTATTGCTATATCACGGGGTGGGGGAGGGAGGGGCGTGGGCGTTAATCTGATTGCAACAAACCGACCCTCCTTTCGCTCCCTCTGGTTCACCCACTTCGCCCGCCCCCAACGCGCGCGAGCGCGCACACACACGCACACACACACACACACACACCACACACACACGCACGCATGAACACACACACAGACACACGCGCGTACGCACACACACACACACACACACACACACAACACACACACACACACACATTTCACACACACCACCCACACCATCCCACCCCCACCCCACCTTCCCCCGTATAGACACTCCATCCATTTTAAGACCAATTTTTGTTTCTTGACCATTTTCCCCAATAATCAATATTGTCACTCCTGAAAGAGGGAAACCCTGTAAGACCGTAGGATTTTCGGAGCTCTGGTTCCAAGGTGCCTCTGTACCCGCTGTTTTGCTTTTTTTAGGTCACTGCATGACTCGATCTGCCTTAAGTCTCAGTGCGTGTTGGCCGCGCCTTTCTGAGGCGAAGCCAAAATGGGAGCGAGTTTCAGTTTCAGCGGTATTTTGACAGCCCAGCCCACTGACTACTCGGAGCAATTTTCTGGGTCGTTACCTTGTGCAGCGAACCCCCCCCCCCCCCCCCCCCGCCCCCTCCTCTCCTTTCCCCTATCCTACAAAACAGAAGCAAAACCCATGATGTAACCATCCGAAGCACATGTCATGCAGCGTTTTAAAGCAGATGAAAATAGGCCGTGCAGAGGATATCAGCTATTTCGCTTATTTTTCACCCCCCATCGAAAAAAAATACCAACAATATTTCTCTCTCTCTCTCTCTCTCTCTCTCTCATCACACTCACCACACACACACACACACACACACACACACACATACATATACACACGCACAGAAGAGAGAGAGAGAGAGAGAGATTAGATTAAACCTGATAATGTATCACACGCACAACACATAAAAAGGCCATGTGGGAAAGAGATAGTATGGACAACTAGTGTCCGCTCAGTGCAGTGTGTAATCTGGTTAGCCAGTCACCGCATGACAACAAAAACTGGCTCCTTGTATTATGAAAAAAAGATAAAAGAAAACAGAAAAAAGTAAATTAACAAAAAAAACTCAACAACAAAGACCGACAATGGACCGCAAACGCTGGGGATTAAAAACCATGGACAACGGTGACGCAAGGTAAAATGGAAAAAAAAACTAGTTAAAGAAACTTAGAAGAATTTATCGGCACAGCAATTTCAGATGGCCGAAATACAATGTACATATCCCCAATGGAGGGTGAATAAAGAGTGAGGCACAACGCAAAATAGAGGCCCGTGCAAAATAGCAGACCAAGTGTCCTATACCCTAATTGTGAAACGAAACCATCTTTCTGCTCCATTAACCCGTGACGCTGTCGAGATCAGGCGGTGGAGAACATGGATTGTATGTAAATGTGCTGAGTGTCTCTGGCTTACAGGCGGCATGTAACTCTGTGATTTGTGCATGTACACTGGCACTCGAAAATACATAACAGCGCCTGCTGGACTTGCGGCTAAACAGTTTGTTGTCTGTGTGCTCCAATCTTACTACCTTTTCAGTTCAAAAAGGCAAGGTGCGCTGTCGGTACTTTGACAGGATAAAGTAGTAACAGGATAAGAAATGGTAGAGAAATAAAAATGGCGAAAGGGGGGGGGGGGGGGGGGGGAGGGAGATAGAAGAGGGAGAGTGGAGGTAAGAATAAGTTGGAAAAGTACTGGAAAAAGTATGATTTACTGGATTCAATTCAATTCAAGTTGTTCACAGCCGGAGCTGACAACACGGAGCCATATCAGGACTTTCACAGCCGTCCATGAAAAGGTAGTGAAAAGCAAAAACACAAACGAACGAACGAACAAACAAACAAAAAATCGTCAGTTAAAGGTGGTGGTAAAAATGTGGAAAATGTAGGAGTGGTGTAATGACAACAACAACAACAAACAAACAAAAACAGAAACAAAGGAAACAAAGCAGTGAAAGCAGTGAAAAACTTACAAAGTAGGCATGAAAAGAGCAGGAAAACTACGAATGGATGGGAAAGGTTGGAAAGAACGGAAATCATTTAAGTTTAGGAATGAGAAAATCAGAAAATGATCACTCATCGATCCGCTTACTATTCTCTAAAAAGTCTCTGTCAGCCTTCACGCCCTGTCTTCACGGTCACCTCAGTTTCCTTTGTCTCCCCACGGCTATACCCTTGGTGAGGTTCTGTCGGGGCCATCGGTATCGGCAAATTTATGGAAGCTGTCGTTGAACGGACGCGGTGGCGTCCTCAGGAGGGAGAGCTGATTCCGCTGCTGAGCCATTGTTGTCGTCAGTAGGGGGGCTTAGCAGTGGTGTCCTGCGTACGTTGGATCAGAACAGGCACCTGTGGACACCACCGAAGAGACTTGGCAGAAGTGCAGTGTCTCCTCTGGTGGGTTGCCTCGTGACGACTGGAACACTGATTGCTCCCTGTGGATTGCTGGTGCCAGGACTGTGGTGGGACAAGCCAAGCTGTGGTTGTGGCCGGACAGCCGATATGAGCAGGGTGTGTGCAATGCCATTAAAGTGACACAGTAGAAGAGGCAGCAAAAAAAAAAAAAAAAAAAAAAAAACAGTGAAAATAGTAAGAAAAGTGGAACATATAGAGAAAGAAATGGTAAGAAAATGAAGAAATCACAGTCACGGTAGGAAAACAGAAAAGGTAAGGAAAGGAAAAAAATGGGAAAAAAAGAAAGGGAAAGTAGAAAGGGTACGGAAATTAGGGGAGGTAGTGAAATCAGGAAACGGTATAGAAATAAAGCAACGATAAAGAAGGAAGGGAAATGCAGGAAACGTATGAACAAATAGGGAAATTAAAAAAAAAACTATAGGAAAGGTAGAAAAAAATGGGAAAAAAAAATGAACATGTTGGAAATGTTGCCAATGGTTAGGAAGAGTACGAAAGCTAGGAAGAGGAGGAAAGGGTATGGGGTAGGGGGGGGGAAGGGGGGGGGGAGCCGGAAAAGCAGAAAAATAAGTAAAATGAGGAAAAGGTTGAGAATATAGAAACGACAGGAAAATTTGGAAAAGGTAGGGAAAGTAAGACAACGCAGGGAAAGAAGGGGAAAGAGGGGAAAAAGGCAGCAACAGTAAAAAGATCAGCAAAAGAAGAAAACAGCAGGGCAAACAGAGAAGACAGGACAGTGTGGAAAGATAGGGACAAAGTAGAAAGAGCAAGGAAAAGTAGGAAACATAAGGAACGTAGGAAAGTTAGGGAAAGTAGAAACACCAGAATAATAGTAGAGAAAGTCGGAGAAAGGTAGGGAAAGTAAGAACACACTATAACAAGAAGGAAAAGACAAGGAAAGTCACTACAAAAGACGAAAGTCACTACAGGTAGGAAAAGTAAGAAAGCAGGGAAAATAGTAGAAAAAGGAAAGGAATGTCAAAAAAGTAGGGAAAAGCAAGAAAAACGCGAGAAGAATTAAGAAAAAAAGGTGGGGAAAGTACGAAAAAGTAGGAAAAGGTACGGAAAGTAGGAAAAGGTGAAGAAAGGAGAAAAGGTAAGGAATATTGGAAACGGTATGAAAAATAAGAAAAGGTATGAAAAATAGGAAATGGTACTGGGAATAGGAAAAAGCGGGAGAAAATAGGAAAAAGTGGGGAAAGCAAGAAAAAAAAAGCAGAAGAAAATAGGAAAAGGTGGGGAAAGTAGAGAAAAAGTGAAAGGAGAAAATAGGAAAAGGCGGAGAAAGAAGAAAAAAAGAAGAAGATAGGAAAAGGTGGGGAAAGCAGAAAAAAGAAGGGAAAATAGACAAAGATGGAAAAAGCAGGAAAAAAGAAGGGAAAATAGGAAAAGGTGGGGAAAGCAGGAAAAAAGGAAAAATAGGAAAAGATCGGGAAAGCAGGAAAAAAGGGAAATAGGAAAGGTGGAGAAATCAGGAAAAAAAGAGGAAAATAGAAAAGGGAGAAATCAGGAAAAAAAGAAGGGAAAATAGGAAAAGGTGGGAAAAGCAGGAAAAAAGCAGGAGAAAATAGGAAAAGGTGGGGAAAACAGGAAAAAAGGAGAAAACAGGAAAAGGTGGGGAAAGCAGGGAAAAAGGAGAAAAAAAGGAGGGGGGAAAGCAGGAAAAAAGGAGAAAATAGGAAAAGGTGTGGAAAGCAGGAAAAAAGAAGGGAAAATAGGAAAAGGTGGGGAAAGCAGGAAAAAAGAAGGAAATTAGGAAAAGGCGGGGAAAGCAGGAAAAAAGAAGGAAATTAGGAAAAGGTGGGGAAAGCAGGAAAAAGAAACGACAATAGGAAAGGTGGGGAAGCAGAAAAAGAAAGAAATAGGAAAAGGTGGGGAAAGCAGGAAAAAGAAACGACAATAGGAAAAGGTGGGGACAGCAGAAAAAGGGGAAAACAGGAAAAGGTGGGGAAAGTAGAAAAAAGGGGAAGATAGGAAAAGATGGTGAAATTAGAAAAAAAGGAGGGAAAATAGGAAAAGGTGGTGAAAGTAGAAAAAAAGAAGGGAAAATAGGAAAAGGTGGGAAAGTAGAAAAAAAAGGGGAAAGATAGGAAAAGGATGGTGAAATTAGAAAAAAAGGAGGGAAAATAGGAAAAGGTGGTGAAAGTAGAAAAAAAGAAGGGAAAATAGGAAAAGGTGGGGAAAGTAGAAAAAAAGGGAAGATAGGAAAAGGTGGTGAAATTAGAAAAAAAGAAGGAGAAAATAGGAAAAGGTGGGGAAAGTAGAAAAAAAGAAGGAAAATAGGAAAAGGTGGGGAAAGTAGAAAAAAAGAAGGGAAAATAGGAAAAGGTGGGGAAAGAGAAGAGAAAAAAAAGGAAGGGAAAATAGGAAAAGGTGGGGAAA
>CM065714.1:17191773-17194273 GCA_033310375.1 Conus canariensis | reverse complement strand
ATGTAGTGTAGCGTATATGGACTAGTCTGCACGTAGTGACGCCTCCTTGATGAAACTGAAAACTGAAACTGAAACCGTTGTGTCCATGAAACAATACTCCCTTTGGATTCCATTCTATCCCACCTTCCTTCCTTCTCCTCTCTAAAGATGAAATATTTGACAGTAGCTCACTAATTACTGATTTGGATGGGGATCAAAACTGAGGTCGCCATGACAACAGGTCAGGATGACCTACTACTTTGCGACCATAAGCATTGCTCTTACGATGATCAATGGAATTAAGTATGACATCATCAAACAAATATGAGGTTTCAATCCACTTTGGTCTGATTTTGCATGAAAGGCCTCCATCCTTTCATGATGCATTTTTGTGCTGATCCGGTCGGAAAAACTGGACAACAGCATCTCTTTCATGATATCCAACCAGGAGTCAAACAGTCCCGCGAGATATGGATACCTGCTGCGTCGGTCGGGTTATTGGGCATCGCGTCGTTGCGCTATGACGGTTTGTTGAGCTCGTTCTTACCGTACGTCGTGCGTTGAAGAACACACGCCAGCACTCAGAGAGAGAGAGAGAGAGAGAGAGAGAGAGAGAGAGAGAGAGAGAGAGAGAGAGAGAGAGAGAGAGAATACGACTAAACCTGATGCCACATATCATCCGACACGATACGGTCACAGCAGTTGGCTGGGCTATGATCAACATTAACATGAACACGGCTTTCACAGCCTGTCATGAACATACAAGCTGACACAGCAGGTTTGTATTTTGTTGATACAGCAAACATGTCCCCTCCCCTTACCTACCTCACTACCATCACCAAACCCCATCCCTCCTCCCCCCCCCCCTCCCCGAGTGACCAGGAAGAAGGGTGAAAAACGTATCATGTCTGCTCGGTACAGTTACAGTGACAGCCAGAACTGGGCGGAGACAAAGCGATTCTATTCTATTGCCTACCAGTCTTCCCACAACCATTGACCCATTCCTCTCATAACTAACTATACAGCATAGCAGAGGGAGAGAGTTGAGGTGGGAACGAAAGAGCGAATGAACCAATTTTTTTTCTTCGTTTTTTTCCCCCTCTCAGATCCAGCCCGTAAGAGGACAAAGGCAAGCAAGTTTGAAGCAGGCAAGCGATGGAAGAAATGCATGTATCTCCCCAAACCCATCCCAGTTTCCTCACACCGTTCCCATGGAACACGTACAAGATTCCTCACCTCCTAAACAGGTACATGTTTACAACAAGAGAGAGAGAGAGAGAGAGAGAGAGAGAGAGAGAGAGAGAGAGAGAGAGAGAGAGAGAGAGAGACACCTTCATTCTACAGCTAAACGTGATCCCAGTTTATCACCTAACACGACAAAGTCCCAGCAGTCAGCCGGGCTGTAATCAATGTAAATATGAACACGGCTTTCACAGCCTTGTCATGAACATACAAGCCAACACAGCAGGCCCCTATCTGGTAGATACAGCAAACGCCACCCTCGTCCTCCTTGCCTCCCCTCCCCAACCTCCCCCACCCCACCCCTGGAGTGATCAGGAAGAAAGGTTAAAAAAAAAACCGTATCAAGTCTACTGGGTACGGTTACAATGACAGCCTAAAACCGCGGCTAGGACCAAGTGATACTTTTCTACTGTTGAAAACATCCATCACCTTTCCAGTCTAGCAACAACCACTGTCTAATTCCTCTCCTAACTGCACAGCATAGCGGAGGTAAGGTAAGGTAATGTTGCTTATAGCCCAGTCGACCGCAAAGGGCCATATCAAGGCTGTCACCACGTTAAATCAACTCACAAATCATTCATTCATTCACACAACTCTTTAAAATACATCTTCTAAAAAAACCCACCCGAAATTTTGATTAAAAAAAATCTTTCCACTGTAAAATCTCAGATCCGATGAAAAAAAAAATGTTAATCTCTTTCAAGAATTCAAAGATCGCATCTCTGAACAAGATTTTCATGGAATCTGAGATTTTACAGTGGAAAGATTTTTAGCAAAATTTCGGGTGGGTTTTTAGAAGATGTAACGGAGGGAGGGAGTGTGGGTGAGAACAAAAGAGAGAATCAACCAATCAAACGTTTTTTTTTTTTTTCCCACATCCACAAGTAAAGGGGAGACGGAGGGGCGAAGGGCTGGGAAGGGGTGGGGTGGGGTGGGGGGGGGGTATGCAGTCTAGAAGCAAGCAAGCAAGCAATAAATGAAATGCATCCTGCCCTTAAGAATCATCTCTGCCCCCCCCCCCCCCCCAGTCTCACCCACATCCGTCTCGCCCCATTCACCCGCCCCCTCCCATCCCACTCCCCCACCGATCCCAAGAAACACGTACAAGGAAACGTAAATAAACATCGCTGCATTTCCCTCACCTCCTAAACAGTATAGAATCGCATGTTTACCACAGAGAGAGAGAGAGAGAGAGAGAGAGAGAGAGAGAGAGAGAGAGAGAGAGAGAGAGAGAGAGAGAGAGAGAGAGAAGACAACGACGACGACAACGACGACGACG
>CM065714.1:17179273-17189273 GCA_033310375.1 Conus canariensis | reverse complement strand
TTTAATCAATAAGGCCAAAGCCAATTTGAAAGGGTGTGAACAATGACAATGAATGTATGATACAAAATGTGAATGAAACTGTCATCCCAACATCAGCATGAGAGAGAGAGAGAGAGAGAGAGAGAGAGAGAGAGAGAGAGAAGACAGACAGACAGACAGACAGAGACAGAGAGAGATAGAGAGGCAGACAGACAGAGACTGAGAGAGAGGCAGAGACAGATCAGAGAGACAGATACAGAGAAAGACAGAGCATGAGAGAGACAGACAGAGACAGAAAGAAAGAGACAGAAACGGACAGACAGCGACAGCGACAGACAGACAGACGGACCAAAAAAAAAAAAAAGAGAGAGAGAGAGAGAGAGAGAGAGAGAGAGAGAGAACTAAGAATATACCTTTTTTATTTCAGAGAGAAAGAGAGAGCACACAAGAAAGGTGCCCACAGCAAGACGATTGATGAGTCCTGGACAGCTGGGGTAGGGGGAAGGGGGGGGGGGGGGGGGAAGGGCAGGGGAAGGAGGTGGCTTCAGAAGCATCACCAACGACAAAACCCTAAAATCTTTTCGCCCAGTTTCCCCAACGTGTCACATCGGGGAAACATGACCGTACACCACACCACACGGTGGAAATTAACGGGCAGGAAGCCCCCCCCCCCCCCCCCCCCCCCCCCGCGACGTTTTCACCATAGATTGGTTTCAAATCCTGATTTCAAATCCACTCCTTGTCTGACAGCCTACATGATGAACCGCAGACACGTGCACGTGTCAGCCACTGTCTGGCTCCTCCTTTTGTTTAGGACTGGCAAAGCAAGACCCTTGACAGTGACCCAGTTTACTGTCCTTGGCTATACAGCCCATTTGAAAAGGAAGGAGTAGGAAACTGGAGGCGAGTGGGTGGTAGATGTCGCACGAGAATTTTCTTTTATTTCTGTGACTATTGCAAAGAATCACACGCGCAAAAGCAAGCACAGAGCTCAAATTTGTTTAGTACTATTCCAGTTAGTTCGCCAATCAAAGTACCATTCACCACTTCACCTGAAATGTCTTGGTGGTCTGTTCAGAATAAAACTACCAGCTAGCTGTGCAAATATTGGTCCTGCCATCGTGTCATCAACCACTTGCTTTCTGCGCATCATTTCCGATTCAGAGATAGACAAACAGACAGACAACAGACAGACAGACAGACAGACAGACAGAGAGTGAGACAGAGACAGAGATAGAGACAGAATGGATACATTTGCAGCTTTTAAAATTGAAATATGAAAACTTCGGATAAACACAAAACTGTTAAAATGAAAACAAAAGAGGATCATTGTCCACAGTTCAGTTGGACATAGCTCTGAAATGAAGCATGCAATAAATAATGTCTTTAGCTGTAAACCTAACCCCCCCCCCCCCCCACCCCACCGCTTTCACTAATTCCCCTTGTTCGAGTTCTCAAGTTCGCAGTTTCCTTCTGTGTCCTTACTAAACTTTGAAGAGTATACATATTTTGTGAGTAAGAACATCACGTCATTGTCATTTAGGAGTACACATATTTTGTGAGTGAGAACTTCATCATTTAAGATTACGAATGCTTAATCTTTTTGTTCCTCTTTTTTAATTCAGAGACGTTAAGGCGCCCCCCCCCCTTTTTTTTTTCTTCTTTTTTTATTTGTGTGTTCCTCAGTGTTGCAATTACGGAGAAATCATTTTCATCTTAACAGTCCCACATACATATCGGACAAAGAAAAAATGTGCATACATCAGTAACAAACTTCATTATATTTGCATTTGAATCTGAGAGAGAGAGATGCAGATGCAAGAGAGAGAGAGAGAGAGAAAGAGAGAGAGAGAGAGAGAGAGAGAGAGAGAGACAGACAGACAGACATAGACAGACAGGCATACAGAGAGAGAGAGAGAGAGAGAGAAGAGAGAGAGAGAGAGAGAGAGAGAGAGAGAGAGAGAGAAGAATATACCACTTTTATATTTTATTCAACATCTAGACCCAGTGCCACTCACCCCCACTCCACCCCCCACCACACTACGACCTCAGCGGGTCAGCTGACCTATAAACATCACAGCCATGTACATGGCTAACACGGATCATGGACTGAGTAGCGACAAGGTTCGTATCTTGTGTAGATACAGCAACCTGCCCCCCCCCCCCCCCCCTCTTCCCTTCCCCCCCTCATCCCACCGGCTGTCTCCCACCTGCAGTGATCTGGAACGGCATTGCCATAGTATCAACAGTACACAGCAGGACTGCCATGACTTAGCCAAGGCATGCCCTGGACCCAACGATACTTTGTGCTATCAGCAAGACAGCAGGTTCCCCCTTTCCAGTCTACCTACAGCCACTGGCTAGCGCATCACCTAAATGTGCAGCGCAGTGGAAGTGCGGGGGTGGGGTGAGGGGTGGGTAGAGGGGGTGGGTGGCGGAGGGGGTAGAAGAAGGGATAGAAGGGAGAGAGCATTTGTAAGATACAGGGGAAGGAAGTGCATAAACGCACGCTTAATTATTCACAACCGGACTACCTCCTCCACACAAACACCTTCAAATACTGCTCAACAGTCACAGCAATGCACACAATCAGTTCAACTCTTATGTACATCATTAGGTTTAGAGGGTCCATCCAGATGAGGTTGTTATACAATAACATCACTTCGTTTGTTCAGACTTAAACCTGTATCTATTAAATGCAAACGGTATGCCTTCCTGTATGACAATAAGCTTGGTTTGTGTTTAATGCGGTCATGTATTTCATTCCATAAATTTACTACCAGAATGAATAAGAAAAGGCATAAAAAGATTAGTTCTTGGGAAGAGGAATGCGGATATTACGTTTGTGAGGGAAGGAGAGGGCGGAGGGTTTTGAAACATCACCTCTGACAAAATGCGGACCACTTTCCACTATTTCACCTCTAGAAGACCAGACTAGTGACGCCAAACCTCACTCAACCGTACACTACAAGGTGGGGTTTGTAGCAAAAACCACCAATCTACACTGTGTATGTGTTTTTTTTTTCTCGGCAGTAATAAATAATAAAAAATAAAATAATGTTTAATTAGAGATATAACAATGAATTAAAATTGAATTTTTTTCTGATACCAGACAGTAAACCGCAGCAGACTACATCAATAGATTAATTCTTTTTTTAACAATTATTTTCAATTTTAAATTTTCTCTTTTTTTTTTCTCTACCTTACCATCATACTTCAGAGCTACAACTATGTATCTCTGAACTAATTTATATACAGAGATACATGGTTGTTGCTCTGATAATAAATCTTAAATAAATGATAATGAAAATAAAGAAACTTAAAAAAAATGAATAATGAATAATAAATCAGACCTATTCTCTGACAGTCTACATGACGAATCCCTGAAACTTGCTCTCCTTTTGTCTCACTGTTTCACTGTTGAAAAAAGATATATGACACTTGAATGGTTACTGTCTTTGGCAAAACAACTCTTGTGACAAAGAGGAAGGTGTGTGTGTGTGTGTGTGTGTGTGTGTGTGTGTGTGTGTGTGTGTGTGTGTGTGTGTGTGTGCGTGGATGAGGGGGGGGGGGGGCAGGAGCTGTGGAATATACCAGATTAATCTATTTCAGAGATAAAAATGGGGAATCACATGCGAAAAACAAGCTCGGAGTTAAAACTTACAAGACTAACGAAAAGAAATTATTTAACATGAACTTGATCAACTCGGTCATCCAAACAGAGCATTGTTCGCCAGTCCTGTTGTAATATTGAGATTCATCGTCGTAATGGAATTGTTTATAATACCTTCAACTACAAGCAAAACATTGCTCCAACGGTCCAGTCATGTCTTCAACCACTTGCTTTCTGCAAATCACACACTAGTCTCAGTTCAATATCATACTTTGTGAGAACAATACAAACATCATCATCATCCAACGATCAGACGCCAACAAAGTCCATTCTTTTTGCCTCTCTTAAATACAGCAGAGTATAATTTTCAAAGTAAAAAAAAATCAGCTTCTAAACTGTGACTACACATCGGAAGAAACATCAGGATAAACTGTTCGTATATATCCTCTTCAAGCTTGAGTTTGCATTTAAAGCTCGGGGAGGGAGAGAGAGAGAGAGAGAGAGAGAGAGAGAGAGAGAGAGAGAGAGAGAGAGAGAGAGAGAGAGAGAGAGAGAGGAGAGAGAGAGAGAGATGATGATGATGATGATGATGATGATGAATGTGTGTGAGTGTGTGTGTGTGTGTGTGTGTGTGTGTGTGTGTGTGTGTGTGTGTGTGTGTGTGTGTGTGAGAGAGAGAGAGAGAGAGAGAGAGAGAGAGAGAGATGATGATGATGATGATGAAATGATGATGATGGATGAGAGAGAGAGAGAGAGAGAGAGAGAGAGAGAGAGAGAGAGAGAGAGAGAAGAGAGATGATGATGATGATTAAGAAAGAGAGAGAGTGAGACAGACAGACAGACAGACAGAGAAGAAAAGAATGAGAAATGATGATGATGATTATGATGATGGATGAGAGAGAGAGAGAGAGGGAGGAGAGAGATAGAGACAGGCAGGCAGACAGACAGAAGGGGTAGGAAAGAATGAGAGATGATGATGATGGTTGAGAGCAGACAGACAGACAGACAGACAGACAGACAGACAGAAGGAGAGAGATGACGATGATAATGAATGAGGGAGAAAAAGGGAGAGAGAGAGAGACAGAGACAGACACAGAAAGAGAGAAATGGAAGGAGGGAGGAAGAGAGAGCTACTGACGGGCAGAGGGAAAAAGAAAGAAACAAAATGGATAGAGGAGGAATGGATAAAAGATAGGGAGGGAGGGAAAAAAGAGGGGCGAGAAAAGATAAGAACTGAGAAAGGAGGAACAGGAGGAATAAGATGGAGGGGAGGAAGGAGAGTATGGGCAGTGAAACGTCCCAAGACAGAGACAGGTAAAAATAGACCTAGAGTGAAAGGAGAACAGACAGAAGGAGATGGAGGGGGTGGGGGTGGGGTAAGGATGGGTAGGGGAGGGACAGAGTGTGGGAGAAAGATAGAGTGGGACAGAGAGGGACGGGACACAGAGAGAGAGAGAGAGAGGAGGGAGGGAGAGGAGGGAAGGAGAGTGAGGGAATGGAGAGAGGAGAGAGAGAGAGAGAGAGAGAGAGAGAGAGAGGTGGAGGGAGGGAGAAGGATGAAAAAGATAGAGAGGGGGACAGAGCGAGAGAGGGGTAGAGGGAGAAAGAGAGAGAGAGAGAGGAGAGAGAGAGAGAGAGGAAGAGAGAGAGAGAAGGAGAGAGAGAGAGAGAGAGAGAGAGAGAGAGAGAGAGAGAGAGGGAACGTACAAGAATTTTCCCGACAGCAAGACAATGGATGAGGTTGGGATTGGGGGGGGGGGGGGGGTGGCGGGTAGAGGGGGAAGAGTTGGGTTTTCAGGAAGGATGGAGAGGTAAGAGAAGAGAGGGTGAGGGGACTGGAATAGCTCAGTTGGTAGATCGCCGGACTTGTAATCTTGGTGATTCTAGGGTTGCGGGTTTAAATCTCCGCCGGGACGTTACGGTACAGGGCGATTTTTTTCCCTCGGAGTTAACATTGGTTTTGACTCCATTTCCCAAACAGTCGTTCAAATGAGACTATAAACCGAGGTTCCGTGTGTGAACGCACGCATAACATCTTGCACACACGTAAAATCCCATCACCAACTTTCGGAAGAGAAGGCCAGTTTGGCCGTCGGTATGGATGACACGTTACACATAGCATGCACCCTGCGTGAGAAATCGAAAGAATGAAGGAAGTGAGGAAACTGAGCGAACGATATTGACTGGATGACACGGGAAACGACTGCATGAAGCGCCGACAGGCAGCTGTTCAATCGACACTACCCAGGCAGGCAGCCCGTTGTGAACACGAGAGTGTGGATTGTCAACGCCTAGAACCTTTGGCAAGGTGCATTATACATGCTATGTTGTTGTTATTGCTATCATCATTATTAGTATTATCATGATCATTATCATTATTATTATTATTATAAACATCACCACCGACAAAATGCTGCACGCTTTCCAGCCATTTCACCAGTAGACTAGACCAGTAACGGGGAACATGACTTAATCGTATGTACACCGCAAGGTGGAGATTAATGTTTCACCTGGGGCTTGTAACCAAAACCATTTATTCTCTGACAGACTACAACAGTTCCCAACAAACGTGCACGTATCAGTCACTGTCTCGCTCTCCTTTGTCTGTCTCACGTTTAAAGAAAGACGCATAACACTTGAACAGTTACTGTCTGTAGCTAAACGGCTCTTGTGACAAGGATTGAAGGCGTTGAGTGTGGTGGACGGGGAGTTGCAGGAGCGATGGAGAGTACAGGATTAACTCATTTCTGAGAAGAAAAAAAAACCCAGTCATATACGTACAACAAGCATACAGTTAACATTCACCAGACTAACCACAAAATGTTTTTCCAGTTCACTCTTGCAAACTGGACCATCAAAACAGAGTAGGATATTGTTCACCGATTGTCGAACTTTTCAGATTATTTTCACAATAAAGCTAAAAATTGGTCCAGCAGTCGTATCTTCGACCATTTTCTTTCTGCACGATTCACAGTTTGTTAACGTATTTTGTGAAAACATTGCATTATCATCCAACATTAACATGCTGACTAAGTTCTTTCTTTTTGCATCTTTTAAATTAAGCATTGTACAACTTTGTCACAGTTTTCTTTTCTGTTGCAACTAAAAAAAACCGAGTCATATTTTCTAAACTGTGCCCAATCATTGGATAGGGAGAAATTGTTCATATATATGCCTCAAATTCAGTTTGTTTGCATTTACAGCTCGGGCGGGGGGGGGGGGGGGGGGGGGGGGGCAGGGGGGGGGGGGGGGAGAGAGGACAGACAGACAGACAAATAGACAAACAGAGACAGAGACAGACTGAGAGAGACACAAACAAAGAGGGTGGGGATGATAAGAGAGACAGACAGACAGACAGACAGACAGACAGACAAACAGACAGACAATCCACGACAAAATTGGGTAGGACGTCACATAGGCAGACTGAAGATGAGCAGGGTAGACAACGTGAAGACTGCTCCAGTTCCACCACCTCTAGCCTGTCGAATATGACTGGGGCCTGGAAGCTCTGGAGAACATCGACTATCTACGCCTTCGTCACGCCAGCCTGACAATCTCCAGTCATAGGACGATGATGACTGATGACAGCACGGTGAACAGGTACAGGATAGTGCATGTAGGCTGCAGCTTGGATGCTACTCAAAAAGCAATAAAGCTTTCTCTGTATGGGGTTTGTCAATGTCCCCTCGACTATCACAAAACCTGCTCGGCATTTACTAACTGTACGAAAGGTATTACACTGGTCTGCCAAAAAGCCAACGCTGGCATTGACTGAATTGTTTGAACTTGTCAGGCATTTGGTCTGCCTATGAATACGGATCTAGCATCTTGAATGTTCCTCGAAAAATTTTGCATAACTTAATCGCCACATTGAGAGTTAATCAGACTAAGTACAGCTGTCAAAACAATCTATCGTTACGACTGACGAATCTCCAAATGGACGAGACGTCGTTGCTGTTTTCGTTTCTTTGAAAATGTCCAGTCACTTTTCTCTATCATTGCTAATCGTGATTCTGCCGTTAAAGGTTCTTTTGTCAGCAATGGGAAAGCTAAAATACAAAGAATTATTACCATCACCCTCGCAAAGTTACCGTAGCTGTGTTTCTTCAAGCCGCCAGGTACCCTTCCTTCTCCCCCGCCCCTGCCTCGCATACACCCATCCCAAATCCCCACACCAACTCTCTTTCTCTTTCCCTTTTCCCAAATTGCAGATAGGCTATACTTCTCAAATTAAGATAAACATTCAACTTTAAATTCAACACCATTTTCAGAGACATTTGATATAAGTCTTTTCCTTTAGTTTTTAAAGGCCCACAACAATATGTTCTCCAACCTTCTTTAAAACTTTTAAAGACCTGTATGAACCCGCCAGTGTATGTTTGCAGAGCAATACACGTACAAATTTCAAACATCAAAGGTGCTGAACAGCAACACACACACACACACACACACACACACACACACACACACACACACACACACACACAAAAACTCACTGAACTCTTTCAATATAAACTCCCACTGTAGGGCTCAGCAATGATGGACGATTCTTGCACCAATTTAGTTAAGAGAAATTAATAAGCTTACGATAAAACTAATATGACATATCTTGAGACACGGAAGAACATGTTATGTAAAACCTTCTCCCTTCGCCTCACTTTAAGCATTGAGAGAATGGCTTCAAAACTGAAGACATCTAGGGCAATGAGTGATACCTGCGTCTCGTTCGCTGCTTTAGCCGGCGCTGGGAACGAGTTTAACTAGTATTCGTTTCAGCCGTAATACAAACAGCCTATAAATGATAACATAAAAATCGTATACGAAGCCATATGTTACAAAATATGTTCACAAAAATCGACAACCGATGTCTGAATAGTGAAGCAGAAGGTCACCACAACATAGCAAATAAGCATTAAATGAAATCAATGGACATAAAATGACCGCACGAAACATAGACGATGAGGTAAAATGGAAGGTGTAAGCCAGGGAATGACGGATAGGAGGACACATCTATATGTAAGTGAACGTCAGCGTGTGGGAAGCAGTTCATAAACCCACACTGTCAGTAACTTTGGGAAATGCTGAAATCCAGCCCAGACTGTGGTGTAAAAGTTAAAAGCATAACAAGACGTTGATATTGTACTAGTGACAGTCCTCACCTCCAACACAGGGCGGCGTCAAGTCCCTGCCCTTAACATCCTCCACCACAGCGCTGTCCGCGGTCACTGCCCACAAAGCCAGCAGCATCAGCAGCACCCCACAGAAGAAGACCCTGCCACTGTTCTCCATACTGCACCGGATCTCTTCTGACCACGGATGAATCCCAACGTGTGTTCCTCAGACCACACTGATTATCTTCTTATCTTCACGTCCGCATGCCACTGAGTACGATCGATGTCTGCACTGTGCGCGTGCAACACGGCCACTCACGTTGTGGTCCGGTCGGCCCTCTGCCACTCGAATGATGGATGCGCTGAGAGGTAATGTGCAACTAACAGACAGCACACACACATACACACCGGCCCACCGTGTCTGACGCCACACACAAAAATAGGACGTATCACATCTCCTTGTTCCTCCCCCTCCACCTCCTTATCTGCAATTCTTCCTCCTCTACCTCCTCCTCCTCTACCTTTCCAGACGAGTTGTAATTTCTCACACGATTCCTGTTCCAGACACGGTCTCGTCTTCGCCCACACCGACACCGTCGACGAGAAAATAAAATGATTATTTTGGCTGCGAGAAGCCGGCCCGGCCCGATGTCGGGGTGTGCTGAGGTCGTAAATCTGGAAAACTGCTTTGAAGGCCGGGACCTAGATAAGCACGTGGAGTTTGAGATCGTCAGGTGTCACAGCGAAC
Source organism: Conus canariensis (assembly GCA_033310375.1). Lineage (NCBI taxonomy): Eukaryota > Metazoa > Mollusca > Gastropoda > Neogastropoda > Conidae > Conus > Conus canariensis. The sequence continues at coordinate 17,179,822 of CM065714.1, read as the reverse complement.
ACGCCTTGCCAGTGGAGCAAAACATCGTATCGACTGGCCGCTAGTTTGGCCTACCTGGCTTTTCCCCCCCTCTCCTCTCCACGTTGGCCGGGTTTGCACAGGTTGTACAAGGTCTCACACTCACCGGCTCACGTTCTGTGCTCGACCCAGTTCTGTGCGAAGGTGCTCGATCTGTGTACGGTTTATGATAGGTTATTTGACCTCCGTTTGATAAGCGCGCGAACACCTTCCACACCCTCTCTCTCTCTCTCTTATTCGAGCACACACACACACACACACACACACACACACACACACAACACACACACAATCACACACACACAAATCAACACACACACACACACACACACTCTAAACCTACATCCCGCTTACACATCACTAAAATATAGCCTTATAGCAAGATCGAAGAGTTGCCCAGAAAGTAGATTAGGAAGAAATCAGGCTACACAAAATAAAGCGAACGAAAACACCACATCATCACCACGCACACCTTAAACTGGAAGAAAACCGTGGCAATGATAATGGAGATTTAGTATCGGCGCACGGGAT
>CM065714.1:17161773-17174273 GCA_033310375.1 Conus canariensis | reverse complement strand
ATCTTGTGTTTGTGTTTCAGACAAGTTACTGACATATGAATAGATTAGTACAGTTGTATACTTCACTATCAAAGAATGAAAATGAGAAGCTCGACTTTCTGTTCTGAAGTTAAAAGTTGAGTTATTTCAAGGTTAAAAGTTAATCCTCTAAAATTCCTTAGAATCGACACAATACTTTTTTTTGGCATGATCCTGCGAAACGGATCCTGTGTCCGCCCCTTGATCCTGATCCGTCCCACATATCCGGACCAAATTTAATGGGGGATCATCTTTGGGTCCATCTTTTTGAATGGGCTTCAAGACAGTCTGCGTGATGTAAAGCGTTAGGATATTTTGCTTACGCAAGATACATAGATTACACATCGTGTACGTCAAAGGTATGTAAGGCTTTGAGAATATGCTCATCTTGTTACACTTTTACCACTGGACACACACACACACACACACACACACACACACACACACACACACACACACACACACACCACACCGTTCTGTATTGTATTGTATTGTATAGTATTGTATTGTACTGTGCAGTTTTGACCTAAGGAGAAGATTTCTTTCTCATCATTACAGATTTCTTTAAATCATAAGAATTTTGTTTATTTCTATATTTTTTTACCTCTTCCAAATAAAAGGATTGGAATTTGCTGTTTTTTTCTGCATGAGTGTCTCTTTCAGCTACTTACTGTTCAGTCTACTTCATCTCTGATGCAGACAAGACAAATGTTTCTGTAGAGGTACAGGGACGAAGAGGAAAGCTTTTCTGATTGTCATTTTACTTTTTACCCCTCTGTGCATCATAAACTGAATTATCCATTGAGTAATTCGCAATTCTTTTCGTGCAGTTTTGAAGGGTAGGACAAATACATGAGTCTTGCATGCCATAGCAGTACTTTTCATACGTTGAACACACCTAATCTGAGTGTTCAGCATCTCTTCCTCCCCATCCCCTCTCCCCCCTTTCTCTTCTTCTAAGCAGTGTGCATGCACTAGATATGCGAAGAGGCCATTCCCGGTGTAGCTGGCACGTAGGCTGGCATGTGCACCTCGTCCTTCTCACCCCCATACTGTCAAGGTCTATATTTTTATTTTGGGCCCGGAGAGAAGAAACACGTCTCGGGTATACAGCCTTAAGCCTGTTGTTATTTCCAGCGTTATCTCACTCCATCTCTCTGCAGGTGCTTGCTTCGGAACGGTCTCTCTCTCTCTCTCTCTCTCTCTCTCTCTCTCTCTCTCTCTCTCTCTCTCTCAAACACACACATACACACACACGCGCGCGCGCGCACGCGCACGCACCCAAGCCCTCACGCACGCACGCGCACACTCGCACAAAGATACACACACACACACACACACACACACACACTTACGCACGCACGCACGCCCGCGCGCGCGCGCACACACACACACACACACACACACACCACACACACACTGTATTGTATAGCATTGCAGCTGTACAATTTTGATGTAAGAAAAATTGTGTCTATCCTATCATTATAGATTTCTTAAAAACATGATTGATTTCTTCACATTGTGTCATTTTGTGTTGCATCATAATTCACTTGATATTGCATTGTATTGTACTGTGAGCGGGTTTTTTTTTTTTACTGTATTATATGGCATATTATTTATTTGCATTGTATTGTATTATGTCGTTTTGTTCCTTCACACTACAGTTTACATCTAGAACGGAGCTCTTTACCGGTGGACGACCTATTAGCATGATGCAGCACCTCCACCCCCACCCCCTCCCCTTTTGGTCAAAAGTTCTGTGAAATTGGAAAGAAACAACACTTGGTTTTCGATCTGTGGGTGTGCCCATGAATGTATACGGAATTAAAACTTTTTTTTTATCCAGGAGGGGGGGATTCGTCTTCTTCTTCCTCGTTCGCCATCCCGTTAGATGAGCAGCCCAGTGTCCTCGATGAAGGCTGCCGTCCGTCGCAGCTCCTCCAGGGTGCCATACAGCTTGGCTTCCACTGCTGTCGGTGTTGGCCAGTACTTTCTCCTGGATGCTGCATACGTCGTACAGACTTGAAGGATGTGGTCAGTTGTCATTGGTCCCTCACTACAAGGGCACTCTCCACTCTGTCCAATGCCAAATTGTGTGTGCATGTGGTGGAGCAGGCGATTGTGTCCAGTCCTCAGGCGGAAGATCTTGACCTGTTCCCGTCGTCCCAGCAAATGGTATGTGTCTTCTGGGTTGTATTTGGGATGCAGGAGGCGCCATTTTATTCCTTGTTGTGCCTTGATGATTGTCTTAATTTCATCGTATGACACCAGGTTGTTGGCCTGCTCCTTCTGTGCACCATCTTTTGCCAGAATGTCCGCTTTTTCGTTGCCTCTGATGCCACAGTGTGCTGGTACCCATTGTATCACCACTTTCTCCACTCTGGCACTCAGGGCAACAAGGGCTGAAGTGATATGGTTCTGTTCTTTGCAGCGGGAGTTCGTGAGGGCTTGGAGCACGGAGAGAGCGTCAGAGAAGACCACCACCTGCCCTGTTGTTCTTTTGGAGTTCTGCAAGACTGTTGTGGCTGCCTCACAGAGGGCTTCTCGCTCAGCTCGGAAGTTGGTGGAGTATTTTCCTGTTGGAATTGCAATTTCTTCATCTCCGTCTTTGTATCGAAGGAAGATTCCAGCTCCACCATCCCTCGTTGCCTCTGTGGCGGAGCCATCTGTGAAGACATGGGTCCAGTCTTCCTGGGGATATTGGTTGCAGATGTACTCCATGGCCAGGGCCTTCCTTTGGGTGTCTGACTGTATTCCTCTCTTCTCCACTCCGGGAATGCTGGTGACGACTGTTGGGAACACCTGCCTCTTCCAAGATGGGTGGGTGACATTTGCCGGGATAGGCTTTGCTTCGTGTTCCATCAAGACTGGGCTTTGTCTTTCAAGGCGTCTTGACTGGCAGATGAAGCTGCCTCTTTTCAACCGGCTCTTGGTGGGTCTGCTCATTCTGTTGTTCATTGGATGGTTTTCAAGGCGTTTGAATTTTGCTGCTTGGATGAGGATCTTTGTGTCCCTTCTGTCCTCTAATGACTGTAGCCCAGTGGTCTCTTCCATCTTCAGGATTGGGGTGGATCTCATGGCGCCAATTATGACACGCTGAGCTTGGTTCTGTATCTTATTGAGGTGGTTGAGGTTAGACTTTGCAGCTGATGCCCATGCTGATGTCCCGTACTCAACTACAGGTCGGACTCTCCCTGTATAGAGTCTCTTCAGGATACGTTCGTCAGCCCCCCAGTTCGTCCCCGCAAGTTTCCTCATGATCGCCAGTCTCAACTTGGCCTTGCTACAGCATCTGGTGATCTGCTGTTTCCAAGTGAGCCTGCGATCAAAGGTCACTCCCAGGTAGGTAGGTGTGGGTTCCTCTGCAAGCCTTTGGTTGTTCAGTGTCAGCTTCGCCTCTTGCTTCTTGCTGGATAGGCTGAAGACTGTGTAGGTTGTTTTGCTTGAGTTGACAGAGACAAGCCATTCCTTGGTCCAGTCGCTGATCTTGTTGAGCGCAGTCTGGAGGCGTACCTGTGCTGTGGTGGTGTACTCTTCAGAGCACCAAAGCACCAGGTCATCTGCGTAGATCGCTCCTCTGACCCCTTTTGGCAGTTCTCTGACGATGTCATCTATGAAGATGAGGAACAACGTTGGCGAAAGGACTCCTCCTTGTGGTACTCCCTGTCTCAGCACCTTCTTCTTGCTTTTCTGGCCCTGAATCTTGACTCGGGCTTGGCGATTGTGTAGGTACTGGCTGATCCAGGTGTACATCCCCCCAGACACACCACATCGCCGTAGTTTGAGCCTAAGTCCGTCCTTCCAGACTTTGTCGAACGCCTTCTCCATGTCAATCCAGACAGCAAGCGTGTTCTTCTTTTCTTGGAAAGCGTCCTCAATGCTTTGCGTGATGAATGTGATCTGGTCTTCTGTTGATCTGTGTTGGCGGAAGCCTGCCTGTTCAGGGCTCAGCAGCTGATGCTCCTCAAGGTGCCAGACAAGCCTTGTGTTGACAAGTCTCTCCATCAGCTTCCTAAGCAGCTTGTAAGGCTGATGGGTCTGTAGCTGTCAGCCTTCGACTTGTCCTTTCCCTTTTTGTGAATGGGGATCATGTCTGCTTCGGAGGGGGGATGAGTATGCCCATGACTGTGTAGAGAAACCACATTAGTTTTTGTTTTGTTTTGTTTTCTTTTCTTTTCTTTACTTTTGTTTTGTTTTGTTTTCTTTTCGTTCTTTCCTTTTCTTTTCTTTTTGTTTTCTCTGAATGCCTGTGTTTTCTCTGAATGCCTGCGAATCTCATAGGAACCGCTCTTGCAGCGTGTGACTATGTCCATGAATTAATGTACAAACGAGTCTTTTCAGAAGGACACTTCGTCTGTCCTGAACATGGTCATAGAAATGACAGTTTTTCGGTCTGTGATTATGCCCATGAAGTTGTATTGATACTACTCTTGTTCACTTCTTCGGTCTGAGTATGCTCATGAATCTGCACAGAAAAACGCACTCCTTTTTATCTTTATCTGTAAGCATGCCCAGAGATTTGTCACACACACACAACACACACACACACACACACACACACACACACACACACACACACACACACACACACACACATTTCAGTCCGTTAATATGTCCGTGAATTTGTGTAGAAATCACACTTTATTCAGTCTGTGATTATGCCCGTGAAGCGACATAGAAACCACCACCCCTACCCTCCCGAATCGTTTGAAATGGCTTCTGGTCTCCAAATGGAAAATAGAATGCCGCCCAAAAGGATATTACTTCACTGTTCAGCTGGTGTGAACTCACCGTCCCGCAAATATTATCCATCTAGTTTATGTGAAGAGTTTTGTGTATACCCGATATCCATCTAGTTTATGTGAAGAGTTTTGTGTATACCCGATATTCATTTTACAGCCTCCGAGAGTATGATGGCGAAAAGGTGTACGCTCTTCGCCAGACGACACTGGACGGCAATTTCAGAAACGACGAGATAAACACGGCAGTCGGGGAGAAGATGAGTTATGAAACGGCGAATTGCTCCACCACCAGCCCATCAGTCTTTGAATTCTTGAAAGAGATTAACATTTTTTCATCGGATCTGAGATTTTACAGTGAAAAGATTTTAAACAAAATTTCGGGTGGGTTTTTAGATGTAATTTAAAGAGTTGTGTGAATGAATGATTTGTGAGTTGATTTTAACGTGGTGACAACCCTGAAATGGCCATTTACGGTCGGTTGGGATATAAGCAACATTACCTTACCTTATCTTAGCCCATCCCCTCTTTCACCCCCCCTCCTCCCCCACCCCCCTCACTTCTCGATCCTACCATCACCTCCCACCCCTGTATTGAAGACGGCGACTAGCGTTATAGGAGAGTGAGGTTAAAAAGACCATCTAACAGTAAGCATTTACGATCAGACTGTTAATATATGAGGTTGGGCAGCCAAAATGACTTTCTAAAGTTGGGCGTGTGTAGGGATTCGAACCTTCAACGTCTGACTGCAAAAGTCGCTGCTCAAAACTGGGCCAGTTAAGCAGATAGGGATTGGGGAGGGGGGAGGGGAGTTATAAGAGATGCGTGAGGAAGCCAGGACTTCCGGGTACTCAGATAGCGTAAGTAGTCACATCACCTAATTCACAGTCAGAAGTCGTGGGTTCAATTCCTGTACGCGCCCAACTTAAACAAAGATAATTTTCGTTGCCCAGACTACAATGTATGTTGTCGTTCTGGTGGTATCAGTCTAGTGCCAGACAGTCGTCTCCAGCTCCCCCTCCCCCCCCCCCCCCACGCCCTCTCTCCATGGATTATCCGTCCTTTTGCCGGATTTTCTCTGTTGGGTGTCGACGTCAGAACCGAATTGAAAGCCGCCGGAATGTTACTCTGTCCTATGTCTGCCCACACACATGGGTGGGGGTAAGGGGAATAATTGAGATGCGTGGGGGGAGACCTGGCAGTGGCATGTTAAGCCTATCAATCTGACACACCTCCTCTGAGAGTTCCTGATGAGGAGCTGACTCCCCGCCGGGTGAAGTGGAATCCATTGTGTCTAATTGACAGCGTGCCAGTAAACAAGGGCGATGACCCCTGCCTAAAATACTGAGACTGAAAAGTGGTTCACAAAAACAGGAAGGGAGTGGGGGTGGGGACGGTGATGCTACTCTCCTTCTCTCTCTCTCGTTCTCTTTCACCCACCCACCCACCCACCCACACACACACACACACACTCACACACACACACACACGCACACGCGCGCGCGCATACAGACACATATTCTACATTGTAATGTATTGTGTTGTATTGTATTGTATAAATTAGAATTTTGACGTAAGAAAATATTTCTCTCTCATCATTATAGATTTCTTAAAAAAACCACAAAACAAAACAGATTTCTTCACTTTGTATTATATTGTATTCCGTCATTCACTTGGTATTACATTGTATTGTATCGTCTGTATTGCATTGTATTGCATTGCACTGTATTGTTTTATTTTTCCTCATCCCAGCACTTTAAATCCAGTACCAGGGTTCTTAACTGATGGACATTTCATTAATATGCCGGGGCACCCTCGGCGTTTTCAGTCGGTTATTCCCCGAAAAGGGAAAACTAAAAAAAAACAACAACCAAACAAACCTTTTTTGTCTGTAGTATGTCCATGAATGTGTATAATAACCAAACTTTCTTCCAGTGATTATGCCATCAGTCTATACAGACACCAGACTTGTTTCTGTTTTGGTTTGTGAGTATGTCATTCAGTCTCCTAAGAAACCACGATTTATTTCAAAAAAGGATTATTTCATTTTGATTCAATTGTTTCTTTCCTTTTTTCTTTCCTTCTTTCTTTCTTTCTTTCTTAACATGCACAGCCAAATGTCTCGAGTTTGATTCTCATAGAGGCCAAACATAAACAAAGATCATTTCCGCTGTCCACCCTACCTACCGAGTTGTCGTTCTGGTGGTCTCAGCCTAGTGCCAGACAGCCCCTTGTATACCCTTTCTCCTGGGATGGTCATTCCTCCTGCTGGGAGGTCTCTGGTGGTAGGTTCGACGTTAAACCTGAATGGAAAGTCGTCGGAATGCTGTTCCTGTCGCAGGTCTGCCTACGCACACTGGGGTGGGAGGGGGGGGGGGGTGATAGCTGAGGTGCGTGGGGGAGGCACATTAATGCCATTTCAAACCCGTCACCGCCGTCACACGTCCTCTGACTGTTCCCGGTGAAGCGATCACTCCCCGCCGGGTGAAATGGAATCCGCTGCGTTTCATTGTCAGCATTCTTCTTGACACGGGTGGTGACCCCCCGCCTGAAATACTACGATTGAAAGGTGGGTTAAAAAAAAGAAGTGTGTGTCGGGGAGGGGGGGGGGAGGAAGGGAGAATCTCTCTCTCTCTCTCTCTCTCTCTCACACACACACACACACACACACACACACACACACACACGCACCACACACAGCACACACACACACACACACACACACACACCACGCACGCACGCACGCACGCACACGCACCACACACACACCACACACCACACACACACACACACACACACACGTGCGCATTTGTTCAAAACCCGGAAGTGGGATCTTAGACTTTCAAATGCGTTTTAAATCAAGTCATCGTTCATGGAAAGGAACATAACAGTCTGCAATGCCAAGACATAAAACACTTCATTTCAGTGAAATGAGAATACTCTACGACGACGTTTTGGAGTGCTTTTTCGACCTTTTGCCTTTTTCTTTTCTTTTGTTTTATTCTTTCTTTTTCTTTTCTTTCTTTTTTTCAAATATACATGCGAAGCTTTTTTCCTTATTTCGTAAATCGTCATTTAGAAGATCTGGATTACTTAAAAAAATTCTGGCCTTAAAAAATATGGCGGAAGCTGTAAGAAAAAAAAAAGTGGGTCTCTGAAACGAAAACTGGGTTAAGAAAAAGAAGATCCTACTCGTGACCCCACTTTGCTTTTATGTCAATACACAGGTGTGCCCGCGCGAAAAAACACAGGAGATAACGCCTAGTCAAATTACAGTGTAGAGCACTCCCGGTGGGAACTTGGCTCAGCTCAATGAAATTTGGGTACATTCATTTTGAAGTCCACCCCCGCCAAAAGAGATGTGGCGGACGATGACAAGCACCCCAGGAGAGTGAGAGTAAAAATACAAACGGGACTTCCCATCAATCAAAAGACTTGACTATTTTTGCAGCGGACGGGGGGTGGGGGTGAGGGGGGGGGGGGGGAGTAATGGCTGAACGAAATTCGACAAAGAATTCCATTTTGATCTTTAGCTCCAAAAAACGACATTTGCCTCGTTCACGTTGAACATGAACGGATTTTTAGACTGGACGATGCTGAACTGAAAAGTAGATAGAAAGCTAAACTAGCAGGGGACTAACAAATAAAACAAGTAGGGTAACTCTTGCTCCCATGCTGAAATAAGTACACACCCATAACTCCAATGGAGTTGCTGGCGTGTACTTATTTCATCATGGGAGCAAGAGTTACCCTACTTGTTTTTTTATTTACTGTTTACTGTTCCCTGCCTCATATCATATTTGCTTAGTAGGGGAGTGGGTTTTCTTTTTGTCTTTTGTTTCCATTGTTGTAAATTAAATTTGTCCTGCCTGAAGAAGACCAACATATCAAAACACATTGTGTCTGTTTGGTAATTTGTTCATTCATTTGGTCGCTCGTTAATTCTATCGTCGCTTTTGGTAGAAAGAGCCATCGACATTCACGTGTTGGAGTGGGAGGAGTGGGAAGAAGGATGATGCTAAGAAGAGAGAGGGGGGTTATCAAATACAAGGCTGTCGCCACCAGAACGAGAACACACCGAAATAGAGAGCCAGAATAACAGTTTTCATGTAACACTATACTGGCACAAGCAGAACAAACACGCTTTAAGGTAGGTGGTGAAATGAACAATTTGGCAACAGCGAAATTCGAACACGCAACGTCTGACTTCAAAATTCGTTGCTCTGCCACTAAGGCAACGCGGTGCCACTAAGGCAACGAGGTGCTCCAAACAAACACCCGACCCGTTTTTATTTATGGCTCAGACCCGGTGACTTAAACTGTTTTTGGGGATCGACCGGTTCACTGAACTTTCCGCCAGGTGAGAGCCAATGAGGTCAGTGGGACACCCTGACCTAGATGCGCAGAGAGAAGCCGCGCCGGGAGAGTCAAACTACTGACTGCTTTACCCTCCAACCAGAGCGCGTTATTGTTTGCTCGGCGCACGTGAAAAAAAAATAAATGGAGAGGATTTTGTGTTTGACATCTAAAAGACAACATAATTACCTCGTTTGTGTAGAAGACAAAGTGAAATTTAAACGGGAAAAAAGCTAAATCAGACACTAGATTGTTACAACTTCACGTCACTCTTCGTTTCTTACTCTTTCATTTCAGTCTACATGCCAAGATAACTATTTCGCCAAATTGTGTCAGCGTTTTTGCCATTGGTACCAAATAAAAGTAATTCGCCCTTCTGGGCTTCCACAGACAGAACCTGGCCACTGCGTTTGAAGGAAATAAGACTCGACACATTTGATTTGATGGATTCGTGACGTCTCTTCCAACCATAATTCAATGCATGGCTTGGTCTGTGGCCGACGTTCAACCAGCTTGCCTTCCAAATTACTACCGGTAACTCGCAAACCAAAACAAAAGGGAAGAAAAACAATAACAGGAAATGGGAAAAAAATGAAAAGGGGAAAAGAAAAGAGGGGGAAAAAAGGAAAAAAGTGAATCAAATTGAACAACTATACTTCAACACAATACTTATGGAAAAGATGGTTTCTACCCTAAACTACGTTACGTTATTGTATAAGTTTCTCTCGTGTTTGTAAAGTGTTCACATATTCTTGTTGATGATGTGATTGCTGTTTCCACTCCCTTCCTCCCATTTTCCATGTTATTCATTTTATTTTTCTGCTACTGTGTTTGTTTTTTCGGCTTTTTTTTTGTTTTTTGTCCCTTTGTTTTTGTCTTTCTTTTTCAATGTTTCCTTAAAAAATCCCAAGCACGAAGTGAAATGCTTAGTATATTGTGAATGTATTTAACCGCCAATATATTGTAAATGTCTATTTGAGCACAGTATAAGCCTAGGGCTTGTTGTTGCTCATTCGTCCTGTCAATTATGAAGGTATTCTGCTCATTTGTTTCTGAAATAAAAGTTATTTAAACCAAATTACTACCGGTACTGAAGTATTATGAAACCGTGTGTGATTTCACGTCATAACCGTATCCTTTCCCCATTGCTTTGCCTTCCACAATACCGTGCACTGGACACCGTGAATCTCTCGCAACAGACAGAACCTGCAATCATTTATTGCGCTGTGGGATTTATATTGAACACGAAATGAGGCAGGGAACAGTAAACAATAAACAATGACCAAGTTTTCATATTCATAATATATTTTCTTAATTTTATGTTCCCACTTTCTTCATCTTTAACTCCCCCCCCCCCCCCCCCCCCCCCCCCTAAGTTCAAATCTTTGCCAAGTCATTACTGTGATGACAGAGGGATTGTTGGACTGCACTTGTTTTTCCTCCGCTATTAGATTGTTCGTCTTTGCATTTGTCTGACTTATTCAAGTTTAGAAGGCTGTGCCAGTCTTGAATAAAAGTTACTCTGAGTTAGGTTTTCTTATGGGAGCAAGCGTTACCCTACTTGTTCATTTTTTTTAAAATTTATATTGTTTAACCAGTGCACACCTCATCTTAATACTTTAACCGTGAGCCGTGATGGGTGGCGATCAGCTGTCCGCAAAGGTGCGGAGACCTGTGAAAGCAACAGAATTGCTGCAGCTGAGCAGCTCAGGATGATCAGGAAGACCAGTGTCAACAGATCTCCAGCTGCTGCCACCATCCCCTGTCCACACTGTGATAGGTCTTTCCAGGCGCAGATCGGCCTGACCAGTCATCTACGCACTCACCTCCGACCCTAGGATGACTAGATGGTCTTCGTCGTCTCGACGGACAACAACAACAACCGTGAGCCAGTCCGATATAACACGTACTGATATGAATTTGTCATGATTCGTTACATTCGCAAAGGAGGTTATGTTTTCTTCTGTTTGGCTTTGTTTGCTTGTTTGTCAGCAGGATCACACACAGATCTATGGAACCTACGTTGACCAAATGTGGTCCAAAAGATGGAACATGGCCCGGAAATAGACCAGTTGAATTTGGCATGGCTCTGGATCCAAGATCGAATGCAGAAAGATCGACTTAATATGATTACATCAAACCTATGGAACCGATTCTGGTGAAATGTGGTGGCAAGGTGGAGCAGGGCAAATAACAAATAATGCTTCTGTTTCATTTTGGTGCCGGTCAGTAAGAGGAATCTGGATCCAAGGGTGAATCCATTGACTGTCAGCCAGATAACGCGCAAATCACTGAAGCATCTCTCTGTTACTGTACGACTGATCGGTCTCTTCGCCTCTCTCTCTCTCCTCTCTCTCTCTCTCTCTCTCTCTCTCACCTTCCTCTTTCTCTCCCTCACCCCCCTCTCTCTTACACACATACAGAATAACACACACATAACACACACACACACGCGCGCGTACACACACATGCACACACACACACACACGCAGACACACACACACACACACACACACACACACACACACACACACACACACACACACACACACACAACACACACACACACACAAGCACTCTCTCCTCTCTCTCTCTCTCTCTCTCTCTCTCTCTCTCTCTCCAATTTACTCTTATTCATGATCGACACACATTTTGTACTACAGTACAGTCTACACTGTGGTTAAAGCCACGAGTATATCAACAGAAACAGCTGTTGGCATTCTGCGTAACAGGCACTTGAACAAAGATAGGCCACATTCTCTCTCTCTCTCTCTCTCTCTCTCTCTCTCTCTCTCTCTCTCTCTCTCTCACACACACACACACACACACATATGCACGCACGCACGCACGCACGCACGCACGCACGCACGCACGCACACACACCAACAACAACACACACACACACCACACACACACACACACACAGAGTATACTGACCTATGAGATTTTAGTTCTTCAAAAAGCGAAAAAAAAAAAAAGAAAAAAAAAGGAATCAAACAGAGAAAAAGTAAAACAAACAAACAAACAAAACTAACAACTAAACAAACAAAAACCAACAAAAAACCCGAAACAACAATAACTACGAAGGCTAACTACAAGAATTGAACAAAAAAACCCTTACCCAACAGCTGAATCACGATTTCTTCGGGCACCAATCATAACGAAGTTTACAAAATGTGGCGAATCGCGTAGGTCGACTCATAAATCAACGTCTTTATAACTGAAAAATGGCAGGGATGAAACAAAAAAGAAGAAAAAACGACGTTGTAACAAGCCCCGGATTGAGCTTTTTTTTCGTATAAAATCCATTTCATTTTTTTTTCAGCCTTGGTATGGCCCTTCGCGGTCAACTGGGCCACAAACAACATTAATTGAATAGAATCTTCA
>CM065714.1:17146773-17154273 GCA_033310375.1 Conus canariensis | reverse complement strand
ACAATGGCATCTGCCAGGGAGCAATTATGTCCCTTGACGCCTAAATGGAATGCCCTGTGCGTGCCTGTACCCTATGTAAACACAGCTCAGGCTTCCAAGGGTGGTGCAGGATTGCTCCTAGCTGGTTTTTTTCGGCAGTTGAGGACAGTACTTCTCTGGATCCTAGCCGCACCTTCGGGTGTTTTTTGTTGTTGTTGTCTTGACTTACGTGAGTGAAATTTGTTTTGGCTGTATGTATCGATTTGTTCTGTTTATTTATTTGTTTGTTTCTCTGATTCATCAGTTCGGGGATTTTCTAGAGGTTTTTGCCAGGACATCTCCCTTTTTGCCTTGGGAATTAGTTCGTTCGTCGAGTACATGTTGCACTAAGGACCTCCAGTAGATGTAAGAGAGAGAGAGAGAGAGAGAGAGAGAGAGAGAGAGAGAGAGAGAGAGAGAGAGAGATTGAGAGAGACAGCGAGAGAGAGACAGACAGACAAACAGATACACACACACACACACACACACACACACACACACACACACACACACACACACAGAAGAAGAGAGAGAGAGAGAGAGAGAGAGAGAGACAGAGACAGAGACAGAGACAGAGAGACAGAGAGAGAGAGAGAAAGAAAGAGAGAGAGCAAACATTTTAATTGTGCTTGACATAAATAATAATCAATGCATGTCTGTCTCTTGATCCTAACCACTACTAGGGGCAGGGAAGTCATAACGAAGGAAGTTAAGGGACACCAGTCTGAAGACATTCAATGGTTTTCAAAGATCCCTTCTTACCCTCTATGGTTTAAACCATGGTTATGCTTGAGTAGAAAAAAAACAACCCTGAAAAATTGACAAGAAAACGACATTAAAAGTTTCAGTCTCAGTTTCATGAAGCAATGTGTAACTGTAGATGGACTAGTACATATGTGCTACATCACATTAATTTAGTCGTGAGACGAGAAAAAATTAACAAAAATATTAACACATTTGGGTTATGGATCAAGGTGAGACGTAGTAGTTGCCTAATCTGTGTATTTAACTGACGGACAGATCGGGTGAGTCTGTGTTATGTGTACGTCATCATTGTCATTTATACGTCACTATGAGCCCATGTCATGAGTCTGTGTTATGAGCAAATCATCATATGTGTGCTGTGTGTACGTCATCAGTCCGTGTCATGTGTACGTCATCATTAGTCTGTGTCATAAGTAAATCATCGTATGTGTGTCGTGTATACGTTAGCATGAGTGTGTGTCATGTGTATGACATCGCTTTTATGGTTTGTATGTATTTGTATTTCGTCGGACAGGCAGATCGTGTGTATGTCTAAGCGGGTACATATGTATTCTTCAGCATGCTATTTGATTAAAATCTACGCTATTTTACCCCCCGCCCCCCCCCCTCTCTCTCTCCATGCACACACACACACACACACACACACACACACACACACACAACATATATAATATATATATCTGTCTGTCTGCCTGTCTGTCTGTCTGTCTGTCTATCTATCTATCTATCTATAAGTGTGTGTGTGTGTGTGTGTGTGTGTGTGTGTGTGTGTGTGTGTGTGTGGTGCATGTGAGAAAGAGAGAGAGAGAGGGAAGGGGGGGGGGGGTAAAATAGCGTAGATTTTAATCAAATAGCATGCTGAGGAATACATATGTACCCGCTTAGACATACAATCTGCCTGTCCGACGAAATACAAATACATACAAACCATAAAAGCGATGTCTGCAATGGAGATCGCGAGCGCATGCATACGCTGTAAAGGTGTGTATATTTATTTGTGAGACGCGTGTGTGTGGTGTGTGTGCTCTCCCATGCGCTTTTGTGGACTGACTTCTCCACATTGTTATGTGATGCCTTTTAACCCCCATATTCCTCAAGACATTCAGACAAAGAAAATGAATAATTGTTACGATTCAGATTTTCGATGAATGGTGTAAATTGATATTTGTGTGAGGAAATAGAGAGGAAGGGTGAAGGGGGAGAGGGGAGGGATGGAAATCTAGACCTCTTGGTTATTCTCAGCTGTACATAAGTTCCCAGCGATTTGTTTGAGCAATAGATATTTGAGGATGTGTGCGTAGAGCGTGCAATTCTATGCTTTTAAAATGAAGTGAAAGGCGATTTTATTACCTAAAAACTCTGTTCTTAGAGGACGTTATTAACTATTCCAGGCTGTAGATCTTTACAATTACAGGTTTGCTGATTTCAGCGTGCAACACATTCTTCTTTTTCTCTTCAAGCGAATAAAAATCTGGTCTAGAGTCGTCCTTCACAGCAGGTGAAAGACCCTGTTTCTTTGTACCAATTGTGAGGAAGCCAACCGGGTTCAGTGGAACGAATGGACTGACACAGATGTTACTGATACAGATAAAAAAAAAACCCGGTGATGAAATAAACAGTTTCAATGATATAGTTTCCTATATAGCTTCTTTTCGTTTTAAGTCCACCTCACCTTCAGTAAAAACAAGATAAATGCTGACTTTAAGGGCGAAAATCAGAAAGGAAATCCTGTTTAGTTGCACACTGCCATCATGTTGTATCCGATACACCAGAAAGGACCACTGATTCGTTATTGGAAAAATGCGTGAACAGCTTCCTGAGAAGTATCAAATCTTATCATGTCCACGATATTTGTCCTCTTCAGATACCAGCTTCGACTGAATTCGTGGAAAACCAAATTTTCCCAAAATGTAGCATGCGATTGGTAAAGCCTTCTGTCAGTGGATGTGACTGTACATGATTCTATCAAAACAATAACCCACAAACCAGAAATTGTGCCAATAGCAAAAGTGCTTTCCATACATCAAATTCATAGATTTTTTTTTAATAAACGCTCCCCTTCTCCTCGCTCCTTTTATTTTAAGTCTAATATGACCAAGTGTGAACAGACTCTAAGTCAAATAACTCACTCATTCATTGATTGGTGCAGAGAATAGTCTTCTTCAACACTTAATGGAAAAGGCCCGCCACTCAAAATCGGCTGGATAACGACCCTTGGACCACGGACTTTTCTGGTATTTCCATTAAGTCCGTGGTCCAAGGGACGTTATCTAGCCGATTTCGAGTGGCGGGCCTTTACACTCACAGGTTTGCTAAGTTCACTAATAAGTTAACCACGCGTTTCGGTATTTACCTCCGAGGGCTTAGTCTCTTTCGGTTGCAAGTGACGCGTAGGAAATCCTCGGATCAAGTTGATCGGGCCGTTGACTCATAAAAAGCACAGCCACTGAATTCAGGTCATTTTTTTGCAAGGCAGTGAGCGACTGAAATCCAGGGCAGACACAAGGACAGACAGACAGACAGACACACAGCCACACAGACGCAGTGAAGACTGCACAGGTTACTGACACATAAAAGTGCAAGCGTGCTAAACAGACACGTGAGGTCACCCATAACTGGTTTCGTTTTTCACATTCCTATGAAATAGCAGAAAATATGTGTTAATAAGGAAACACGCATTTATTTCTGGTGCACTGAAAAAAGAGTACTGATCAGTAGAAAAAAGATAATACATCTTGAGTGTAGGCAAAGAATTCTTCTGTCATTACGACAGATTCTAGGTGAGATTGTAAAGAAAAAGAAACAAAAGGAAAGAAGAAATTACAGGGAGAGCGCGGCAGAGCACGAGGGGCAGAGGGAGCATAGGGGAACGAACGAACGAATTTTATTTTAAGAGGGTAGTGGAGTAAGCATAACTGCTTTTTACATCCAGCCCTCCAGGGCCAAAAGAAAAAAAAAGAAAGAAAAAAAGATACAAATTCTGAACTATAATAATACCAAATGAAACAAAGCTAATGTACAAGAGAAAACACAGGCAGAAGGGGTGGGAGATGGTGGGGGTGGGGGTAGGGGGCGGGGGTGGGTGGGGGCATTAGAGGAGAGAGAGAGAGAGAGAGGAGAGAGAGAGAGAGAGAGCAGACAGACAGACAGACAGACAGACAGAAGAGAGAGAGAGAGAGAGAGAGAGAGAGTGAGGGAGAGAGTTTAAAAAGGGAGGGTAGAGGAGGGGGGAGGGAGGGGGTGGGTATGTATTAATAGGGCAGTACAATGTGGATATTTAACTCTTTGCTGACAGCATAGGGAGCTGTCGAATTGTGTCTTGTGAAAAGAACCATTCATTACACGTGGCTGGAGTCGACTTTCGACTCCTAGGTGAGACATGTCAGCACAGCTGGCCTCGTTGTGTTACTCCACACATGATATGTAACAGAAGCAAACACCCTAGACGGACAGACAGACAGACACACAGACAGACAGGCAGACAGACAGACGGCATGACAGACAAAGAACACCGGTGCACTGTACTTAGTTTTTTTCCCCTGCTAATATTGTAAATTTGGACTCTCTCTCTCTCTCTCTCTCTCTCTCTCTCCTCTCTCTCTCCTCTCTCTCTCTCTCTCTCTCTCGTTTATTTAGTCTCTCTACCATCCTACAATGCATCCCTAACTGACACACCTCCATCTCCTCTCTCCGCGCGCGCGCGCGCGCGCGCGCGTGTGTGTGTGTGTGTGTGTGTGTGTGTGCACACGTGCGCATTATGATCATCGTCACTCCACACTCCAGCTGTATGTGTTTCTTTAACAGTCGCCTAGTTGCTTTTCCAATCCGGATACAAGAAGCCTTCAATTAATTACGTGATGAAAGAAAAGTTACATATGATTCGAGCATTGGAAAGGAGCCAGTGCAGCGAGTTCTGCCTCTTCAGATGTGGTGGAGGGTATTTAGGCTTTCAGTTATTCTGAGCTTGTGCGTGAGTTCGTAGCCATGTGTTTGATCAATAGATACATCGAGGATGTATATGTACACTGAGCAAGTCCATACATTTAAAATGAAATGAAAGGTGAATGATTACTTACAGTCTATGTCCTAAATGGACGGTGTCAGGCAGATTCCGAGTAGTGGACATTCAGTCTCATGTCTGCCCGTTCCAGAGTGAAAAACATTTTTTGTAAAACTATACAAATCTCATTCTGAGTCGACATTCTCAGCAGGTGAACAGCTCTATTGCTTTAAACCAATGGCGACAAAAAATAACCGAATTCGACGAATCAGATAGCTCGACACATGTATCAATAACTGTAAATGAAAGAGATGGAGATGAAACATAAAGTTTCAATAACAGTTTCGTATATAGCTACTTTCTGTTTCAAACCCACTTCACCATCCATACAAAGAAGAGAAATGTTGTCTTCCAGAACAAGACGGCAAAAATCTTTTCTAATTGTATATCACCATTATTTTGTTTTCCCATGCACCCGATGAAGACATCTGATTGGTATACAGAATGACCGGCATTCTCATTCTTCAACACTGATGGCATAAGAGAAAACATCTGTGTTCCAAAGGGACGTTATCAAGCCTATTCCGAGTAGCGGGTCTTTATACACACACAGGATTGTTGATTCCACTAACACCATGCATCTCAGTTTCTCCCTTCGGGGGATTAGTCGCTTACAGTAACAGGTTACGTACAGAAAATTCTTGGATCAAGCAGGCTGTGCGCTAGAATGATACAGCACTCATACATAGAATCATGGTCGTTTTGGCAAGGCAATAAGCGGCAGAAGTCCCAGACAGACAGACGAACAGACAGACGAACAGACAGACGAACAG
Organism: Conus canariensis; assembly: GCA_033310375.1. Classification (NCBI taxonomy): domain Eukaryota; kingdom Metazoa; phylum Mollusca; class Gastropoda; order Neogastropoda; family Conidae; genus Conus; species Conus canariensis. Next base: position 17,148,657 of record CM065714.1, on the reverse strand, counting down.
ACAGACAGACACACAGATACAATCGTGCTGTGCCAATCAATGACAAAAAAAGTGCAAGAGCAGCAAAGGACACTCCATGTCACCTTCAACTGGTTTCACTTTTCACATTCAAACGGAATAGCAGCAAATATGTACCAATCAGAAATAATGCGTTTATATATAGAGCACTGCAAAAAGAGTAGCAACTACTTCAAAAAAAAAATTATATTCAGTGTAGACAAACAATTCCTCTGTCATGACAACAGTCTCTAGGTAAGATTTTAGAGAAAGAGAAACAAAAGAAAAGAAGATTTAAAGGGAGAGCGTGGCAGACAGCAAGGGACACAGTGAGCGTAAGGGAGGACAGATGACGGGAGGGGAGGGCGGTAACATGTGGATATTTAACTCTTTGCTGACAGCATAGGGGGGCTGTCGAATTCAATCTTGTGCAAAGAACCATTCATTACACGTGCCTGGAGTCGACTTTCAAAGAACCATTCATTACACGTGGCTGGAGTCGACTTTCGACTCCTAGGTGAGAAATGTCAGCACAGCTGGCCTCGTTGTGTTACTCCACACATGATAATTATGTAACAGAAACAAACAATCTGTAAATCTGTGGTATTTTTCGCTGCAGCAGAGGAGAGAGAGAGAGAGAGAGAGAGAGAGAGAGAGAGAGAGAGAGAGAGAGAGAGAGAGAGAGAGAGAGAGAGAGAAGAGATGTTAAGAAAAAACAGGAGTCCAATTTACTTCATTTTTACCTGCTGGCATCGTAAATTTGGTCTCGCCCCCTCTCTACCTCCGTCCCTCTCCCCCCCCTCTCTCTCTCTCCTGCTCTCTCCTTTCCTCCATCCTTCCCGTGCATGTGTGCGTCCGTGCGTCCGTGCGTCTCTCTCTCTCTCTCTCTCTCTCTCTGTCTCTCTGTGGGTGGGTGGGTGGGGGGAGGGGGGGGGGAGAGGAAGCAGTGAATAAAAACACGAGCAGAGTTCGCTACCACTCTCTCCATACCTCTCTCGTCCAAATCCATGTTTCCACCTGTCCTGCAACACAACCCTTACCCTTATCCACCCTCCTCACACACACACACACAACACACACACACACACCACACACACACACACGCACGCACGCACGCACGCACACGTGCGCGCGCACACGCACACACACACGCGCGCACACACACACACACAAAGAGAGAGAGAAAGACAGACAGACAGAAAGACAGAAACAGAGACAGACACAGACAGACACACACACAGACAGATAGAGCACGCACACACACATGCACACACAGAGCACACACGCACGCACACTCACACACACACACACACACACACACACACACACACACACACACACCACACACACACACACACACACACACACACACACACACACAGCACACAAACGTGCGCAGAGAGAAGAGAGAGAGAGAGAGAGAGAGAGAGAGAACAGAGACAGAGAGAGACAGACAGAGACAGAGAGAGAGAGAGAGAGAGAGAGAGAGAGAGAGAGAGAGAGAGAGAGAGAGAATGACAATGACATTGACAATGACAATGCTTCATTGACAATAGTTAAACAACCTTTATGCCAAGGGAGTGCATGCGCAGTTTCCAGTTTAGTGTTGCCAAACTCTGCCAACAATAGAAATGCGAGTCAAAAAACAAGTGTACACACAGAAAACAGTTGAACAGTTACTACTAACTAGGAAATGAAGATAAAGACCATTCATCAAACTATATTCTCATTACAATAAACTTATTGTATAATCATGACCTACAAACACAGCCTACATATTAGGTTTTTCTCTCTCTAAATAGAAAAGCTAGAGAGAGAGAGAGAGAGAGAGAGAGAGAGAGAGAGAAGAGAGAAGACAGACAGACAGACAGACAGACAGACGGACAG
>CM065714.1:17131773-17134273 GCA_033310375.1 Conus canariensis | reverse complement strand
TTTAAACTGCCAGTCTAGGGACTTAGTGTACGTCTTGACCTGCACCCTCTGCTCCAAGCTGTATGTTGGGTAGACCTACCGCTCATTGGCCGACCGCTTTTCAGAGCACCTGATGTCGATGAAGCTGGGCCACAACAACCCAGTCGGCCAACATTTTGTTGGTCCGTATCACAGCTTCAGTCATGCAAAGATATCAGCAGTGTGGCAGAACCCCAGAGACTGTGTGTACAGAAAGCACATGGAGAGCCTTGTCATCAGCCACTTGGGCACCACACAGCCAGCTGGGATGAACATCAGAGTCACTGACGTCTAGCTGAGCCAGGGCCCTTCTGCCTTAATCTCTCTGTCCTGTCCCTCTTTAGCCCCTGTTTCTTTCTCTTTCAGTGGCAAAATAGTGAATATTTCCATTTATTCCCTCCTTTTGTGTTGTGTGTGTGTGTGTGTGTGTGTGTGTGTGTGTGTGTGTGTGTGTGTGTGGTGGTGGTGTGGGGGGGGGTGGGGGGTGTGTGTGTGTGTGTGTGTGTGTGTGTGGTGTGTGTGGTGTGTGTGTTTTTTTTTTTTTTTTTTTTTTTTTTTTGGGGGGGGGGGGGGTGCGTGTGTGTGTGTTGGTGTCTTTGGGTGAACTGTGGTGTGTGTCTGTGGTGCTCAATACACCTGAACAGTGATCAGTGACTTTATTTTGGTCCAACTTAATAATTAAATTAGATGGTCTCACCCAATTCTCACATGGGCTTTCCTGTCTACACTGTCTTCTTCTCTTCACTTTGACAACGGGCCTATGGCTTGACGCTTCTCAGTCAACACGTACATTTTTCCCTACTCACAACGTGATATTCACTGAAATACTACCACCATAAATTTTTGCTTCATGTGAATTGCGACGCCTTCATGATAATTTATTTGCCTCAAGTTTGTAAAATGTTTACATGGACTGTACAAATGGTAAAAGCTGTATGTTGAAATGCACACATCCAGAACAAGCTGTATCAGTTTACACTGAAAGTGCATTCAGCAATAATTTGCCGTGAACTTGTAAGATGTAATGCACATAGAGTGAAAGATCGAAATCGTAGTGCATTGAATGTACGTGCAGCATATGATTCAAAATGTTTACACATAATGCACACAGTTACTTATACAATCATAGAATGTACACTTGATGAGAGTTGTAGCGCGTTTATTCATGATGCACATATAGTAACAACGGTATGACTTTTACAGAGAATTTGCGTGCAATGAGATTGTTATAGGTCTTACATGGAATTTACATGCACTGAACATTGAAGGTGGTTTGCTCGGAATATATATGTACTAACAATTGTTAAAAGGTTTATATGGGTTGTACCTATAACAAGAGTTGGTAAGATGCTGACATTGAATGTACAAAGAGTTGTAAAATTGGTGTAGTAATAATGGGTACAAGGCTTACTTGGAATGAACACACATTAAAAGTTAGTACTTTGTACTGTATGCACAGTACGAATCGGTGAGAAATTTCAGTAGAATGTAGGTATAATCAGATCACCATAGACTCAAAGACGAGTTGGTAAAAGGTTCACATGTGACCACTTAGGACTGATTAAAAACAGTAGGCGACAGGTTTACAGGCAATGTTCATGTAGAAAGAAGAGTTAAAACGTTTACGTGAATTGTGCATGAACTAAGAGCTAGAAAGACACTCATATGCTACGTGAATTTACTAAGAGGTGATAAGCTGTGATGTGTATGTAATGAGTTGATAAGCTGTGATGTGTATGTAATGAGTGATAAGCTGTGATGTGTATGAATGAGTTGATAAGCTGTTGATGTGTATGTAATGAGTTGATAGCTGTGATGTGTATGTAATGAGTTGATAAGCTGTGATGTGTATGTAATGAGTTGATAAGCTGTGATGTGTATGTAATGAGTTGATAAGGCGTTCACGTGTAGTATTGACTTTAAAAGGTTGATTAGGCGTTCACATGTAAAATGCATGCATACGGGGTTGATAAGGCGCTCACATGGCATGTGCATGTAATAAGGATGGATAACACGTTCACATGTAATGTGCTTGTAACATAGATTGATAAGACGTTCCCATGTAACATGCAATAAGGACTGATAAAGACATCAACATGTAATGTGTACATACAGACGTTGACATGGAATGTAAATGTAATACGTATTGGTACCACTCTCATATGTGATGTGCATGTGAGAAGAGTCGGTGAGACATAGCATACCTGCAATAAGGGTTAGTAGGGCATACGCATGAAATGCACACGGGGCTTTGGCAGTCATTGAGACCACATCACAGACCCACTTTCAACAGCAAGACACCTTGACAGAGAACGGGATCTCACGTATCAACGTTTAGAAGAGATCTGGAGGCTGGACGAAACAACGAGACTGTTGTTTTCCGAAGCTGTATTCCACTACTTATTTCACAACTCTTTTATTTATGTCGGCCAGAGGCGCTTGCACGAAAGCAAACGTTAATTTTGTGAACATTTGGATTAAA
>CM065714.1:17116773-17126773 GCA_033310375.1 Conus canariensis | reverse complement strand
GCTGTCGATCTACATTTTGTTCGTTCTGCCTCTGTAGTCTTTTTTTTTTACTGATCGATGAGGATAAGATAATGAAGATGATACTGAGGATTTCCGTTCAGGTCCGAGATTGCTTGACAGGGCTGTGCTCTATGCTTAATTTCATACTATATTATGGCGTCAACCAGGCCCGAGAAATACAGACACCTGCAGTGTTGGTCAGAAAATGTGAGCAGTACTCTCAAAGATGCATCCATTAAGTGGATAAAACTTGATAGCCTGGTTTAGATCTTCCAAGATGAGCCCATAGCAAATTCAAACTTGGGCAAGAAACGGGCGGGGCAGAAAAATCCAACAAATGAATGGCTCAGATGGGAATCGAACCCACGACCTCCCAGCCAGGCGTCTGAGACGGTAACCACTTCGCGACGGCGGTTGGTTCGACTCTGTCGTTTTCGGAGAGGGTGTAATGGCGGGATAGCTCAGACACTCTGAGCTGGGCAAGTTCACGGCGTGTGATGACCATAAGAAAAAGTTCCTGTATGTCAACACATCATATTGACTTGCAGTCTGGCATCGTCACATGCCTTAAATTTTTCACGTCGAACAGCTGCCTGAAACATTTATTGCTGAGCTCATTCTCGAAATGCCATGCGGGACATTTAGTCAATTTAACATTCATTTGTTACTTTTTATGCTCAAAACCGAGTTGCCTTTTGTTGCATTTGTTTTGAGTAGTGCAGGTCATTGAACTCCACACAGATAAATTCTTTACTTCACTTTCACAGTTTCTACTTCCAGATGTGATGCGGGAGGTATTGGGGGAAGGGAGAGGGGATGATTTCCTTACTTTCTCTTCCTGTGAGTTTCCTTTTGCTAAAAACTTTTCTTCTAAACGATTTTATTCTTTTTTATGGCTAGACTAGTTTTCCACTCTTCTTGGTATCTCCTTTCTTTCTGGCAGGAGGATTGGAATGCACAAACGGATAACAAACTCGTTCAGATCCGTCCAAACCTAAAGGAGTTCCTCTCATCTACGTCTGGTGGTCGTAAAGAAGAAACGGTTCTATGCCGGCTGCACACCGGCCATTCGTATTTTACTCATTCATACCTTTTAAAGAGTGAAGAAGCTCCATGGTGCATTCCATGTCATGTGCCACTCACAATGAAACATGTTCTTTTAGAGTGTTGGGACTTGCATGATGTGAGACACAAACATTTTACAGCAGCTCCCATGAAAACCTTGTTCAGAGATGTTCCGCCTGACGCGATCTTTGAGTTCTTGAAAGAGATTAACATTTTTCATCGGATCTGAGATTTCACAGTGGAAAGATTTTTAACAAACTTTCGGATGGGTCTTTCGATGTATTTTAAACAATTGTGTGAATGAGTGACTTGTGAGTTGATTTTAACGTGGTGACAGCCCTGATGTGGCCTTTGTGGTCGGCTGGGCTACAAGCAACATTATCTTATCTTATTCAATTCTATTTTGCACTGCTTCATCATACCTGCCGTCTCCGTGATTTTCACATACCATTCAGTCCAGCTCTCCGACACAGAGCCACACATGGACTCGTTCTGTCGCAGTTCTAGCACCAATAGTCCACAAGGGGCTCTTAATATCAGGCTACCGTCACGTCACCCAACAGAGGGGACACTGCACTGCTGCTGAGGCACTTTGTTGGAGCTCAGTAGTGCCTGTTTGATCACACACACCATCTGTTAAGGTCTCTGTTGTTGTTGCTCGTCCTTCAATTTCAAAGATGACCATGACTTCAATCTCAGATGGAAGATCGCTGAGTGTGGTCCACAGATGGCTGGTGAGGCCGATTTGGGCCCGGAAGGAACGCCCACATGTGGGACACATGTGGGTGGGTGCTACAGTGGAGGTGAAGGTAGCTCTAGCTTTGCACGCGGCTCGCTTTCTCTCAGCTTCTGCTATGCGTCTCTTCTCTGATGTACTCTTTGTGAGGCTGCTCACCAGGCTGGGCGGTCCAGGGCAAGCGACTCCCAGGTGTTGAGATTGATGTCCAGGCCTTTGAGGGACACTCTACTGACCATGCCGACCGCTTAGTCTCTAAGAAAGATTGAGCGAGTGTGCTCCTCTCGCTGGGGACAGTCAAAATGTGTTTGAAATCCATGTATGTATGTATGTATGAAACAAAACAAAAACACACGCTACAGTGAAAGCAGGCCACAAGGGATGTTTCGATGTTTCCTTTTCTTTTCTCATGCACATCTTTACAGTCCTTCCACTTCCTGTCCTGTTCTGTCTCTGGCTGTTTAACTCGTTTTTATTGCAATGTTTTCATGAATGCTTCTGCGTGTACAAGTGCGCACGTGTATGAGTGTGTGCGTGCGTATGTGTGTGTGTGCGTGCTTGAGTGGTGTGTGTGTGTGTATGTGCGTGCGTGCACGAGTGCGCGCGCGCGCGCGTGTGTGAGAGAGGAGAGAGAGAGAGAAGAGAGAGAGAGAGAGAGAGAGAGAGAGAGAGAAGAGAGAGAGAGAGAGAGAGAGAGAGAGAGAGAGAAAGAGAGAGGGATACTTCTCATTTTGAACCTCTCTCTTCAGTCACACTCAGAACGAATATACATCCTGTACAAATCGTTTATTCATTAAAATTCATACAAAGCAATTAATGCCAAAAAAAAAACAAAAAAAAACTAAACGAACACATTCGCCGACAACTGAAAAGAAAAAGACACGCATTATTCTCAGCCAAAAATCAAAATACAACCACGCTATCATTGCACATTATCAAGTTATTGTCACAACCATTAACTTCATTGGCAGTTTATATGAAGAAGAATGTTTTGGTGAGTCGCATAACTTAATTTAAAAAACAAGACTAGATCTAGAAGAGCCTTCACTGTTGCCATCGGCAGGTAAGCTCAATAAATGTAAACACGAAATCATAATAATTGTGTGTGTGTGTGTGTGTGTGTGTGTGTGTGTGTGTGTGTGTGTGTGGCGTGTGGTGTGTGTGTGTGTGTGTGTGTGTGTGTGTGTGTGTGTGTGTGGTGCGTGCGTGCGTGTGTGTGTACATGCGCGCGCGCGTGAGAGAGCTACAGTGCGTGCGTGTGTGCGTGCAAGTAAGTGCGTTTTGTGTGCGTGCATGTCACAGTTCATGTGTGTATGCTAGGTGTGTGCTTGTTTAAAGCTTGTTTGATTCTCTGATTTAGATGTCATTTTTCGTGAAAAAACAGGAGTAGTTGTGTATTGTGAGATAAACCATTAAGACATTAATACGCAAGCGAAGAAGAATAAAGATATGTTTCATTTACGTAAAAGCGTACTTTTATGTTGGGTTATACTGCAAGAACGTGCAGAACACTGTCCACTCCAAATTACAATTCTCAAAATATTAGTGGCAGTTGGCAATGACTTGTAAAACTGAATCGAGAAACTGCGCACGCCAATTCAAACGTACATGCAAGTTTCTATGAGGTCAGATTATTCAATTAGATAAGCTTATACCTAAAAAATTATAAGAATTTCACTGTACGTGGGATGATTTTAAAAAAGAACTGTCCGAGTGACGTATTATTCATCATCAAAACAATGAACCATAGCCATTTGGATAATACTTTTTAAAAATCTGTTTTGCCAGCGAAGGGAAAAAAAACTACCTTGCCACTCGGAAGCGAAGAGAGAAAGCGTATTGCATGCTTTTTTTGAGTAACTAAGAAAAAGAATTCAGAAATGAAAAGATAACAAATGCATGAAGTCTGCTAAAGTGAAGTTTGGCTTGCTACGCTTGTACTTTTTCTGACTTACATTTTAAAATCACTGTGGTAAAAAGTATTACTGGCGGTTGTGGAAAAGTCGTGAAAATGTATCTCGCCTACATGAAGACCAGGAAACGCTAGACGCTGAAGTGTAGGAATCGTTTGATCAAAAATAAAGCTACTTCTATTGGCAGTTATTGGACAACTCTTTTAACCGAATGTCTGGACCAGCTTGATCATCAAACAATTTTTTTTTCTTTTGTATGTACTGACCAGAAACGTTTTGCATAACATAATGAAATTATACAAACAGACATTACTGTATTTGTATTTACAGTGACCAATGTTGCATGAGCAAGGTACAGAGATATAACGTGTTCCTATGACTTAAAATCTATCATTTCATCTCTGTATCGCACGCATAAATGAAAACATTGCACAATGAAAGTACGAATCTCAGTTCAAGTGTTTCTCTGTCCGAATACAGTTTTTTTCAAACAATGAAAATAATTCATCTTTTTTAAATAAATGGTTATGAGCAATGCATCAAAAGGAATATTTAAGTGAATTGCCCTTAAGGTCAGACAGAGATTTTTTTGTTCATAATACTTAATAAGCAAAATATATCAGGAATGGAACATTACTCTTTTGGCAATTGCTATGTTTGATCATTTTGAGTCTGCTTATGTTTGTTTCCTCCATAAGTCTGTAACCGATGAAGAAATGGACGAATGATTATGTATTCAAAATGTAGACGCAGCTCACAATTATAATCACAAAGATTTAAAAGAGACGGAAGCATATTCTTTTCCCTCCCCCCCCCCACCCCCTCCCCTCTTCCGTTCTTTTCTTTTGTGGGAGAAAGACATTTTTACACACCACAAACTGACAGAGACAGAGACACAGAGAGAGCGAGACAGACAGAGAGAGAGAGAGAGAGAGAAAGAGAAAGAGAGAGAGAGAGAGAGAGAGAGAGAATAATCAGTTCTAACATATGACTGTTATAAAAAAAAGCATTGTTTAATATATTTGGGAAGGAAAGAAGATAAGAGAAGGGTAGGGCTGGGTGAGAAAGAAGGGGGGAAGAGGAGAAAGGTAAACAATGAGCACAAAGAAGAGCAATCGCACGAATAAACATAAACACATAAAGGTACACAATCATCTGAACATAAACAGAAACAAACCTTCACTTCCAAGCTTAAATACAGCTGCATCATATTGAGTACAGCGTTCGCAACGACCTGTGCACATCAGCAAATTGATCCAGTCGGATCAAACAACAATGGAAAAGAAAACAACCCCAAACGAAATTAAAACAAGCGCACATTTCGCACACATGCCACGGCTATAACGCATAGCAACAAAACTAATGAACACTTAACAATAACCGTATGTGCTCGTAAACAGGACTTGCAAAGAAAAGTTTGTCTGACATACCTTTTCATGAACGAAAATAACAGCCACCATAACTGTATTGTCTTTCTAACCGAAAAACAGCATGCCATACGAATGAAACGCAGACACAGACACATCGCAAAAAAAAGCAAAAACTCCTCTCTGTCTGTCTCTCTCTTTCTCTCATGAACCAAAGCGAGACAAACCTCAGTTAATAATAAATTTTCCAAAGCCAAAGCAGCACGACAAAACAATAATAATAATCAACGCAAATGGAACACAGCAAGAAATGACATACGGCCGTTCATACATACATTTGTGCCAGACACATGGAGAATCAAAAAAAAAAAAAAAAAAAAAAATTGCGCGTCCATGGAAAAGTCAAATGCCAGCTCAAAGCATCGGACCCGACCGACGGTGGGCCAGGCCAGAGTACTGAAGGAGAAACAACTGTCCACAGAATTGACATTAGGTAAAAAATCATCAGCAGGTGCTTGACTGACAAACACGGTCATTAGACAGTCGATTTCTCTCAATCAGTCACACAGGCCAATGTTGAACTCCACCACTCTCACTGGAAAACAAGCTTCCGAGACAGTTGGTGTCTCTCATTCACACACATAGGCCTAAGCTGACTCACTGACAAACAGGATCGCTAGACAAGACGGTGTCGCTCATATGCACGCATAGAACTATGTTGAACTCGTTACTCGTACTGACAAACACGACCACTAGACTGTCTCTCTCTCTCTCTCTCTCTCTCTCTCTCTCTCTCTCTCTCTCTACACACACATCTATCAGCCTATGCTGACTCGCTGACAAACACGATCACTAGAAATTTGGTGTCTGTCGTTCACACACATACGCCTGTGTTGTACTCATCACACTCACTGACAAACAAGATCATTAGACAGTCGCGCACATAGGCCTAAATTGACTTTACTGACCAACAAGATCACTATATAGCCTATGTTGAACAAATCACTGTCACTGACAAACAAGATCACCAAATTTCTGTGTCTCTCATGCATCTCTCTCACCAATAAACCATTTCGGAGGTAAAAAAAAAAAGCAGCAGAAAAATCTTTTGAAAGTTCTCTCTTTGAAATAAATCTACGATCTCTTTCTTCCTTCTCGATCTCTCTATGCATGTGTACGCGCGCACACCCAACTCCCAGTTACCCACCAACACGCCTCCCCTAACACACATCGTACAGATACTAAAAAAGGACAATACTACCCGAGTTTCATAAAACACACACACACACACACACACACACACACACATGCACACACACACTCTCTCTCTCTCACACTCTCTCTCTCTCACACACACACACACACACACACACACACACACACCACACTCATTTATCGTAAAGAAAAAGGAAGACGGAGTAGAACAGAAGGACACCAAAAACCGCGCGTAGCAAGGGAAGATGAGAATCCCTAACGTAATCTGGAAATTTCCTCCTCTGTTCTGTGTGTCTCCTGTCTGCTTGTGTGCATGAGTAGCTGCTTGCAAAACAGTGCTAAACGATGTGTCTTTTAAAAGGGAAAAGAAAGAAAGGAAAGACACATATGATACACTCTGAACGAAGGAGAGATAAACACTGCTGCTTCACTTTCACCCCATACATAGTTCCAAAAAATGAGGTATAGTGTATAAAAAGTACACAACGAAAACAAAAAAAGAAAAAAAGAGAGATAAGAACTAAAAAGAAACTGCGACGGCTTTGAAAATGATTCTTTCGATTTAAAACCTGCTTTGTCAGCTGAATCTCGAATGACAGCAACCAATCTCCATTGTTCCCTTCCACTACTCATTCCAGACATGAATGTCTGCGTAGGAACCCGACTAGTATGCTCCACTAAATGTAGAAAGCTGTTATCACGGACAAAAAAAAAAACAACAACAAAAAAACCCAACAACAACAACAACATATCCTGTGCATCCATTTATCGGTCATTGGATAATAGCGAAATTGCATTTCTGCAGCGAATTCTAGAGAAAATCGCTCATTGCCTATTCATACGCCATCAATACTTTCTTCCTTTCACAAGTAACAACTAAGTTACTACTCCACTATCGAATATCATTGCACGCACATATCAGAGCTTTACTGTCTAAAATGCCACAATAAAAAGATATTTTTTCATGTGTTTTGAAAGTTGGTAAACTGGGCAGTTATCGTAAAGCAGAAGAGGGATCGCTCCCCAAACGACTTCAGATTGCGCTTTGGGATCTTCGTAAGTTTCTGACTGTGTAGGGGGACCGGAGAATACGTCATGACTAGTATGCACTAGGCGTGGATGAGAGGTATAGTGGAAGAGAACCATCAAAGTTACGGAGAGAAAAAGTGGCCCGCTTCCACTGACAACGAAACTGAAACGCTGCCAGTGATACTTCTTCAGCAGTGGCGTGATGTGACCCCGCTTTCTTCTGTCTAGGACAAGACGTGCGTGCTGCGTTGTTTTGAATTCGCAAGAGCCACACGCACGCACGCACGCACGCACGCACACACACACACACACACACACACACACACACACACACCATACAATACTGAATTACAGTAATCGATGTCACAGTTAATTAGCCACTCTTTCTTCTTGAAAAGCTCGACTTGTAAATTATGTCATCATAATCATCCGGTTCTGCTGAACAACGTTCTACATCCTTATCCCCTAAGCAAGCCAACAAACAGCAACAAAAATCTAAAGAAATATTTGTATCTCTTGAATAATCGTAAAAATTACTACTTGGAGCACTATACGTTAAACAGAAATTCATTCTTACGTATGAAAATACCTGCATTGCATTGCTGATGCAGGAAATTCTGTGTTAACATGCATTGTATAGTCCTGTTCTGTCATAATGAAACCAACAATGCACTGGTAGTCCACCTGCACTGAATGTGGATTGTGTTCTTTACAATTAGCACTGTGTTGCAAATTTTTCTTACACAATTTTATGTTGCAAACAGATCTAGGATTAGAGTCACTGAGAGAAGAGAGTAGAGAGAGAGAGGAGAGAGAGAGAGAGAGAGAGGAGACACGACATTTAGCATTACCAAGAGGTGAAGAAAGAGAGAGAGAGACAGACATGATGCATACCAAGAGGCTTGAGAAAGAGAGAGAGATGAGTCTGAGAGAGAGCGAGAGCAGTACTTGTTCTGTGTAACACATTGCATATATATACGGCCATAAAATACCCCATTTCCCTCTAAAACTTTTTTCTTTACTGTAATTTTTAATCTTTATCTCTCTCTCTCTCTCTCTCTCACACACACACACACACACACACACACACACACACACACACACACACACGCAAACACATACACACTGACAAATATTCCCATCAACCCGATCCTTTTGTTGTTCACATAGGGGACTGGATTTGAAAACGATCTGGAACATGCAGCACAAGTCGAATCAGCTTATCAAGTGTTAATGCTTCATGTACTTCAAACCCGAATAAACATTCTAAATGTTCAGTTATAATGCCATGGAAGATCGATGGAAATTTGCACGGGAAAAAGGTGAGTACGTAGTAACCGTTGCACTGAATGCCAAAACGAAATTCAAATCGTTTTTGGGAACAAAAAGTCGATGATTCTAATAGAACAGTAATTAAACTGAGATTTGAATGAATATGAACCCTCTTTCAAAATCGCAAGTTATGAATAAGTTATATCAATAATCAGCTTATATAGCAGAGCACACTCGACTGACCAGAATATATACATTGTCAGAAAATGGGGAAATGGGTTGTGCTGTGGCATACAATGAGACCGATAAAATGGTTTCTATGTTTGAATGATAATCAGCATCTGATGCTGAGTAATAAACATGACGAAGGAAGCGGAGATTGTAACTCTGGCGCTGATAATGACGAAGACGATACCCAGATGTAGGTCTTTCGTGCGAAGTTGCTGAACTTAACACTCTAGTCACCAACATTAACATAGTCTACGACTTCCGTTTGTTTCACAGTTGCTCAAATTACACACTTAAACAAAAGTTCGGCAAGTTCAATCACTCGAAAAAGTCCCCGTCAACTGCATTGCCGCTTTTCATAATAAAATGAATTGATAACAACAACAAATAAAAAAAAACCTGAATGAAATATTAATGTTGACATTGCGTTATTGCCATTGTCTGCCCTCGGGAAAACACTGAAAGTAGGTTTTAAAAGTGAAAACGTTTGAATATTCATTTGCTCTTGTAAAAATTCAAGGTTTGGGGAAACGTTTTGGATGACTTTATAATAAACCATAAAAGCTCTCCCCGTTGAAAATTAATATCTTCCTCACACAAGAAGCACAAGATCAAAAACCAGGGTAAACCAAGGGCAAAATAGATATGAAAATACAAAGAGTAGTAAGGCCATACTGCTGTAATAGTGCCAGTTATGGAGAATAAATAATTGACAAATATACACAGAATATTCACGCCTGCCCTTCATGTTGTAAACATACATGAAAATATCAAAGCATTCAGTCTCTTTCCGAGATTATCTGAGAGATTAACACAGCAAACAAAATTCTGTTTTAAGTTATCTACTATCTGCCACAAAATGTATAATCGAATAGTTTGCGAGTGTTTAATGATTTGATTGTTTAGTAAGATTTTACTGTGTTTCCACTGAGGTTTAGTTTAATTATGTGACAACGTATAAGCACCAAAAGAACACTCGAAAACATGGCTGTTTACACACACACACACACACACAACACACACACACACACACACACACGCAAAGCTGGCCACAAAAAAGCATCTGCTTTACACATATACAGGTCATGTATGCGCATATGAGCATATATTAAGCATGTGTGGCGTGGCGCACAATGTATGTATGTATGTATGTGTATATACATACATACATATAT
>CM065714.1:17081773-17114273 GCA_033310375.1 Conus canariensis | reverse complement strand
CTGCTCTTTGCACCACTGAAGACAAATCAAGGAATTTTCTCTGCCGACTTCCACTGAGCACAAAACCAGGCGGAGTTTTCAATATTCCTGCTGGAAGTTACCAGAGAAAACGCAGGGGGATTGAAGAATCGACAGCAGATGGAACTGCAGTGGCCTCCTTCGTGAAGAATCACACTAGCACAGATCCCAGCACACATGATGAGCCACACAGCGAAGTCTTCATGCAGACAATGACTTCCACAACGTCGGCGATCCACACAGGGGAAGCAATCCACAGGGTGGACGTCATACCGACGTCTCCACCATCATCCGGGAGAGTAACTGTTCTTCCCCTTGGCCCATGTGGCAGACGACAGTTGGAGGACTCATATCCTCGCCGGCCGCTGCTCGCTGTCGGCAGTTGCACCGTCATACTTTGGTTTCCGGCGTCTTTTCCATGCCGTTCAGGGCGATTCGCTCTGGGTCCGTGTGCATCTGCAGGACACACAATTGTGACAGTCAATTCCTGATTCGTGTTAATGTTCGTATCATGAAAGAAAAACAAATTTTGCTACATGGGATGTCTTTAATAAATGTAGGGTAACTGCTCGGGTTCTAACATCGGTTTCTTATCAATTTTTTGTTCAAAAGATAAGAACTTGAACAAATACATAATTAATTATTCTACCGTTACATAGCTTTTTGTGGGTCATCCAGCCTCCAGTGCTTTGTTCCACTTTTTTTGTACAGTAGGGCCTCCATCCTCTTTTCCCCCTATGCCTTTCCATCGATATTCGTTCACACTCGCATAGCAATGTCTGCGTGTTTATTATAGGTCGACATTTAATGCTGCTGGACAAAACATTTTCACGGTAGTCATCACAACGCTTTGACTATATCTTTTATGGTTATTTTGTAGTTTCAGAGGAGCAGGGTCCAAGCGGGAGAGAGGGGTGTATGTAAAAGCGTCAAGGGTTTACTGACTGAAGCAGATGCGGTTGAGGTAACAGGCGGACGCACTACGATTGTTTTGTCTGCCGCACGCTCGTTCGACCGTGCTTTTGCTGTTTAGAGCCACGGTAAAGCGAGATTTTGACACGACATTGCATGTATGAGCACTTAAGAGTAGAAAAGGAAAAAAAACCTGGCTTTTCCCCGTTGTTTCCTTTGCTATGTTTAACGCAATGCAATATGACGAATAGGCCAGCACATTCGATTTGAAAAATGTGCGTCGGAATGACGCACAGAGTTTTCATGTGTCTGAGTTTGAAGTTCCGTGCTTCATTTACGCACATATGTTCGTCTTTGGGAACACAGCGGCTGGCTTTCATGTTTTGTCATATCCGTTTATTGTGTCTGTCAGAATGCCTCTCTACACCTGACCACCACGTGAAGCAAACGCGAAGAGTCTTTCCGGAATGAAAATCACATTGATTCCTTAGCTGCAGTCATAACCTGTCCCTCTACTGTGGAGGACCTAGATTTAGCTTACTTTACAACACTCCTCCACTTAAAGCCCGAAATCAACAGTGTGTTTCATATTTCACTTCTTAGCTCGAATCGCTCACTTCGACTCCTAAATGGAGTTGATAACTGGTGATAATGACGTAATAGACTGCTGAGAAACAATTTTCTCCATCATTGAAGTTGAATCGTACAATTACTGACACTATCTTTAGGATCTTGACTGAAAAAAAGAAATTGACATTATATAATGACATAATGTCGTCTGCTATGAATTTCTAAAATACCGAAAAAAAAATTCTCATAAAAAGGGGTTCACGAGAAATATAATTCGCTTTAAAGACCCTCCGACTTCTACATCTGTAAGATTCTCGCCAAAGCTGCTCAAATAAACACAGACTTTACACTATGATCTGGAACTGTTGATCCCGAGAGATAGTTCACATCACAAACCGCCGTGGTGGGAGGTCGTGGGTTCGATTTGCGTCAGAGCCATTACTTCATACGTGCGATTTGTTTTCCTCCGACCTGCTCTTATACAGGGTTGAGTTTGTTGTTATGGGCTCAGTTGGGAAGACTGGAGCCACACTGTCGGGTTCCATCCACATAATGGATGCACCTCTGACAGTGTTGATTAAACTGCCTGACCAAAAATACAGGTGTCTGTATCTCTCGGGCTTGGTTGACGCTGGGATATATTATGAGCGTAAACGTAAAATGCAGCCCTGTCATGCAGTCTGAGACCAGCTTGGAACTCCATGGGATCATCTTTATCATCCTCACTGGTCGGCATATAAAAATGTCCGATTCTGTGGCCCTTCACGCGCTGCTCTCAAGGGTGACTTCGGTTTCGATTTCCTCTCCACGTCTGTGGTCTTGGTGAGTTAGTACTGAGGTGGTCGGTATCGGCAAGTGCGTGGAGACTGTCGTTGGATGAGCGCGGTGGCGCTCTCCGGAGAGAGACGTTCACTTACGCCGACTCCGCGACCTAGCAAAAATGGTCGTTCGCACGGGGCTGAGTACGTGGTGTGCTGCGTATGCTGAACCTGCACAGGCACCACTGAACTCCATCGAAATGACTCAGCAACTGTGCAGTGTCTCCCCTGGTGGGTTGCTTCATGACGACCTGACATTGTCTGTTCCCTAAGGGCTGCTGGTGCCCAGGCTGCGGTGGGACAAGCCAGTCAACGGGGAGACGGAATAAGCAGCGTGGGGATAGTGCAGCTGAAGAGGCGCAGACGATGAAACAGAAAAAAAGACAGTCGATATCAAACTCTGTCGTTTAACAGACACCGCAAGTCTGGGTACGCCGAGCAAGGCTGAATCTGAATGAATTCAATAGTTAAAGGGGTGAAGGGCTGTCCCACGGCAGGCTGACCAAACATAAAGTCAGCTGATCGAGACATGGACAAATCTTAACAGGAACACAGTTATGGTGTGCAATATCAAGTCCAAGTGCAATTTATTCTTTATTTTCAAGTAAACGCGTGTGCATTTGGCAAATAGTCCCGTTGTGAGATTGATTCCTCCAATAAGATCACTTGGAGAAATTTCATTTTTAAAAGCTTACACTTAATGCCACTTCAAGACCTGATGCAAAGATTTCCACTTCATTTATGATCTGATGACCATTCCTCTCTGCCGATTCTCACACTGAAAAAGTTAGAATAAACCGAAAATTTTCTGTCTCCAATGCCGTGGTAACAAGTACTGAATTTCATTTTGTCTGCATCTATAATATTAACTGTAGTAATCATAATACAATAACAATAGTAGTAATCGTAATGATGATCATGATATTAACAACCACCACCACCACCACAACAACCGTAACAATAATAATAATGAAAAAAATAGCAATAATAATAATAATAATGACAATAATAATAATAATTAAATATCATTATTATCTCTGTTATCAGTATCACGTGACGTTTTACCGATCTTGGTCAATTTATTCACCAGAATTAACTACGAATTGTAAAATAATCTTTTATCACTTTTTACTGTAACATTGCAAACAATCGATCAGTTTCTAATTCTGCTGCGCTGAAGTGCACTATAAAGGGAACAAAGCGCAGAGAGAGAGAGAGAGGGAAGGAGAGAGAGAGAGAGAAGGAGAGAGAGAAAGAGAGAAAGAGAGAGAGAGAGAGAGGGCATTGAAAATTATCGATTAGTTTCTAATTCTGTTGCACTCAGCCGCACTAGAAATCGAACAAAACGCGCAGAGAGAGAGAGCGAGCGAGAGAAGAAGAGAGAGAGAGGAAAAGAGAGAGAGAGGAGAGAGATAGGGGAGGTACAGACAAGCAGAGAAGAGAGAGAGAGAGAGAGAGTGAGAGTGAGAGAGAGAGTACAGACAAGCAGAGGGAAGAGAAGAGAGAGAGAGAGAGAGAGAGAGAGAGAGAGAGAGAGAGAGAGACAGACAGACAGATGAGGACAAAGACACAGAGAGAGAGGAGAGAGAGAGAGAGAGAGAGAGAGAGAGACGAGAGAGGGAGAGGACAGACAAGAGAGAGAGAGACAGACAGACGACAGACGACACGTACTGCTCCTTCATGAGGGGTTGCGAGGCATTGCCATTCATCTGGGCGTCATGCTCTCTGTGCCCCCGATCCTGATTTCGCTTCCTCTTTTTCCTGTGCCATCGTGATTGGAAATGAAATTGACTGTCACTGAATCAAAGTCCAAGCAACCAAAGAAAACTTGGACAAAGCATAAAAAAACGTATCAGACATGGAACGGTTTTTAATCATACGTGTGAGCACACCACACACACACACACACACACACGCCAACACATGTACACACACACACACACACACACACACACACACACACACACACACACACACCACGTCAACACACACACACGCGCGCGCACACACACAAACAAACACACACACGCACACACGTCAACACATGTACACATGCAGTTGCACACACAACACACACACACACACACACACACACACACACACACACCACACACACACACACTCACACACACACATACACTCACACATACACAAATTCATCCACACACACTCATATACACATGCATACACAAACATGCCAGCGCGCACGTAAAGATTGTCGATGTTATTCTAACTCTTCATTCTGCTGTGTCAAGCAGAGAACTGAAATCCAATTTCTAAAAACATCCATTTTCAATAATATGTCAATCTTAAGTTTTTCACCACGAGCAGATACGAAGAACACACACACACACACACACACACACACACACACACACACACACACACACACACACACACACACACACGAGTGTGTGTGCGCCAGCGCATAAAGATTCTTGATGAGTTACTACTATAAGAACGGGCGTGTCATGTGAAGCATGGAACTGAATTCCATTTTCTTTAATGGTCTGTTCTTACTGATACATCAATCTAAACTTTTTCCCCGTAGCAGATATCAAGAATAAACACATACACACTACACACACGCACACCTACACCTACACGCATGCGCGCGCACACACGCACACCTACACCTACACGCATGCGCGCTCGCACACACACACACACACACACACACACACACACACACACACACATACACACACACACACACACACATACACACAGCTGCACTTTGTTTGCAGCTGAATGATCTGAAGTCTACCTTCTTTTCACGGCAAAGTAGACGATGATGATTGTTAAAATGATGACAAGGACAACGACGCCGGCTGCTATGCCCGCTTTCTTCACTTGACCAGCATAGAGCACTGAACACATACACCATCAAGGATTTGGAAAACACAGAAAGGAAAAAAAACCAACAAATGAACAAAATAAACACACACTCCCCCCCCCTTATACACACTCACACACAAAATCATTCATCTGTGGTATTACTAAACTCATATAAATATATGTATGATTCCAAGTGTTTCAAATTCAAATAAAGTCAACATCATTAAATGATAGTCAATAAAATCATCATGACGAAATACATTCTAATAGCATTCTTTACATTCTATATAATTTGAGTGGTGTTCAAATTTCAGAACTCATGAAATGAATTAAAATAAGAATTAAAAAGAAAACAAGGGATCAAAAACACATAAGCATTATCACAGATTTTGGTATACATTGTATTGGTCCCTCATCTGCAAGTTGACTGGATTTAAATTCATTCATATGCATTCTAGCTTGGGGAGGGGCTGACATTTTTTGTCTGGCGAAGAGAACTAGACACAGCATAACTCTGTGTGTGAGCGTGTGTGTGTGTGTGTGTGTGTGTGTGTGTGTGTGTGTGTGTGTGTGTGTGTGTGTGTGTGTTATTTACAGCCGTTGAGTAAATTTCGACATCGAGTTAACATCTGTATACCAGACCTAGTTGCCCTCCATCACCCTACAAGGGCTTAGAGCATAAAACGTCACGAATGCATCATCGTACTTCATGACATATATTTCAAAAAGTCCATTATAAGTGCCCATTTGTACGATTCAGCTAAGTATTTATTGATAATCGGTGGTACAGAATCGACTGTGGACTGTATTGACAAACCGCTTTCGTAGTACGTCGTTTGCAGAAGTTAGCAATACCACCAGACCATGACGATCTTGTCATCATTGACAATCTCCAACACCATATGCGATTTAACGTTTTTCTTTTACATCAGAGATGACCACAGCAAATAATTTAGCCATCTGGTATTGTCTAGTTGTATGGACACGCATTACAGTATGATTTTCAAGAATTAAAACACGGATTAGACTGGTAGTTTCAGTTGTCCACACAAGGAACTAGCTACATACTCTAAATATAAGAGAAATATGGGACCGAGAACAGAATATAGTATATGCAACATTTTGTTTAACAACGAATTAGTAAAGTCTTCAGTATTCAGTGCCTGAACCAAAAACCATAACAGGAAATTCCTTTTATTTGCTTCACAAATTACTTATGTAAAGGTCATACAGCCAGAACGACCCCCCCCCCCCACCAAATCTGAATGTTTGGTGTAAATCGAATCATATGTTTGTATTCAGATACGCAATTTCCTTGGGTTTTGTTTTGTTTTGTTTTTGAGAGTGGAGGAAAAGAATTAGTAACATAGAAGCTGGTCTGTAATCGGAAGGACCCCCTGTTTTGTACCAAAAAATAAAAGCAAAAGAAAAAATAGAACAAAAAAACCAACATCAACAACAAAAAACCAAACCAAACAAAAAGCAAACCAAACCAAACCAAACCAAAAAAGAACATTCCTTTGTTAGAAACACTGAGACTGTTTCCATACCTAAGGTTGTACATATAAGTAAGTCTGTTATTATTGGTGTTTGAGCGTTTAATCATTTTGACAACCATTCCATTTATGAAAAATATTGTATAGCTGTTTCATCGATGGTTAAAATGAGAGAGAGAGAAGAGAGAGAGAGAGAGAGAGAGAGAGAGAGAGAGAGAGAGAGAGAGAGAGAATGTAACTGAGTAACTGAGTAACTGACAGCACGTGTCGGACAGTAAAAGTCTGCCGACAGACTGGTGTGTTTACCGAAGAAATCGTCCGACATCTGTTCGCACCGCTGCCCTTCCCACAGCTCCGGGCATCTGAAACACAAACAACACGTTGTAATGTCTGAAGATGTGGGTCAAACATGACAAATTTCCTTTCATGGCATTCCAACCGGCGCTGGTTCCATTTGTTTCTGTTCTGTGTGTGTTCTGCTTGAAAATGTTCAAGATTATGATACCATACCAAGCCAGTCTGGGATAAATGCTTGTTTGTGTTCTTTCGTTTCTTTAGTTATTGTTGCTGTATGTGTGTGTCAGGCGCAGGGTTTACTGACAAGCTTTGAATATCCTGTCTTTGGGATGGAGGCCGGAATAGCTCAGTTGGTAGAGCACCGGACTCGTGATTCTGGTGATCTTGATGCTGCGGGTTCGAATCTCCGCCAGGCGGTTTCGGTAAAGTGGAATTTTCCCTTCATATTTTACATTGTTTCTAATTCCATTTCCCAAAACAGTCCTTCAACTGAGACTGTAAACTGAAGTTCAGAATGTGAACGAACGCATATTTTGCATACACGTGAAATACCATAACCGACGTTCGGAAGAGAAGGCTAGTTTAGCCATTGATATGGATGATCTTACACATAGCGTGCACTCAGCGTGAAAAATCGAAAGAATGAAGATAAAGAAAAAAGAAAAAAACCGAGTGACCAATACTCACTGAACGACACGGAAAACGAGTAAATATAGCACCAGCAGGCAGTTCTTTCGTCGACTCTACCCAGGTAGGCAACCCGTTGTGTAAAAGACAGCGTGGACTGTTAACCGCTCAGAGCTTGATTTTTGACCGAGGATAGGCACTATATCAGTACTCTTAACAATGAAAAAGTAATTGTGATAATAATAACAACAACAACAATAATAATGATAATAATAACAGCAACAACAACGACAACAACAATCATCAGCATCATGAACATCATCATCATCATAATGTCTTCTTGCTTGTTCTGTGCGCTTGTTTTGACATTAGTGCTAGGCGAACCGCTGCCGCGAGCAACATTCGTTTGAGTTATAGTTATGGGCGTGTAATTGCCTCATCATGGAAACCAGAGCTGCTCTTTCTCTTTGTTGTCATCAAAATAACACAATTCTCTCGCATGATAGCTCCCCCATCAAAACTGTAGCATTCCAGTGTGCCACCAGGGAAGAAGATACACCACATCTGCAGAGCCACCAGGCCAAAATCTGCAGGGTGCACAGCAAAATGAACAGGTAAGTGAATCAGTGACGAAGGAATGACCTGGAAAGAGGATCCATGATCGAGACAAGGTGGATGCCTGACCGACGCATTAACCCAACGCAGCTGGTCAGGCCTCTGGTGCCTAACATGGTGCGCGCCACTAGTGTGTGTATGTGTGTGTCGGGGGGGGGGGGGGGGGTCCAGTGTGTATATGTGTGCGTGCGAGCGGCGTTCGAGCGTGCATCTGCATGCATACGCACGTGATAGTGTTTGCATGCAAATGTATGCTTCATTGTGCACAAACGCGCAAGCATATGTACACGCATCTGTAAGGGCAGCATTTATACAAACATTCAAGATTTATTTACATCATGAACTCTGCTGGGACATTGAGAATTTCGAACGAAAGCATAAATTAACTTGATTCAACACCACATCTGCATAATCACAGTAAGACAACACCTTGGTCGTGTAAAAACAAGAACCTATAAAACACGATTGCTGCATTTGATGATATCACTTAACCTCAACAGCAACATTTTATTTGCAGAAAATAAATTACAATATGAACATACAAACTTGGGATACAAATGTCTCTGACGAAACATCTCTCTCTCCCTGTGTGTGTGTGTGTGTGTGTGTGTGTGTGTGTGTGTGTGTGTGTGTGTGTGTGTGTGTGTGTGTCTGTGTCTGTGTGTGTGTGAGAGATATCAGAATATTGGGGACACTCCTCTCCAGTGGAATGCCTCTGAGGACAGACTATTCAGGGGGTAATCTAAAACATAAATCGGGGAAAACGAAACAAAACAATAAAATAGCGCGTTTTTCAAGATTCTTCACTAAAGGGAGAGATGTCCAGAAAAGTTAGAGGGAATGACGGAACAGAGGGCGAGGGAGTAAAGGTGTGGAAGGGGCTGTGCAGAAGCAGAGGTGGAATGGGGAAAAGAGAAAATGTTAAAAAAAAAACCGAGAGAAAAAATTGAGAGCAGAGCAACACGAAAAGGCCATTATATGTATTTCGCTATCATCACCTGCATAGCTATTATGAAATACAATAAAAGGGCTATTATATATATATATTTCAAGGAAGAAACAAAAGTTGACTGCAGGATTCGTTGTAAAATGAAAAAATAATAAAGTTTATAAAAACCTTTTGGTGGTAGTAGAATCCATTAGTGAGAACACTGACGTTTCAAGCCATAGGCCCGTTGTCAAAGTGAAAGGAGAGGACAGTGTAGACAGGAAAGCCTCTGTGAGAATTGGGTGAGAACATTTCATTTAATGATCAAGTTGGACCAAAATAAAGTCACTGATCACTGTTCAGGTGTATTGAGTTCACACAGACACACACCACAGTTCACACAAAGACACCAGCCACCACTGATTGCTTTTCAGAGGGACAAGAACCTGCGTGACATGCTTGTGAGGTCCAAGCTTAGACCGCAGGCCACCCAGTCAACCTCACCTGGGTGCAGACCTTGTGGGGACAAAAAATGCAAGACGTGCCCATTTATAGACACTGCAACTACAGTCGTGGGACCCACTGGCACATTCACTGTGAGGTCCAGTTTAAACTGCCAGTCTAGGAACTTAGTGTACGTCTTGACCTGCACCCTCTGCTCCAAGCTGTATATTGGGGAGACCTACCGCTCATTGGCCGACCGCTTTTCAGAGCACCTGAGGTCGATGAAGCTGGGCCACAACAACCCAGTCGGCCAACATTTTGTTGGTCCGTATCACAGCTTCAGTCATGCGAAGATATCAGCAGTGTGGCAGAACCCCAGAGATCGTGTATACAGAAAGCACATGGAGAGCCTTGTCATCAGCCACTTGGGCACCACACAGCCAGCTGGGATGAACATCAGAGTCACTGACGTCTAGCTGAGCCAGGGCCCTTCTGCCTTAATCTCTCTGTCCTGTCCCTCTTTAGCCCCTGTTTCTTTCTCTTTCAGTAGGCAAAATAGTGAATATTTCCATTTATTCCCCTCCTTTTGTGTGTGTGTGTGGTGTGGGTGTGGGGTGGGGGGGTGGGTGTTTGTGTGTGTGTGTGTGTGGTGT
This sequence comes from Conus canariensis, assembly GCA_033310375.1. Classification (NCBI taxonomy): domain Eukaryota; kingdom Metazoa; phylum Mollusca; class Gastropoda; order Neogastropoda; family Conidae; genus Conus; species Conus canariensis. The sequence goes on along the minus strand of CM065714.1, from coordinate 17,104,057 downwards.
TGTGTGTTTTGTGGGGGTTGTGGTGGTGTGTGTGTGCGCGCGTGTGTGTGTTGGTGTCTTTGTGTGAACTGTGGTGTGTGTCTGTGTGAACTCAATACACCTGAACAGTGATCAGTGACTTTATTTTGGTCCAACTTGATCATTAAATGAAATGTTCTCACCCAATTCTCACAGAGGCTTTCCTGTCTACACTGTCCTCTCCTTTCACTTTGACAACGGGCCTATGGCTTGAAACGTCAGTGTTCTCACTAATGGATTCTACTACCACCAAAAGGTTTTTATAAACTTTATTATTTTTTCATTTTATATATATTTCGTTATGATCACATACACAGCTATTATCAGATACAATTACACACATAAAAAATATGAAAGGGTGTGGGGGAGAAGGAGAGAAAGGCGGGAGGGGGAAGGAACAGAGAGAGAGAGAGAGAGAAGAGAGAGAGAGAGAGAGACTGAGAGAGAGAGAGAGAAAGAGAGAGAGAGAGAGAGAGAGAGAGAGAGAGAGAGAGAGAGAGAGAGAGAGAGAGAGAGACAGCGACAGTACACACTTCAAAGAGATTTGACGGTTTCAAAAAATGGGCTGATGACAACCATCTTCCTTCTCTTTCATATGTCTCACTCTCACTCTTTCTCTCTGATTGTATCTCGTGCCCATGAGCAAGCCTATTGTCAACACTTTCCTTATTCAACAATTCATAGTTCTCGGCGCCAGACGACTTAGAGACCCACTTAAAAGGCATTCTGATGATTTCGTGAAAACGAATTCTGAAGCCCCCAGACGCCTCTAAGTGTCTCAGTGTCAGGCGTATTGCTTATCACTTTAATGTGGAAATAAAACTATCAGGTTCAGACTTGCACGCAATATAGTTTTTATGCTTTTTTTTTGTTTTACTCTCTTCTTCATGTTCGTCGGTCTTCCTCCCTTTCTTTTTTCTTTCTCTCTTGTTTTTTTTTTCCCTTGTGGTCCTTTGTTCTTTTTCAATTCCTTTGCACTTTCTCAGGTCCTTTATCGGCTTTCTCTTTCTTTGCTTCTTTCTTCAGTTCTTTTTACAATCCATCTTCTTTTTCTTTCTTTCTTTCTTTCTTTCTTTTCTTGAGTCTACGCTGGGTCCACAATCCTGTTCTCTTTTCTTCATTCTTTTATTCGTTCTCTAGTCCAATACCCTTTTCTTTTCTTTTTGTTTTCCTCCTTCTTACCTTTGGTTTCTTTTGTCCTTATTTTTTTCTGTTTGTTTCTTTTGTTCTCTCTACCTCTATGGTCCTTTAGCCTGCCATCTTTTTTTCAGTGCGGAATGTGCGCGTCTTTTTCTGTTCCTCTATTCTTCTCTAATTCTTTCGTTCTTTCTCCAGTCTTTCATTTTTCTTCTATTTCTTTTTTGGTACTTTATCATCATTTATCATTTTTTTTCACTGCTTTCTTTCTACCTTTTCCTGGTCCTTTATTCTTTCTTTTCACTCTCCTTTGTTCTTTTTTCAGTCTTATTTTTTTTTCTCCTGGAACTTTATCATCGTTCATCATTTTTTTTTTCACGATTTCTTTCGACCTTTTCCTGCTCCTTTATTCTTTTTCTTTTCTCTCTCTTGTTCTTTCTCCAGTCTTTGAATTTTTTTTCTATTTTTTTCTGGTACTTTATCATCGTTCATCATTTTTTTTCATCGTTTTCTTTCGACGTTGTTCTGGTCCTTTATTCTTCCTTTTCTCTCTCCTTTCCCTCCAGCCAGACAGCCATGGGTGCTGTAGGGAGATTGAATTGATGATTGTCTTTTTTCTCGTTCATTTGATCTCCCTTCCTCCCTTTCCTTACTCATCAAGTCTTTCTCTTTCGAAATATCTCTCGCTTCTTGCGTTTTCCTTCCTTTTTTTCTTTCAAACTCATTTTTCATGTTTGTTTTCTTTTCTGTTTAAATCTAATTTCTTCTATCGTCAGATGTTGGGGACCCGTGCCACAAACAATTAACTGAATTGACAACAGTCTGTGGAGAGAGGGAGAAAGAGAAAGAGAAAGAGAGAGAGAGAGAGAGAGAGAGAGGGAGAGAGAGAGAGAGAGAGACGGGGGGGAGAGAGAGAGAGAGAGAGAGAGAGAGAGAGAGAGAGAGAGAGAGAGAGAGAGAGAGAGAGAACAGAACAGAACAAGAATTTTATTCGCTAGGCCACTAGCCCATAGAAATAGGGTCAAAATATACAGAATGTTATGCACGTGGAATAAAGCAATTGTTACAATAAATAATAATATCTGAAAATTACAACATAATGGACTTAAATCTTTCATCAATTTCTCCTTCAACTGGTTACACTATTCCTTTGACGGAGAGCATGAAAAATATACATGGCAAGTTTTCTTATCGCATCTACTGACCCCTTGTGAAGTGTATCGGTATACGGTTCTTTAATACCTTTCAGATATCTGTTTCTTATTGCATCATATCTAGGACAGTAATGTACAAAATGATTTTCATCTTCAATTACTTTACATGTTGAACAAGCAAAGTTTAGGTTTTCACTAAATATTCTCCTAAATGAAGAACCATTTATTGGTAGTACCCCCAGTCTTAATTTCACAAGTCCGTCACGGAAGCATCTGATATCTAAAAACTGGAAATAAGGTTCGCTTTCTAGGGTTGTTTTAAAAAGCCGATAATTTCTGTATATATCTTTATTCATAATAGATTCCTCCCATTCTTGTAAATAATTATCTTTCAGTCTTTGTTTGAATAAAGAGAGAAAAGTCTTTTCACATCCTACACCTTGATTTATCCATGCATGCCCAAACCCCATTCTGAACATAATGTTTCTGATCTGACTTGCCCAACAAACTTTGCCCCTTTCATCTAATTTCCAAAGCATTGCATATGCCATCCTTGGGATTCTAGTCGTGTCCATCGTTAGAATTCTAAGCCAATATTTAATACATCTAAAATAACTATTCACATATAATGGGTGCCTTCCTGTTTCCCCAAGAACAAACTTATTTGGTACTTTTAATGGGACTCGTAAAAATCGTTTACATGCATAACTGTGAACCTTTTCAATGTTATCTAATCTATTCATACCCCACATTTCAGCTGCATACAGTAATATAGGTTGTACTTGAGTGTCAAATATTTTGAAAAAACAAGATTTTGAAATATCATGCAATCTGCCAATATGTTTCACACATTCAATGCAAGCTCTTCTGCCCTTCACCGCCAGAGCATCAACACACTTTAGTATACTCATTTTGGTTGTAAACACAAAACCAAGATAGTTATATTCATTTACTACTTCTAAAGAATCTCCATTTATATTCCATTTGTCGTTTTTGCCTAGAAACCCTCCTTTTCGAAATACCATAACCTTTGTTTTGTCTTTGTTAATATTCAGAAATAGCTTTTTGCAAGATTCGTTCAGTACATCAATTTGATTCTGTAGACCTTTAGCGGTGTCGGACAGCAGGACTATATCAGCAGCAAACAAAAGTATACATAGCTCAACATAACCTGGTAACAACTGGATACCATGTATTCCATTTTCTTCCACTGCCATAGCAATTTCATTTATAAAAATCGAAAAAAGTTCTGGGCTCAGGATGCAGCCTTGTCTCACCCCAACAGGACAATAAAAAAAAATCAGTTACACGATCCTCTATTCTGACGCATGAAAGAGCTGATTTATAAATAGCCCTTATTGCCTTAATAAATTTACCATGAATTCCTGTTTTTATCAGAATCTCAAATAATGATCCATGTTGAACTGAATCAAACGCTTTTCTCAGGTCCACAAAACATGCAAAAAGCTTTCCTCCTTTCTTTGAAAAACATTTCTGAATGATTGCATTCAAGGTAAAAATGTGGTCAAATGTAGAATACCCCTTTCTGAAACCTGCTTGGGACTCTGTTAGCTTCTTATTTGTTTCAATAAAGTTCACTAATCTCTTGTTGAGAATATTAGTATAGCATTTACTCATTAAACTCAGTAATGATACACCTCTGTAATTATCTGTCACTGTTTTATCACCTTTCTTAAAAATTGGTACTATAATGGATTTTGTCCATTCCTCAGGATACTGACCTTTCTCGAAAAGATTATTAAATAATTTTGTCATGAATTTGACTGATTGCTCACTACATAGTTTTATCATTTCTGGAGTAATTCCATCAATACCGCATGCTTTTCCATTTTTCAGTTTATGAACTGCCTCATAAACTTCTCTTTCATAAATAGGTGAGTTTAAATCACTGCATTCTGATTCATAACTTTCAAGGCTAAAATCAAATGTTTTTATTTCTGGAACATTGAATAGGCTTTTAAAGTAGTGAAGCCATTGCTGGTCAGAAATTTCAGGACAAATGCGAGCCCTTTTCTTACCAGACATGAATGTAACTTCTTTCCAAAATGATTTACTGTCTTTACCAAAACTTGCAAGTTTTCTAGCTTTTTCACGTTTAAAGCTGCTCTTTTTTCTTTTTATCATTGTTTTGTACTCCTTCCTATCCTGAACAAATTGCCTCCTTTCCTCTGATTGTTGTGTATTTGACACAGTATATGTTAATTGCCTTGCTTTGTTTGATTTCCTCATATCAACAACGAATTCCTTGCTTTTACCTTAAACTGTCTACATTCAGCATCAAACCACTGTGGAGGTTTAATCTCTTTATCAATACAGACACATTTTTTCATGCAGTTACTACTTAGTACCAAAGTTCTAGAAAACAAGGTTACAGCATGATTTACATCATTATCAATATGTGCTAGAGCTTGTAAGTACATATCTTGCATTTCCTTTCTATTGACATTTTCAATGAACTGTTGCTCTAATGACTTATCCCAACATTGCTTTTCCATCCACTTTTTTGCTTTCTTACCTTGGCTGTCCATGTTTGCCTGAGAATTCAGGGTGGTTAACAGTTTGATACAAACAGGTAAACGTGATGAATCAATGGAGGACAGAATATTTAAAGAACTAATATAATTCTGTAAACATAAACCACTAGAAGTTATAAAGTAATCAATTGTGCTCCCCCCATTGCTCGATACAAAAGTGAGTGATTCATCAAAATCATAATTACTTAGACCATTGAGAATGATACATTCAAACGTTGTGCATAAATTCAATAAATCTCGCCCAAAACCTGTTATTTCTTTATCCTCAGAATGCCGAGTAATCATCTGATCTGTATCTTCTTTATCCGTTTTCCACACATTGTCCGTAAACAGTTCATTCTGTAGTGATGCATTCACACATCCTGTCCTTGCATTCAGGTCACCACATATTATAATATAGAAATCCTCGTAACGTTCATACAAGTCCATCAAACATTGTTCAATGATTTCAATCCCATACCCATGCTCTGTCTGTGTCCAGTATCTGCTATCATATGGATGAATATATGTACAAATAAGAAAAATTGGCTTATCTGTTTCTAATAACTTTCGATCAAGTTGCAAAATAATAACTTGGTCCAAATGTGTATCAATGCTCTTAACAAATTGTGACAACCACTTATGCACAAACACACACACTCCACCTGAACTACGCCCTTGATTTGACAATTTAACAGCTTTTGACGCAAATACATTATAATCAATAAAAGGCAAAAATGAAATCGTATCCACGTATATGAATGTTTCATTCAATGAAAAGATATCAAAAGACAAAAGAGTTGACACAACGTCTGGTATATCCAGTTTTTGCATCAAACCTTCGCAATTCCACGTACATATATTGATATAGTTACGGCTTCGGCCTCCCCGTCATTTAGTGTTTCCATCTTCCCCTCTTCCACCCCCGCCAGTTTCCCTTCCCCCACCATCATTTGTCTCCTCCATGATGCCTTCTGTCTGTCTGCCTCCCATCTCTCCATCCACTCTCTCCACTTGCCTTCCCCTCTTTCCTCCTTTCACCCCTTCCTCCCCTTCACTCTTCCCTGCCCCTCTTCCCCCCCGTAACACTTTCACCCCTCTCCCTCTCCCTCCCCTGTCCCCCTTTGCTTCCTGCACCACTGTCACCTCTTCCATTCCCTCCTTCTCCTCTGTCCGCCATCATACTGTCTCCTTTCCCCCTTCCTGTCCGCCATCATACTGTCTCCTTTCCCCCTTCCTGCCCGCCATCATATTGTCTCCTTTCCCCCTTCCTGTCCGCCATCATACTGTCTCCTTTCCCCTCTGTCCGCCATCATACTGTCTCCTTCCCCTCTGTCCGCCATCATACTGTCTCCTTTCCCCCTTCCTGTCCGCCATCATACTGTCTCCTTCCCTCTGTCCGCCATCATACTGCTTTCCCTCGTCCTCTTATCCCCTTCCTGTCCGCCATCATACTGTCTCCTCCTTTCCCCCTTCTTTCCGCCATCATACTGTCTCCTTCCCCTCCTGTCCGCCATCATACTGTCTCCTTTCCCCCTCCTGTCCGCCATCATACTGTCTCCTTTCCCCCTTCCTGTCCGCCATCATACTATCTCCTTTCCCCCTTCCTGTCCGCCATCATACTGTCTCCTTTCCCCCTTCCTGTCCGCCATCATACTATCTCCTTTCCCCCTTCCTGTCCGCCATCATACTGTCTCCTTTCCCCCTTCCTGTCCGCCATCATACTGTCTCCTTTCCCCTTTCCTGTCCGCCATCATACTGTCTCCTTTCCCCTTCCTGTCCGCCATCATACTGTCTCCTTCCCCTTCCTGTCCGCCATCATACTGTTCCTTTCCCCTTCCTGTCCGCCATCATACTGTCTCCTTTCCCCCTTCCTGTCCGCCATCATACTGTCTCCTTTCCCCTTCCTGTCCGCCATCATACTGTCTCCTTTCCCCTTCCTGTCCGCCATCATACTGTCTCCTTTCCCCCTTCCTGTCCGCCATCATACTGTCTCCTTTCCCCTTTCCTGTCCGCCATCATACTGTCTCCTTTCCCCCTTCCTGTCCGCCATCATACTGTCTCCTTTCCCCTTTCCTGTCCGCCATCATACTGTCTCCTTTCCCCCTTCCTGTCCGCCATCATACTGTCTCCTTTCCCCCTTCCTGTCCGCCATCATACTGTCTCCTTTCCCCCTTCCTGTCCGCCATCATACTGTCTCCTTTCCCCTTTCCTGTCCGCCATCATACTGTCTCCTTTCCCCCTTCCTGTCCGCCATCATACTGTCTCCTTTCCCCTTCCTGTCCGCCATCATACTGTCTCCTTTCCCCTTCCTGTCCGCCATCATACTGTCTCCTTTCCCCTTCCTGTCCGCCATCATACTGTCTCCTTTCCCCTTCCTGTCCGCCATCATACTGTCTCCTTTCCCCCTTCCTGTCCGCCATCATACTGTCTCCCTTCTTCCGCCCGTTTTCCTCCTGTCCGCCATCATACTGTCTCCTTTCCCCCTTCCTGTCCGCCATCATACTGTCTCCTTTCCCCTTCCTGTCCGCCATCATACTGTCTCCTTTCCCCTTCCTGTCCGCCATCATACTGTCTCCTTTCCCCCTTCCTGTCCGCCATCATACTGTCTCCTTTCCCCTTTCCTGTCCGCCATCATACTGTCTCCTTTCCCCTTCCTGTCCGCCATCATACTGTCTCCCTTCTCCCCCTTTCTCTGTCCGCCATCATACTGTCTCCTTTCCCCCTTCCTGTCCGCCATCATATGTCTCCTTTCCCCCTTCCTGTCCGCCATCATACTGTCTCCTTTCCCCCTTCCTGTCCGCCATCATACTGTCTCCTTTCCCCCTTCCTGTCCGCCATCATACTTCTCTTTCCCCCTTCCTGTCCGCCATCATACTGTCTCCTTTCCCCTTCCTGTCCGCCATCATACTATCTCCTTTCCCCTTCCTGTCCGCCATCATACTATCTCCTTTCCCCTTCCTGTCCGCCATCATACTGTCTCCTTTCCCCTTCCTGTCCGCCATCATACTATCTCCTTTCGCCCTTCCTGTCCGCCATCATACTATCTCCTTTCCCCTTTCCTGTCCGCCATCATACTATCTCCTTTCCCCTTCCTGTCCGCCATCATACTGTCTCCTTTCCCCTTTCCTGTCCGCCATCATACTGTCTCCTTTCCCCCTTCCTGTCCGCCATCATATTGTCTCCTTTCCCCCTTCCTGTCCGCCATCATACTGTCTCCTTTCCCCCTTCCTGCCCGCCATCATACTATCTCCTTTCCCCCTTCCCATTGTACTGATGCGGTTAAAGCTCTCAGTAACCTGCATTTGTCTGCACCTCGTTTTGCTTCGGGTAAGACGACCTGCTGTTTTAGGAGTTTCAGTCACCATAGAACAGTTTTGTGCCGTGGACTTCACCTGTGGCAAGCTACATGCTTGCAAGATGGCAGGTGATTGGCTCTCAACGTCACCTTGCTTCATTCCCACTGCCACTGCCTGTTTCACAAGAGTCAAACTGCTGTCTGGAGTGTCTAAGGGTGAGGGTATAGTCGGTACAGGTTCTGACACAACTGGTGGGATCTGAGCAGAATGACCCCCTGGGGTACAATCAGTTAGTACCAGGGAGTTGGAGTGCTCAACGTCTATTGCTTGATGAACATCCTGGTGTGAAGGGGTTTTGTCAGTCACCAGCGTGTTCCCTACATGGGCATCATCACTGTGGGATGGGGCTGTAGGAGACACATTGACAGGGGATACCAACAAGTCATTGGGGGACATGTCATTTCTACCTTCCTCTACCAGTCTCACCCTCCACTGGTCAATTTTTCGCCGGTACCTTGGTTGGGGGTTACGTTGAGGCTGGGGTTTTGCGGGCGTGGAAGACATCTGGGACTGACAGGTCGATGGGTGAGCCTTCTGGTTACTGTCCATAGTAACATATGTTGTCTGAACATTGTCTTTGTCAGCTGCAGTTGAGCTGAGTATGACCTCTTCTTGTTGGTGTGTATCAAGTCTTTTTTCAGCTGTGCTGTCTGTGGTACTCTCATGCTCCGCAGGTGAAAGGTATCTGTTATTGACCTTCGGCTTCTGACTCTGGAGTGTCGGAAGTGCGTTCATGTCATAGGGGTGGGGTGGATGGCTGTTCAGGCTGCAGATTACCTGGCTGGTCTGACCACTGGTCTGCTCTCCATGGAGATGACTGGACGTGAGTTGAATCAGGTCCTCTCCTTGGGGTATACCACCAGTTATTTCTGGATCTGACTGTCTCTTCCCCATTGTCTTCCTGCTGTCAGCTTCTGCCGCGCTCCTTCTTCCCTGACTGCAGACTCAACAGGGCTGTCTTTAGGAAGTGATTTCCTATGGTTCCTGACTTGCTGCCGAGACTGTCTGTGTTGCAGACGACCCTTCTAGAAATAGACGCTTCTTCCTGCTGCCTTTTCTTTCTTGAGAGCTTGGCTCTGTCGATGAGTCAGGTCGGCGGCCACTCTGACACCAATGGAGACAGCCATTTCTTTCCTGCTCTCGTTTGCCTGAAGAATATTGAGTTTATCGTTCCAGCGGTGGATGCAGGCGATGATGGGTCTGGGGTTGTTCCAGTCCTCGGTCTTGTGACCCGTGCGATGGGCACGTTCTATGTCATCGACTGTCCATTGTTTCTTGTCAGGGAAAAATCTGTTCAGAAGCTGAACAACTTTGCGGGTGCACTGTTGGGGGCTCTCATTTGGGCCTTCATATACGTGGAAAAATCTTAAGTTGTTTCGCCTCGAGAATGATTCCAGGTGGTCGATCTCCTCTTCAGCTTTCTTGCTAGCGTCACAGTGGTAATCGTTCCATTGCTGCAAGCTCTGACACTGTTCTTCAAGAAATCTGCATCTCCTCAGAATAAGTTCTGTTTGCTGTTTTAGTTTCTCATGCTGCTCTTGAAGGGAGCAACACCATTCATGCAGTTGGTCCACTGAACTAGCAAGCCCATCTTCGGGTGGGTAAGCACCCTGCTGATAGGTGGCCTCCCTGCGAGTCCATGGGTAACCTGCAAGGTGTAGCATTCTTTTCTGGACCTGTGTTACAGAGAAATCAGGGCAGACGTCAGAACCTTGTGAGTTGTTTGAACTGTTGCTGGACTGGGTCGAAAGCCTGGTTGTAGTTTGAGTAGTCACAGAAATTCTTGGTGTGGTCTCGTCTATACTGACGATTGTACACATCTGTTGGACCAGGATTACTCTCTATGTCTCCGGAAACAAGCAGCAGCCATGACAGGAAAAATATCAAAACAAACATGTCCTTGATGGTGGTTGATTCGATGCTGCACCTCACTCGCATACAGCACACTGCCCGGAGCCTCACAGTACCAGGTCTTTGGAATGTGATCTGATGGAACCTGTAGGCAACCGCCCACATGCCAAAACGATGTTTCAGCCGAGAAAGAGCATCTTCCAAAGCTGCATTTTTTCCCTTGCTGTGTGTGTCGAAAAAGAAAGAAGAAAAGGCATTGCAGGCGCCTGTGCTCGTGTTCTCTCCAGACAAACAAACTGCAGTCAGCAGTGAACACAACAGTATTGTCACAGGCAGAGTCAAAGGCCAGGAGAGTTTAATTCCATGTGCCTGTAACCTTACCTGTCCACTGAGGTGAAAAAAACGTGCACGTGCAAAGCGCATGTTGTGCGTGGCTGCCTCGACGGAAAATGATCCAGTCCTGAATTCCTGTCACATCACTGTTTTCTTCTTTTTGTGTATTGATAAATTAGTAGTAAGTACCGTCTATGCCACTGTCAATCGAACTAAACCATTGGCACCACCGTCTTCAGCACACCTTCATACATCGTCTTGCAAACTTTTATTGCAGTCCAACACTTCTATGTACCCGAATTTGTATTTTTTTCCGAGACAAACTGAACACGCAATCTCCCTTCCAGGTAAATTTTTGCTCCGAGAGAGACAGAGAGAGAGAGAGAGAGAGAGAGAGTGCGAGACAGACAGACAGAGATTATCATACGCTCGAGCTATGATACTTTCCATTAAATCCCCATCCCTTATTCCTCCACTCTTAAAAGCGGAGCGGACGTTAAAGAGAAAAAAAATACCGCCCTGATACACATCGATTCAGTTCAATCGCAGTCTTCCGCTTATGGCCAAAATTGACAGCAGAGAGCACCTTTCTCCAGTGTCCTAGGAGCTATAGTGTCCCAACCGCATATATATGAAGATAAGTGATTGCTCGTTCTTCGTTTTCATTGTCCTAAATGTTGTTTCTCTTGCCCTTTAGAAGACCTATCAGGTCGAAACACGTCGTGTTCTGTCTTGTAATTTGTTTGTCCTTGTTTTTGGCGGACTCACTAAGAATTGTTGTTTAATTTTTTTTTTTTTCCGCCTGCAGTCATCTCACTTTGAAACTAACTCCATATGTTTGAGCTAACTAACAAAGAACCTACTGGCAGAGGGCACTCCGGTTGCCTCCGTTCAGGTCCAGGGCGAAGCACTCTCCCCCGTTCAAGCAGCCGGCTTCCCGTTCCTCCGCCGCCGTGCATTTTTGCCGATGATGACGTACCGCTGACGTCACCGGCGGCGTGGGACTCACTGTCGGCGTCTGTGTGACCGGGGCTGCAGAGGTGTGCGGACGGGGCTGTGTCCGCGCCGGAGTTCGACCACAGGCATCTTAAACAGAATAACAACAATTTGTCTATGTGTAGTCTAGGTCATGGGTTGTGTGTAGTCTGGGTGACTGTCATGGGTTGTGTGTAGTCTGGGTAACTGTCATGGGTTGTGTGTAGTCTGGGTAAGTGTCGTGGGTTGTGTGTAGTCTGGGTGACTGTCATGGGTTGTGTGTAGTCTGGGTAACTGTCATGGGTTGTGTGTAGTCTGGGTAACTGTCATGGGTTGTGTGTAGTCTGGGTGTCTGTCATGGGTTGTGTGTAGTCTGGGTGTCTGTCATAGGTTGTGTGTAGTCTGGGTGTCTGTCATGGGTTGTGTGTAGTCTGGGTGTCTGTCATGGGTTGTGTGTAGTCTGGGTGACTGTCATGGGTTGTGTGGAGTCTGGGTAACTGTCGTGGGATGTGTGTAGTCGGTAACTGACATGCGTTGTGTGTAGTCTGGGTAACTGTCGTGGGTTGTGTGTAGTCTGAGTAGCTGTAAATGAGGTTTCAATAGTTGAGCATCATCTTACAGTCAATAAATGATGGACAAGGAAGGAACCTTCTGTTGCCATACAAACCCACAACTCCGAAGTGAGGCTGCTTGTTGTGCATATTCACCTGGCATGCATTAAGACATGAGGCACAAAGAACAGAAGAAGAAGAAGAAGAAGAAGAAGAAGAAAGAAGAAGAGAAGAAGAAGAAGATTCCAATCTTGCTTGTATACCATCAGCCGTTGCTGCCGAGAGTCTGAATCAGTGTGTGTGTGTGCGCGTTTGTGTGCGCGTTTGCGTGTGTGTGTGTGTGTGTACGTGTGTGTGTGTGTGTGTGTGTGTGTGTGTGTGTGTGTGTGTGTGTGTGTGTGTGTGTGATGATGATATCGACGCCAACTTACCAGTTTTCATACTTCCCTTCCCCCACCTTTCTACCACAGCGATTTTGTTTATGTCTTTGTTTACGTGCGTTTCTTTTTCCAACAGGCCAACTTTCAATACATAATAATCATATGAAATCATCTATCTAAAATCATGATAACATGAAAAGACGCCAAAGTAAAGATAAAAAAAACCCCAACAACAACAAACAGCGCAAAGCAAGACACGACAATAAGATACAGAGACTTATTAAGAAAGGCTTTTTTTCGTGTGTCTGTAAGTGTCCTGTCTCCATGACTACCATAAAATGGGCCAGGAATAGTCACATATCCAGCAAATTTCATCAATGGTTAGCTTAGTCAAGGAACGAAGGAGAAGGAGGAGGAAGAGGAGGAGGAGGAGAAGGAAAAGGAGGAGGAGGAGAAGAAGAAGAAGAAGAAGAAGAAGAAGAAGAAGAAGAAAGAAGAAGAAGAAGAAAAAGAAGAAGAGAGGAGGAGGAGGAGGAGGAGAGGAGGAGGAGGAGGAGGAGGAGGAGGGAAGAAGAAGAAGAAGAAGAAGAAGAAGAAGAAGGTGAAGATAAAGATGATCTTGATGATAATGATGACGGCGACGACAATGTCGATGATAATGATGGTCATGATGATGATGATGACGATGACAAGAAATAAAATGACGAAGAATGAGAGGAAGAAGAAGAAGATAAAGTTGAAACTTTTCACAGCACAGCAAACGGAAAACATTAATTTCCATAAAAGAAACAAACAAGAACGAAGAAAGACGAAAAGATACAGAGTCAAAGAGATCTTCAGGGTAAAGTTTCAATCTAAACCAAGAGGAACAATTCAAGACACGAAGAAATAACACACCAAGATCTGAAGGCTGTAAAGACAGACAGACAGACAGACAGACAGACAGACAGAAGAGAGAGACAGAGAGAGAGAGATTCACAATATGCCCTGGCGTCAGTCATTGAAAGAGAGAAGGAGACGGAGGGAGGGAGGGAAGGGAGAGAGAGAGAGATAGAGAAAGAGTGCAGGGAAGGGAGGGAGGGAGGAGAGAGAGAGAGAGAGAGAGAGAGAGAGAGAGAGAGAGAGAGAGTGAAGGGGAGGAAGAGAGAGGAAGAGAAAGGGAAAGAGAGAAAGAGAGAGAGAGCGAGAGAGAGAGGTGAGGGGGAGGGAGGGAGGAAGAGAGAGAGAGAGAGAGTGGAGGGGAGGAAGAGAGAGAGAGGAAGGGAGTAGGAGACAGAGGAGAGGAGGGAGGGAGAGAGGGAGAGAGAGAGAGAGAGAGAGAGAGAGAGAGAGAGAGAGAGAGAGAGGGGAGGGAGGAAGAGAGAGTGAAAGAGCGAGAGGGAGAGAAAGTGGAGGGGAGGAAGAGAGGGAGGGGAGGGAGAGAGAGACAGAGTGGAGGGGAAGAAGAGAGAGAGAGAGGGAGGGATATAGAGACAGAGTAGGGAGGGAGAGGGAAAGAGAGAGAGCGGAGGGGAGGAAAAGACAAGGAGAGAGAGAGAGAGACAGAGAGAGAGAGAGAGAGAGAGAGAGACAGAGACAGAGACAGAGAGAGAAGAGACAGAGAGAGGGGAAAGAAAGACAGACAGACAGACTGAGACAGAGACAGAGGGACAAGAGAAACAGAGAGACACAGAGAAGTGGAGGGAGGCAGTGTCTTATCAGTCTGGGTGTGTCCCTCTTAGACTGTAGCCCGAGGATGAAGAGACGAGAACGAGGATGCTGAAACCCTCTCTGGGCCAGTCCCCGCTCTCTAATTAGGTCCTCCAGAGGAAAGCCCACCATGTCTCCGCATCAGGCCGATGGTGGTTTCGCTCTGTGGAGAGCTCATCAGACCTACTGTTCCAGGCTGCAATCTGCATGGAGAGGATAACTCTTACCATACTGAAAATAATGGGGGACAAAACAGAAAGAAACCGAAAGCGAAATCCAGAACTGGGTTACATAGCAGATCTATTCTGTAAGATAATTTCTTTTAAAATAATCAGAAAAAAAAACCAAAACAAAACCAAAAAAAAACAACAAAAAAACGCAAAGCAGAAAAAAAAGGTTGTGAGAATATGCAAAGGAAAGAAAGTGGCAAGGGTGGGGAAGGAGGGAAGAGACAGAGAGAGAGAGAGAGAGAGAGAGAGAGAGAGAGAGAGAGAGAGAGAGAGGGGAGGGAGGGAGAGATGTGTCCCTCCCCACTCAATCTCTCCCTCATTCCCCTTCCGCCCAAGTTCCAAAGCGGTTAATTTGCAATATGATCAGTAATATGCGTTATAATTTCTCATGTTGCACATGACTGCTGAGGAAATGGCACAGAATCCCTTAGGGGAGATGCATGAGAGAGCGAGCGAGCGAGCGAGCGAGCGAGCGTGTGTGTGTGTGTGTGTGTGTGTGTGTGTGTGTGTGTGTGTGTGTGTGTGTGTGCGTGCGCGCATGCATGCACCCTGGGTGTGTGTGTGTGTGTTGTGTGTGTGTGTGTGTGTGTGTGTGTGTGTGTGTGTGTGTGTGTGTGAACACCCACACCCACACTTTGTCATCCACGTTCGCACGCACCTCCCCTACAGGGTTATTTTTTCCATTATCCGGCTAATATGGCGCTAAGGGTGACACCCAAAAAGGCGCATCATTGATTACCTTTAAATCACACAGGGTGGGAACGACACAAGCGTCAACGCAACACATCTCAGGCTGCATGGATGCTTCATTGGGAGGACACCGGTGGATTTCACAGTCTGAGGTTGTCCGTTCAAAGCGCATCGGTGCTCACCCTAATTCGGTGCCCGTTTTGTGGAATAAGTGCCAAGCTAGGTATGTCCCCTGGCCCCTACTCTCCTGGTTAATCCTGTCAGCCGCGTCATCGGGACGTTACATCAATTAATCAATGCTTTTTTCTGTCTGTCTGTCTGTCTTTGTCTCTGTCTCCACACACAGCCAGTGACACTCAAGGACACACCACACACACACACACACACACACACACACACACACACACACACACACACACACACGTGTGTGTGTGTGTGTTTGTGTGTGTGTGTGTGTGTGTGTGTGTGTGTGTGTGTGTGTGTGTGCGCGCGCGCGTGTGTGTGCGTGTGTGTGTGTGCGTGCGTGTCCGTGCGTGTGTGTGTGCGCGCGCGCGCGTTCGTGTGTGTGTGTATGTGTGTGTGTGTGTGTGTGTGTGTGTGTGTGTGTGTGTGTGTGTGTGTGTGTGTAAAGTAATCAAAACTCAACTGCTGCTGGCGCTGCGCCAAAATAAAGCGGTGCTGGAATTCAGCCGACTTAACTTCTTTTTAATCAAGGAAAATGAGGGAGATAAATCTCGGCACCCGCTGTATTCTAATTAAAAAAAATTGTAATCAACAGCATATTTTATGGCTAAATTTCGCCCTTTTGGAGAGAATAAGTGAAATTTCAAAGGAATGGAGAAAATCAGACGCCGTGCCATAACATTGAGCCATAACCGACAGAGTAAGCCAGACAGAGGAACGGAGGTAAAAGACCATATAGAGCAGGGGAAGAAGGGTAAAACATAAAGGAGAGCCAACGTGAGGCTACTGTGATGAACCAATGGGAAAACAATTGACGAAAAAACAGAAACGCGTTTCTACCAGTGGGTCTTCCTCCATTGCGCGAGCACGGTTCAGACTAGGCCCCAGAAATATGAGAACACATAACATTAACCAAACAATCCTCAAGTCTTACCGATTCTGCAGGTCAAGCTCTTGTCTTTAGTATTGGGAAATCCACTGAAACTTTGTCTAGACTGGTCAACTGCTGGCTGAAGGACTATATGACTCGACAACCCCGTCATGTTAAAGACGTAACACACATGCTAAAGAGAATTAATTAATAAATCATTAATGGGCCCCTTTGCTGAAAATCCTATGCGAGTGAGAAAAATTGTAGTCTGTATCTACACCTGCGTTCCCCATGAAGTCATGTAAAAATCCATGATGTTTTTTGTGGGCATTTTCAATGGACAGAAAGCCGTCCTCACCCCCATCCCCGTAGAAATCTTCTTAGCAGCTATGAGACATATCCTCAAATAGTTTTTTTTAAGACACTGCCACTAAATATCTAATATGGCCATAGACATACCCTTGGTCCCTACTATGGCCGATCTCTTCATGGGCTGGCTGAAAAACATCTCAGCAGAACACAGACCCATCACAATAGATCATAACAGAGATGCACTGATGATACTGTGGTCTTATAGATGGACAGACAATCTGATCAAGAACGCTTTAATACTTTCATCAATGCATTCCATGCCTCTGTAAAATTCTGTGAGAACAGCTCGTCAAATCCTCTTTCCTGGATATTCTTTTAAAATTTGAAAATGCCTACGTCAGCAAAATTTTCAATACAGAAAAAAAAAACCCACACCGAAAGCTTATACGTATTTTCAATCGTGCCATCCACGTCATCGTGTGAAAGATATATCTTGCAGTCAGTTTTACGTTTATGTAGGGTTTGTTCTGATTTTAAAGATTTTATTACCTTTCAACACATGACACAGCCTTTTCTATACTGTGGTTACCTCTGTCCCTTTTTGTAGTTGCTAAAGTTAAAGATGAGATTTTTATCACCAACTTTAAACACATGACACATTTTCTATATTGTGGTTACCCCTCTCTCTTTTGTGTATCCGCTAAACCTAGAGATGACAAGACGCCCACACATCATTTACTGAACTATAAACCCAAAACAAGACTAATTACGGTGCATGTGGTTATAACTCTTCAGGCCTTTCAGGACATGGCTTAAGGAACAGCTTCCAATACTACACAACAGTAACACAATTCGGGAGGTGGTTCCTAAGAAACCTATCAACGGCGAGAGAAACTTTAAATCGTTACAGAATTTTTAATGCTTTCCGCCTTGCCCCCTTTCTCTCTGGAGTCAAAACGACGTACTAACATGATTGCTAAAAGTGCGTGGTCTGCTCAGATCATGTCTCAGAGACTACGCACTTCGCCAGTTGTAGAATTAATGAGACTTCAGCCACCAGAAAAAAGATTTGACTGCGGAACCAAAGTAGTGATATCTCTTTTAGTTTGCAAAAAAAAAGTTAGCACTTACAATATGTTGTCGAAACCACAGGTTCAGTATAACTAAAAACACTGGTATAAAATCGTATATGTATTGCTAAGGCTGCTCAACAAAAATCTAAATTCTAGACTAAAACAAAATCTTGGATAACAAGATAAAAAACCGCCCTTTCCATTGGGCCTCAACAGTCTATGCAACTAGCACTGGGCATTCTGCTTTTATACCTTTTATACTTGCTTTAAACTAAGCACACGTTATTTTAATGCATTTTTCAACTGTTTCCTTTGGTTTTCTTTTTTCTCATCTGCTTTATTCTGTACGAACTGATTTAATGCCTTATCCGCAATCTTAATCCAATTGTTTTAGCTGTTAACGTTACCCTCCATCTAAGATTATATATCTGATTTACAATTGTTGTCAATGTAAATAATATTTCGATCCTTAATGAATGTATTTGTTTATTTTTTTTCCCTTTAAATTATGACTGATTTGTAATAATTTTCATGTAATGGTATTTCAGTCCTCAACTAATGTATGCATCTATTTTTAATGTAGTTGTGTAGTTTTCACTTTTATTTATTGTGTCTCTTAATTTACATGTGAAGTCAATGTTTTTACAGCTCAGAAAAGGTTTTAGTCTTTTTTGGTTACAAATAAATATATCACACTTACACTTTTAAGTTGTATAAAAAGGTATACATATGGACTGTTCAGGTATGTTTGCACCTATACACTATAGCGATCACTGGCATATGCGTTACGTGTCATTAAGAATGACTGTGCATAGTGGTGCCAGCATTTGTTGCCTGGTATGCTTTTGTGTGCGCACAAGAGTGCGTGCGTGCATACCTCTGTGTACGTGCGAGAGTGCTTGCGTGCGAGTGTGCATACACGCGCGCGTGTGCGTGTGCGTGTGTGTGTGTGTGTGTGTGTGTGTGTGTGTGTGTGTGTGTATGTGTGTGTGTGTGTACATGCGTCCGTATAGGCATAGACAATTTGAAAACGTACTGTGATTAAATAACTACCGGGCCGTCTGTGTTAATCACAGAAATGGATTAGCCAATAAACGTCAGGAGGGGAGGAAGGGGAGCGGATGTGAAGGAGTAGGAGGAGGGGGGTGGGGGTATGGGGAATCATGGTTATGAAGGAAGAAGATTGACATACAAGTTTGGAGTACACGCTTTGAGAGATGATTGAGCGGTACAGGGAGTGAATTGGGTGTTGCGTGTTGTTCCCCTCCCCTACTCCTCTCCCCTCCTGTTTTTGGCATGGTTTCAGAACATGGTGTCCAGCCAAACTGCAGCTCGGTGTATGTACTAGTTTCACTGCGTAAAAGTAATTGAAATGTGTGTGTGTGTGTGTGTGTGTGTGTGTGTGTGTGTGTGTGTGTGTGTGTGTGAGACTGTGAATGTGTGTGTGTGTGTGTGTGTGTGTGTGTGTGTGTGTGTGTGTGTGTGTGTGTGTGTGTGTGTGTGAGTGTCTACACGCGTGCGCGTGCTTATGTGAGTGCGGGTGCGCTTGCATGCGTGCGTTTGTGTGTGTGCACAAACACATACACTACTGTGTAAGCTAACACATATGTGTATTCTGAAATACACCTCCTGCATGTCTTTAGTCCATGTGCTTGCGTTTTATGAAATTTACTTCGTGCATAATTTTGGAATAACTATATTTTAAACAAAAAAGTGTTTAGAAAACAGCGTTTTATTGCTTTCTGGACACTATTTCCATTTTACAATCATGGATACATGTCGTTCACGCCTGCCCCATTCTGCACACATTTTTGTTGTTGATGTTGTTTTTACCAGGACGTTTAATTTTACGTGCTGAGGACGTCCATGCCTGAGAGTTTTAATCACAGAGCGAAGAAAGATTGGGACAGTGCTACAATCCTGGGCGAAAGTAGATGAAACAGGGAGATGAGATTATGGACGTTTGGAGATGAGGTGGGCGAAGGGGAAGACGGAAGAACGGTGGGGACAGGACTGGGTAAGGGTGGTGAAGGGGTAATAGGAGAAACGCGGTGATGGCAGGGTGGGACAGGATGGAGGAGGGTGGAGGGGTGTGGTGGAAGTTGATGACTTGTTGCCTGGCCCCAAACACGTCATTAAAGACCCCAGGGGAAGATCTGAAGAAGGCCAAAATATAGCGGTGTGGGTTTTTTTTTGGTGTGCGTTCACACACACACACACACACACACACACACACACACACACACACACACACACACACACACATTCTCTCTCCACACACACACACACACACACACACACACACACACACACACACACACACACACACAGTCACATCCACGGAGACACACACACACATATACAATTAAAAGCGCGCACGCGTGAGTGAGCGTGTGTGTGTATGGAGAAAAGAGAGAGAGGGAGCAAGAGAGTGAGAGAGAGAGAGAGAGAGAGAGAGAGAGAGAGAGAGAGAGAGAGAGAGAGAGAAAATAATACAGAAGCGAGTAGAGGGTAAAAGGAAGAGAAACAAGGAGAATGCTGACAGACAAAAAGGAGAGAAGAGGGGAAAGACGAAGAAAAACAACAACAAAAAACCGAACAAACCAGGTTACATGCCGGGCCACAAAACAGGAGAAACGATGGAGAAATCAAGACGGAATACTGAAAAGGGAGATAAGAATAACAAGGATAGGAATGGTAGTAAACGGAAAAGAGATGAAAATAATGTAGGTCAGAGACGGAAAAACAAAGTCACGACCAAAACTAGAACAAAGTGGTGAAGACAAAATGACACACGAAAAAGTTTATCCAGTACGTGACGGTATTGCGAGGGAAACGACAGACGAGAAAATTAATGAGGAAACTGAGGTTCAGGAGAGAACGAGAAGAAAAGAGCACAAAAATGAAGACACGGTGTGTGTGTGTGTGTGTGTGTGTGTTGTGTGTGTGTGTGTGTGTGTGTGTGTGTGTGTGTGTGAAGAACAAGAACAAGAACAAGAACATATTTTATTGCCATATGAAAACCAGAGGTTTTGTGGGGCACAGATGATCAAGTTCAGACATTCAACTAAACTAAACTAATCCCAGCGTTGTCACATCTTGCAACATAACATTAGCAGCAGAAAGAAAAAACACAGTGTGTATCAGAGTCTGATTAAATTTTCTGTCTCCGAAGAGAAAAACACAACAGGATATACTGGGCAAGTACAGGTTGGAAGCAGTCCAATAACATGAGCTCCGAGGGTTTTGTCATGTTAGTCTGTGGTGGAAAGTCAGTTTTTATGATCTTTGTCATCAGATCATAACGTTGTTGGTCAAATAATTTGCAGTCATCGAGAAAATGTAGTTCGTCCTCAACGACGTGGCATGTCGCGCATAATCTGTCTTCTCTGTCAGTGTTGGTATAACGGCCCCTCTCAATTTGGAGGTCGTGGGCACTTATTCGTAATCTAGTTAGTGCTCGTCTGCAATCTGTGTCAGTGTGTTGCTCCAAATAAGCCGCCTGTTTGTATTCGGTAGTAACTGTGGCATAAAATTTGAGCTTGGATGTGCTTTCGTTCTTTTGTTTCTTCCAAAACTCAATATAAAACCTTTCCAGCTTCGCATTGATTAGAAACTTCAGGCGAGTCACACTAAATGTACCCTGATTTTCCCAGACATGCTGTAATCCTATCGTTGACAAGGTTTGTCGTATAAACTTCGTCCATTTGCTTTCTTAGGTGCACTGAGAGATCATTGACTGATAAATCTGTTGTTGATAAGAGTCTTGGTCTGACTCTAATATGTGTATCCAGAATGCGATAGTCTGAGTTATCACTTTAAAAGTAATCGGGAATCTTCCCAGCTCGCCCAAAACCGGTAATGTCATTGCTTTTCTATGAACTCTTAATAATTGCCTGCAGAATTTAATGTGTGCAGTTTCATGTGGGAATTTGTTTGTGTGTGTGTGTGTGTGTGTGTGTGTGTGTGTGTGTGTGTGTGTGTGTGTGTGTGATGTTCACGTTCCCCATAGTTTCTATGTATGTAAAGCGCTTTGACCTTATTCGTGAAAAATCGCTAATACGTATATAGCTCTGGGGGAGGAAGGGAGTAGATGTGGGTGTGGGGTCGAGGGACGATCGCTAAATAAGTCTTCATTCTCACACTCTCTCTTTTTCTTCGTTTATGTCTGCCTGTCTGTCCGTCCGTCTGTCTGTCTCTCTCGCTGTGTGTGTGTGTGTGTGTGTGTGTGTGTGTGTGTGTGTGTGTGTGTGTGTGTGTGTACTGGGAAGTAGAGAGTCATTTTAATGTTAGGCCATTTCGCCCCAAGCCTCACAATTCTCTTGGCCTGTTTTCATGCTGCTAACTGGATCTTCTCTCTGGGTTTTCGGCAATCTATGGACTGAAGTGAATTCACTCAAGACACAGAGCCGACGCAAAAGTAAACATTATTTCTAGCTCTACCTACACACAAGTCCAGCTCACATCACATCAATTATTACCTGTGCCAATTCTCCCAAAGGGGAAAGAAATTTAGCTAGGTATGAATCTGGGTTACTTTGTTCAGGGCGGCATTCTCTGACCGCTGGGCGAAACTGCGCAACAGGATTGTCAAAACGCAAACGTCAAAACGAAAATACGGCGCAGAATATTGGGAAATTGGCAAAGGAATCCCCGCGCTAAACACAATAATGTTTGCAACTACTTCTACTGTTGTACGATCTATAAGAGTCAAATGCCAAAACAATGTGAACCTTATTCAATCTTCGATAAACCTCAAACAAACTCACATAACCTGTGTCGATTTGTTAATAAACCCTTCAACCCATGGACGGATTGAGCGGCAACGTTTTCCGCCATTTGAAATTGATTTTGACAATTCGGCATGGGCCTACTCCTACCTTCCATTCCTAAATGTATATCAACAGCAACGTCAACTCGCCAAATAATAACGAACAAAGTAAC
>CM065714.1:17071773-17074273 GCA_033310375.1 Conus canariensis | reverse complement strand
AGAGAGAGAGAGAGAGAGAGAGAGAGAGAGAGAGAGAGACAGACAGACAGACAGACAACAGACAGACAGACAGACAAACTGACATACAGACAGTAGATAGTCGTTTAATTATTTTTGTCAACGAAATACATTTTACCTCAAAATCCGCAGTTTGGCGGAGATTTCAGAATACAGCTCAATGCCAATGAATGCTCTTAAACAGTCCATCAATGCCGCGACCATCCGATATTACAAACACACACCAAATCTCTTCCCTCACTTTCTGCCCCCTCCCCTTCAAAATAGAAACTAAAGACAACGAAAACACATACTGTCATACACACGCACGCGCCTGCACACACGCACATCGACAGCAACACACACACACACACACACACAACACCACACACAACACACACACACACACACACATTAAAACACACATACAGCCTAAACAAACAAGGTACACACGGTTGCTGGGGAGGAAAACAGACCCCTCACACGGAAACAGACGCAGACTGGCAGTCGTTGTTTACTACACCTTGTGCCTTTCCTTCCTCCCTGAGAGCACAGACTTGCCACGAAACCGAAACTTTGTTGTGATTGTTTCTCAGCTTATCACGCTCCCTCCCCATTTTGTTGTTGTTGTTATGTGCGAAGGCAAAAACTCAGCTTCGCAACCTACGATTTTGTTGAGATTTCCGCAGATCGCAGAAAAACAGTAATTCATTGTAAGTCAAATCAGAGTTGAACGCATCTTTGTAACAACAACAAATCGCCCCTGTTCCGAACAATTAAAAAGTAAGAAAAAATGAAGAAACCTAACCAAGGTTGCCGAAAAAAAGTCTCACTACACACTGCAACGCACAGCGGAAAGGCAGGCATCGCTGCACGTCTGGTGAGCTTTTCTTCCGTCAAAGAGCCGGCGCACCTGAAATCGACACTATGTTTTGATTTTCCTGAGCTGCTCCGTTTTTCCTGTTTCTTTGTTTCCATAATCAATTTTCCCCCAGTTTCTTGATGCTGTAAGCGAAGCAAATTCACTTTCGATTTTGCTGAAATGTTTACGGATCGTACTGTACAAAATAAAGTAATCGCAATCATGCAGGGCCTTTACCGCTAAACTTAAAGTCAGATTGTACAAACCAAACCCTTCACACATCCCACACCCACTCTCCCTCTCCCACCCCCTCCCATCCCCACCCTAAGAGCCAGCCCAATCATGCAAGCTACGGGAAAAACAAACGAGCAAACAAACGAAAAACTCCACGATGCACAAACATAGGGGAACGCGAAGCGAGACAGGAACTGTTTACATGTCTTGTGTGTTTATACCCACCGGAACTTTTCACGAAACTGAAACTGTGTTTTGATGTCTCTGAGCTTGTCGATCTCATCCCCCACCCCCCACCCCCATTTCTTTACTTTACTTCATATTCCCTCTCCTCTCCCTCCGAGTTGCGCACTAAAGTGTGTTGGTGTGGGGGTAGGGAAGGGGTGTTTATTTATTTATTTGTTGTTGTTTTTTTTCTAGCGAGTGAAAAAAAAAGTTTTACACTTTGCAGAGTTGCTTCACAGCGATTGCTTTACAGGAGTGAAATGGCCTTCCTGGTGGGCCAGGCGTTACACAACTGACTGATATTTTTTTTAATGGTGATTGGAAAACAAACGGTAAGACAAGCCTACGCATTCTAACAAGAAAACTTTCACGTCTCAGGGTTAATTTCACAATCTCTTTCTCTCCCTCCCTTCCCTTTATCCACCCCTATCCCCTGCTATGTATGAGTTAGTGCGTGCGTCTGCGCGCATCGAGAGAGAGAGAGAGAGAGAGAGAGAGAGAGAGAGAGAGAGAGGAGAGAGAGAGAGTGAGAAGAGAGAGAGAGAGAGAGAGAGAGAGAGAGAGAGAGAGAGAGAGAGATTTAACATGAATTCAATTTAGACGATCGTTTCAAGGGTGGCTAAGGACGGGTACGAGTCGGTCGGGAGGTGGATGAGAGTGGGGCGCTCAGGATTCGGAAACCCCACCAGCACACCAGTTTCCATTCGCCCGAACGAAAAATCAATCCCAAAGCGCCCAAGAAGTGCATCCAGGGTTTAAAAAGAAGACGAGAGAGAGAGAGAGAGAGAGAGAGAGAGAGAGAGAGAGAGAGAGAGAGAGAGAGAGAGAACGAACGAACGAACGAAATTTTATTTTACCAGGGTAATGAGATAAGCAATACAAATGCTTTTTTCCACCCAGCCCTGGGGCAAAAGAAAGAGAAACAATGTAAAGATCAAATTAATGCATTTAAAGATCAAATTAATGCAAATACACATATAAAAAGAACAAAGTATAACAAGATCTTGTACAGTTCAAAACAAGTTTAGCTATTGTCCATATTATTGACAAACGAATGCAAATAGAAAAGCGCGTGAACATAGCGAACAAGGGGAAGGAAACAGGAAAGGAAAAGGCCAAGGGGTAGGTTTGGGGTAAATGGAGAGAGAGAGAGAGAGAGAGAGAGAGAGAGAGAGAGAGAGA
>CM065714.1:17041773-17069273 GCA_033310375.1 Conus canariensis | reverse complement strand
TGTTTCTTTTCTGTGTGTATAACCGTGAAAAGTAACCTAGGCGCCGACATAAAATATGTATACCCCCGAACGTTTTTCTGTCTCTCTCTCTCTCCCAAACTGTGCTTTCAGTGTCTTTACGTTGTTATTGTAAGCAAAAAATATTAAACTGAAACAGGCCAAGTTTAAACGGTCTGGAAAAGCTGTCTGTTGTATTACAATTCTATATAAATCACTTATGAATAACTGGGCATGTTGTTCCTTTGCTGATGCAATCCTCCGCGCTGCAAGAAAAGATGACGAATGTTGACATTTAAATACAAACATTCTACATGTTCCTCGCTCTTTCCTCAACATTCTATGCACCGGAGATCAAGGACTGCACAAGCGTCATGATTCATTTTCAGTTTATACATTTTCAAATAAATCCCAAACATGACATTCATTTTTTCTTCTCTAGTCACTCTAATGCTCATACCTTTACGTTTAATTTTTAAAGTGCTTGGTTTATTAACACGAGTACATCTTCACCAGCTAAAGTAGCATCTGTGTAGGGCGTCGCCCAACAAACTTAAAACGAAATATGGCATTCAGCACTTGCTGTACGAAGCACTTTCAACGAGAACACGAAGGCCCAGACAGACAAGAAATACAAGTACAACCAAACCTTGAACATGAACAGTGTCTAACTAATCAAATATGTTGAGGAATGAGTAAGTACTCAGGAGGTAGGCATGTTTTTCAGTGGTACGGTTCCAAGATGTAACCTTTAGTTTATGATGTAAATTTCAGTTCCATGCATCAGCGTTTGTAACTAAATCCGAGCGTACTCTTCATGTTTGACTGATACATACGCAGTTACCAGCTGTATCAGCTGTTTTTCAGCAGACCTTCGACAATTATGGACAGACAGATAACTTGGGCACATTTTACGCCGAACACCAGGGCCAGCTGTTCCGCAAATGATCAAGTTAAACTGTTGCCTTGCGTCATCACATGCCATGTTTGACAACCAACGTTAGGTAGGCACTCAAGGTCTGACCAGCGCATTGGGCTAATGCGTAGGTCAGACATCTGCTAAGTCGTAGCCACGAGACTCTCTTCTTCAATTCTTTCTTCTTAATTGCTAATTCATTTATCCATCTGCTTAGAATCATGCGTAGTGTGGTCTCAAAACTTAGAGGGATGTGGCGTAGCGTATATGGACTAATCCGCACGCAGTGACGCCTCCTTGATGAAACTGAAACTGAAACTGCCATGGTAAGTGCCCGTATACGTGTTTTGGACTTTGTGTTGAACCTTGCAATTTATTTTGTCTTCTAATCGTCGGGGTGAATTTCAATGCTTCATCTTTGACTTTGTACTGCCTTTTAAGTCATTGTATTGTTAATCTTACTTACACAGAAAATGTCAAAATACTGATGGAGTTCTGATGTAATCACTTTAACAGATGATACCCATCAGTTTTAGATATTCTTTTTTGTGGGCTGCGATTTCATTTCTACGTTCACTCGTTTCCACAAGTGAACTTTCACCTGTGTAACTGTTTATCTGATCCTTTAGGCAGCCCTAGACCAACTTTAGAAGGTCAGGAGGATACAGGGGTCGTTGAATATGCTCATACACTTTCAAACTCACAGAATATTTACATGGATTATCTTGAATGTGAACATACAAAAAAATGACAGCTTTTTGAGGCTCTAAACAAACGTTATCACCCCCATCCTCCCACCCCTTTTCCTCCCTAATGTCACAGATATCAAATTCAAAGTCACTTTTTTTTTAATACTTATGTTCAATAACTGTAACCTCCACATTTCCAGCGGTATTTTTTGCGCATACAGATAAACCACATAAAATATTTCAATACTTAAACAAGACCATCCATATTCAAAATGAAACGAATTCGACTGTCTATATTCATTTATGTACTTATTGACATAAGGCATAAAAGCTGCATGCAGCCTTTCGTTATCTGACTGCTTCTGATGAGCCCCCACTACGTTTTACTGCGTTGCTATCTGTTGCAAGTCAACAGAGGGGTCAACTTTCACATCTACAGAGAAAGTAATAAACAATCTGCATTCTAAAAGGTAACGTACGCAAGAAGATGCTTTTCTCACAACAGATCTGGGAATCTGTGAGAGAGAGAGAGAGAGAGAGAGAGAGAGAGAGAGAGAGAGAGAGAGAGAGAGAGAGAGAGAGAGAGAGAGAGAAAGTGAGAGAGAGAGAGAGAGAGAGAGAGAGAGAGAGGAGAGAGAGAGAGTTTTGACATAAATAACGCTCTCCTTACTGTCCTATACAATCCGGACCAGACTTTTCTAAAGATCTTGTCTAGTCCTGGTCACGATACGTTGAGAAAGTAGCGATAATGATGGTGACGATAATGGTGGTGACGACGGTGATGGTGACGAGGGTGGGAACGAATGCCAGACCAAGACAAACTAATGGTCACTTAACGATGGGGGGGACTCGCTTCCTGTCTTTTACTGTGGAATGGGGAAGGAAGAAAGAGGACGAGTTAGGGGAAGGGCAGGAGGGGTAAAGGGAAGGGAGGGGTGAGAATAGGGAATTGGGAGCGCGTTTTCGTCTTTTTAGTCCTTGTGCTGTGCTACGCGGGCACACTAATGAGCACATCAGTTTTGTCCTCGTTACTGTCCAAGTCCTTGGTCTGCCATCTGCCGAGTTGTGTTGTGTGTGTGTGTGTGTGTGTGTGTGTGTGTGTGTGTGTGTGTGTGTGTGTGTGTGTGGCGTGCGTGTGCGTGCGCGCGCGCGCGCGTGCGTGCGTGCGTGCGTGCGTGCGTGTGTGTGCGTGCGTCTGTGTATGTGAGTGTGTGTGTGTGTGTGTGGAGAGGAGAGAAGAGAGAGAGAGAGAGAGAGAGAGAGAGAGAGAGAGAGAGAGAGAGCGTGTACGTGTGTGTGTTCGTGTCTGTGCATGGATGTCTTTGCGTACGTACGAATTGCGTTCTGTTGCATTATTTTGTGGCGTGTGAGGGAATTCACAGGCGCGCACGCGCGCCTGTGTGTGTGTGTGTGTGTGTGTGTGTGTGTGTGTGTGTGTGTGTGTGTGTGTGTGTGTGAGTGTGTGTGTGTACACGTGCGTGCGTGCGTGCGAGAGAGGAGAGAGAGAGAGAGAGAGAGAGAGAGAGAGAGAGAGAGAAGATTATGCGTTCCTCCCTGGGTAAACATGTGAATTTCTTTAGTAATTATATGACTGCTAATTGTCAGTAAACCAAAATAATGATGCCGTTTTTGGATATGTATTGGTGAACACGTCTGTCTTAACTGCTGCATTTATTTCATCTAAAAATGCGCACAATATACAAGGACCACAAAGGCACGCTTGCTTCATTTGTCAGTTTTGAAAGTACGCCCAACGAAAACGAAGACAATATCGAATCAAAGTTTCTTGTCTGATTTTTTTTTGTCACTGGACTTTAGATGTGCACAGTCCAGTAAGCATTGTTTTTACGCTTTCATTTATTTCATATTACACATACACTCTGAATAGGACAAAAGAGAATGCTGCTGATGTTGATGTGGAGTTCTATTCTGGTCTCTGACAACGTAACAGAACTGTACTGTCCGCTTCCTTTCGTATGATATCATGGTATCAACCAGGATCGAGAGATACAGATACCTGCTGTGTCTAACAGGATCGTTCAGCGGTACTCTCAGAGACACGTCAAACGTGGTTGAACATAATATTTTTGTGAAACTGGAGCAACTCTAGCAGGGATGGGCTGGAGCATATCCATCTCACAAAAATGTGCCTGTGATAGGAATCGAACCCCGTGGCCTCACACCTGCACCAAGGCTGCTCATATGATGAATGTTCTATGTGCCACTCGAGAGAGAATCATACGGTCAAAACACTCCACAATGAAGTATTCTTTCGGTGTAATGTATTACATACTTGAGCAGTTTCTAAAGACAACTTCATCCCCATCCGACCCCTATTTTTTTTCCGTCATGAACTCTTCATCCTCTTGAGTCCCCCCATCCTGGTGTGTGTGTGTGTGTGTGTGTGTGTGTGTGTGTGTGTGTGTGTGTGTGTGTGTGTGTGTGTGTGTGTGTGCGTGCGTGTATGTATGTGTGCACAAAAAGTTTAAAAGTAAAATTTGTTACTTTAATCCAAACTCTTATGCATTGTGTTTCAATAAATGTATTAACAGAGTCACTGCCGCGTACAAAAATTATGTCTTAGTTTAATGTATGAAACACACACACACACACACACACACACACACACACCACACACACACCGCACGTGCGTGCGTGCGCACACACACACGCGCGCGAGCGCGCACACACTTACACACACACACACACACACACACACACACACACATCTTTTACTAGAAACTTTTAATTGACATAAAAGTATCTTATCTTCTCCATTTTTCGTTCATTTTAGATTCTTCAAAAATTCTACACATCAGAAATAACCGTAATATCTGTGGAACTGTAACGAACATACATAAACACATACGCAGCTTATGCAGCTAGTGAAGAGTTTTCATATCTGTAACATATTTTCTTAATTTCATGTTCCCAGTTTCTCCATCTTCAAACTCACCGCCCCCCCCCCTCCTTAAGTCCAAATCTTTGCCAAGTCATTACTATGAAGACAGTTCAGTTGTTGGCCTGCGCTTGTTTTTTCCCCCACTATTAGATTGTTCGTCTATGTATTTGTCTGACTTTATTCAAGTTTAAAGGCTGTGCCAGTCTTGAATAAAAGTTACTCTGTGTTAGGTTTTCTTATGGGAGCAAAAAATACCTCACTTGTTTACTGTTTATAAACACATACGTTCCGTCCCCCCCCTCCCCTCCCTCTCTCTCCTGTTATATCTTTCCGTCTCTGTCTGACTGTCAGTCTGTCTCTTTGTCTGTCTGTCTGTCACTCTCTGAAGAAAGCAGACAGAGTAGGTTCACCAGACTTTTGATTTTCTATGGACCCTCTAAACAGCTTAACACAAAGACCAAGAAGAGAAGAAGGAGAAAAAAAGAAGTTAGTTCTTCACCAAAAGTTCTGCAGTACTGTGACTACCTCCTCTACACAAATGAAACGGGAAGGGGTCGCAAGTCGGCGGGTGGGTTGTGAAAGAGAGAGAGAGAGAGAGAGAGAGAGAGAGAGAGAGAGAGAGAGAGAGAGAGAGAGAGAGAGAGAGAGAGAAGAGATTTCACGAATGAGCCTGCATTATCCCAAGGAAATCCCTTCACACCCGAACACTGGAAGAAAAGAGCGAGAAAAAGAGTAAGGCACGCTCACAAACTATCAGACGTGGATAATGGGGATGAGGAACCGCACAGATTTCATTTCCTCTGGATTCCAGATTTCCTTCAGGACTCACACCCAAGTTCACCGCAGGTGTCAGGAAACCTCGGGACTGTGGCCGGAGTACTTTGCCTTTCAAAGGTAAATGAGTTCTCTGAACTTGATTAGTTTCTCCTTTGGGGACATCCCCCTCCCTCCAGAGCTGTTGCTGAGGAGTCTGAGGCACCGGAGGTGGACGAGGAGCGACAGAGAGAGAGAGAGAGAGAGAGAGAGAAGAGAGAGAGAGAGGAGAGAGAGAGGAGAGAGAGAGAGAGAGAGAATTCCGATTCAGATTTTTATTCTTATAGGCCTTGGCCCCTTAGAAGGGGATATACATGCAAAATAACAGTCATCCTACCAACTTCATAATAACAATTACTTTGAACAAATGTTTTGTCGTTTGAAAGCTTTGTATAACTAAACTGCAAACTGTTCTACAATGCTTTCATTCCGAGATGACATTAACAAGATATGCATGAATAAGCCAGCTTTTGCATAAAATTTCCGTGAAATAATTTTCTTTTATATCTTGTCATTCTGGACAAACTAATGCAAAATGCACTTCATCTTCTCTTGACTGTCGACATAATGGACACAACAAAGGAGATGCATTTGTTCGTCTATAATGATGATGAAAAATAAAAATATCAGACAGACCAATACTAATGTCATTATAAACTTCAAGTGCCTGTCCATACGCATTGACATGTACGTTGGGAGAGAATGCAGATCACTGAATGTTCTGTAAAACAAAAAGTAAACCTGTCTTGCTATCTACAGTCAGTCAGTCTTTCTTTAAAGGTACGAACAAAATTGTTAATATCTCCGGAACTTTGGTTAAGCCATAACGTACCCCAAACCATATTCGTAACATTTCGCTCTAACATGCAACACCCAGTCCATCTTGCCTCTATTGTCTAGTTCTAACAGCATTTCATACGCTTTTTTGAGGCCATCTATTTTCAGAAGTCTCGAGTTAACTTTAGCCAGTACTCAACACATTCAAAGGTAGAGTACAAATATACAGGATATCTGTCAGTCTCACCATTCACAAGATCATCTGCAGAGAGAGAGAGAGAGAGAGAGAGAGAGAGAGAGAGAGAGAGAGAGAGAGAGAGAGAGAGAGAGAGAGAGATGTATTCACGATATGCCCTGGTGTCAGTCAATGAAAAAGAAAAAACCCAATGAAGAAGCTTGCAGTTCTCTGAAGGATTCAACTGATTAAGGCGACAAACAAACATACCTATTTGACAAAGATTTGACATTTAAACTATGGCTCTTGTGTAACAAACATAAAAAAAAATATTAAAAGATTGAACAAGCATTTGCCGTTACGCAGAGGTTAGGGTGGCATCACACACTCATAATTAAGAGGTCGTACGCTCAAATCACATCAAAGAGGTATCACTGTAGAATAGCACCTTCTTCTTCAGCTTCACCCATTATCATGAAACAGGCAAAAAAAAAAAAATGTTTCAGATTATGAGATTCTTCCTACCCAATTCTGAAAGCACCATCTGCTTTGATTCACTCTCCACTTCCATGACTTGTTTCGAATTTATGTCTAAATGGTATCGGTAGATTCTCGGGGCGACTTTCGTTTTCCGCATTCGATAAGGAAAGGCACAGCCAGGAGAGGGATGAGGAAAGGCACAGCCAGGAGAGGGATAAGGAAAGGCACAGTCAGGAGAGGGATGAGGGAAGGCACAGTCAGGAGAGGGATGAGGGAAGGCACAGCCAGGAGAGGGATGAGGAAAGGCACAGTCAGGAGAGGGATGAGGAAAGGCACAGTCAGGAGAGGGATGAGGAAAGGCACAGTCAGGAGAGGGATGAGGAAAGGCACAGTCAGAGAGGGATGAGGAAAGGCACAGCCAGGAGAGGGATGAGGGAAGGGAACATGGGGACGGGCGCGCGGGACAATAAGAGGGGAGGGTGAGGGGGGAGCCCGCAGGGGCGAGGATCATTCCCCAATCCGGTTCGACGACTGCGTTAGTTTCTTTTTGGTTTGAAATTGGGATGACCCGCTTTAACCCTTGGCGTCTCCCCTTTAGCCTCAGTTCCGCTCCGTATCCTTGTTGCGCCCAGTTCGAAGAGATCAATGATGGTCTGTTCGTCCTTTGTGGTCATTGTCTTGAATGTTACTTGTCTTGCCTGAAGAGGACCAAATAGACGTTTGGTTTTCAACTAATTTGTTCTTTCGTTTGGCGCTGCAGTGGTTTTGTTTTTGCCCTTGTGCGTTAGTTTCGTCTGTTTGGGGGCTCTCCGTATAACCCTAAAGAAAAGCATGCACCCCAGTCTGAGCACAGCCGTCAGAGGTGTCCAGAGGGTAGCCTCGGTCAACCGTCCGCCGTATTACCCGAAGTGGCTGCGGACGTTAAACCACCATTAACCAGGAGCCTTATACGATTGCTCAAGTCGCCCCGTCCCCCCCCCCCCCCACTCCAACAACAAACAACAGCAAACAAACAAACAAAAAATATCTGCATGAGGCTGTGCAGGAGACATCGGGGCAAAGAATTACGGGATGGGGCGAGGATGGAAGATGGATTTATCTGAACAAGATCAATTTGATACAAACCAAACTTAAACTGATTAACGCTACAAGCAACGAAGTTTGATCATTCAGACTGAAAACCAAATGCGGCAATCAAGCGTCGTCCACACTTTCTTAAACGTTTAGTCTGAGTATCGGCGGCATAAGGGGGGGGGGGGGGGGGGGGGGGAACAACCCCTCAGCCAACCGAACACAGAAAGAACAAGTAAGTAGTGTTTGCTGCGTAGGTTTCATAACAAAAAAGTGTCTGATTCATCTCTCTTCTCAACTTATTTGTTCCGTATTTTATTCACAAGAGGACACATTGTCACCAATATGGTTACCATCGTTACCATACTACTATCGATGCTGCTGCCACTAACAATAGAATGATACCAATAACAACATAATGCCGTTATTTTACTCTCGTGATACTGGTTCGTTTACAGTCAGTTGCACCATCTTCGTCAAAATACACTCCACCGAAACAAGCGAATGCCCTCTCCAACTTTTTATTGTCTACACGGTCTGTCTAACCATTAAATGATCATAAAAACATGCTTTCTATCCATCGACTCCAGTGGCTGGAAAAGAGAGACTACTTTCCTCTGTTCACAGGACAGGCACTATCGTTTTATGTAGCAAGGTAGCTCATGCTTATCATGGGAGAGCGTACCCGGGGTACAGCTGTTCCCGGGGTATTAAGAACTAATGTGTTGTGGTCCCAGACACACATGATTCTTAAAATGAGGAAACATGCGCGCGCGTGTATTTGTGTGTGTGTGTGTGTGTGTGTGTGTGTGTGTGTGTGTGTGTGTGTGTGTGTGTGTGTGTGTGTTTGTGTGTGTGTGTGTGTGTGTGTGTGAGTGTGTGTGTGTGTATGTGTGTGTGTGTGGTCTGTGTGTGTCTGTGTGTGTCTGTGCGTGTGTGTATATGTGTTTGTGTGTGCGCACGCGTGCGTGCCTGCGTGGGACGAATTATCATTTTATTTTGGAGAAACGAAATATCTGTCTCACGAAAAGAAATTGTGTTCAAGAATCAGCAAAAGGTATGCCTTTCAGCAACATAACTGTATTTCTTGGTGCGATATTATATTTTCATCGAATACGTTCTTCTTCTTCTGCTTCTCTCTCTTCTCTCTCTCTCTCTCTCTCTCTCTCTCTCTCTCTCTCTCTCTCTCTCTCTCTCTCTCTCTCTTTGAGATTTGGGAGAAGGGTGTCATGGGTTATCTTAGCGGACACCTGACCTACGCATAAATCCAAAGAGCTGATCAGGCTGTCCATCATACGATACGTAGTTCAGTGAAACTGAACACAACGAAGACACAATGTAAGAAGAGGAATAACAAAAGCAGAAACAAAACTGTCAACAAATATCATCACATGATATCATCGGTTACGGAAAAGAAGCCAATAAAACTGACCCACTTATACTCTGTCGTAAAAAAATAGCTTTCGTTAGGAATACTGTGGACATCGACAGAATGTCTGCAATCTTTTCTTTCTTTCTTTTCTCTAACACCGTGTTTCCAAGTGTAGTAATCAACCAGGAAATTGTGAGCGCACACTATCCAATGAAGAGGTCAATGTCATTTCCTGCTCCATTTCTACGCAGCCTTTCTCGTGTATTCTAACACAGACTGGAAACGGGTTGATCCAATCACTGTCCGGATGGTAACCGAAATACTTGTATGGCAAATCCTTCAGTGACAATTTTCCCGGTCCGCCAGGCAAACAAAAGGTATTCTGAGAGGAAAAGGTATTAGTACTAATAAGATTGCCAGAGTGCGCCGTGTTCAACTGTTCCGGGGGAACCTTAAGGTGGAGGCATTTTACGTTCAGATTAGACGTCCTCACCCACCAAAAGTAGACGGGGATAACCCATCAGGAAAACAGGGTAGGGAACATTCTAACAACACCACCAGGTCGACAACAGATTAAAGTGGAAAGCCCCCCCCCAAAAAAAAAAAAAGAAAAAAGAAAAAAAAAAGCCAATTCGTAAGTAAAACGCCGGCAGGATTTGAACTCGAAAGGTGTGGCCGTAAACTTAGTGTTCTGCCTCTAAAGCCGCCAGGCACCTATGGGTTGTGATGAACGTGTCAGCGACCTTGTATAAACGAGAAGAACCTCACCACCAATCTCCACCCAAGCCTATAATATATATATATATATATATATATATATATCAGTAACGCGAACTATTATGCGTCAGTAGTCGACACCATGTCATTTGTATTGTACCTGTACTTCTATATTAAACAATAGACACCCTAAACAAACAAGCAAAAAAACACACACCCCCAAAAAAAACAAACAAACAAACAAACAAATTAAAACAAACAAAAAAAAAGGAAATGGAGTATTACGACGGCTGAAATTCACACTCTTTATTGGGCCTGGTTCGACTAATGTCAAGTTTACGCCTCAATTTTTTCCTGCGCATCCGGAAACAGGCACTTCTGCCTTCTGCCTATCTCCCTCGACACTACACGCACTGTGAAAATGGGGTTACTCCAACTCTAATCCAAACCTAATTCTAATTCTTAACTTACTCTAACCCTTATCTAACCCTAACCAAACCAAAATCTTATAATCTATTTCTAA
The DNA here is from genome assembly GCA_033310375.1 of Conus canariensis. Lineage (NCBI taxonomy): Eukaryota > Metazoa > Mollusca > Gastropoda > Neogastropoda > Conidae > Conus > Conus canariensis. The sequence continues at coordinate 17,058,841 of CM065714.1, read as the reverse complement.
CCCTAACCAATATATAGTGAGTCGACAGGAAGCGCACGCGCTTTACATTTGCATCAAAGTTATGAATGAAATCTTGTCTGAACAGCCGTATTGTGATAAAAATTAGGGGGCCTGAGTATCGTCTGTCCCTGTCCCGCCCCCTCCCCGTTCCCCCGCCCCCCCCCTTTCCCCCGCATCAGTATTTGAAGGTAAAGAGATACCAAAGCAGACAGTAAAAAAGGTGAGAATGTCTTTCCCTGAAAACTCTTCAAGACATGACACTGGTTTTTTTTCTTCCTCCACTTGAAAAGATGAGTTGTCTGCTCCCCGGTCTGAAAATTTAAAGGCCTGTCGTCCTCCCAACCCCCCCCCCCTCCACCCCCCAAACACACACACACACACATACACCTATCCGCCGAAGAAAAAGGTGATATCACGTCACTTCCCAAACCCCTTCCCGTGTTAAGTCTTTAGTGATGTTTTTGCCGACTGCTTGTCAGTACAGGCTGCACCCCCGGCCCCGTCTCCCTCCCCTCGCCACCACCTCTCCTCAAACGCAAAATACCTTCTAGTATCAATGAATCCCCGATTACACAGCCACCAACATGCCTGTATTTACCACAGCAACTTTATCGCGGTAATACTGCCTTTCGTACCTTTAAAGTTACTCAGAAATACAAATCAACAGACTGGTCAACAACAAAACGGTTATTGCCAATGATTAGATTCTGCTCAATAGAGAACTGAAGAACTGAACGGAACCTGATGGCATTATTCACTTATGTCTGGCCCCGATGGCGTGTCTGCAGAAATGCCAGGACATGGGTTAATGTGATTTGGTCCCCAGTACCACGGTAGGTTATCTGCCTGCGAGCACCAATCGACTGCACGATAAAAATGAAGAAAATAGTGCTGTTCTAGGACCCGTTGGTGCCGGTGTAGCTCGCCTTTTGTATTCTCACGCAAAAAGTACTCGGAATACTTGACATATTTTTCGCGTACGCCAAATGAACTCTTTTGCCACACTGTTCATACTTTCATCCAGCGAACTGAGGTACTTTAGCCACGGGAAAACAAACAAACAAATGAACTCTGTTGCCACACCGTTCGTACTCTCATCAACTTAGTGTAGCCTCTTAAATCACGAGAAAACGAACAAGCAAGCAAAAAAAAAGAACGACAACAGCAACAAAACAAAAAACAAAACAACCAGCAAACGAGTATTTTTCGCATAAAAATTGTCTTTTTGTACTTTGGGACACAAACATATGTCTTGTCTGTTGAATACTTGTGTAACAACAGATCGACGTCTCTTCGTGTAACGCTTTCGTTGTCCGACGCGGTAAGAAAACAATCCATTGGTAGCGGGTCGTGTGCAAGACAAGAATAATAACTCTAAAGGATTTTGTCCCAAGAGCCCAACAAGAGTTGCTTCCGTTGTCACTGCAGATTAGGCTATGGTCACGTTGCACTTAATATTGTTTGTTAATTCTGATCAGTATGTCTGTGTTTTACTTTCTAAATTACATGTGACGCTTAGCAGGCAGAGGACGTAATGTTCACAGAATCACGTATGACGTACATGAAGTGGTTTACTGTATGCTAGCAAATGGGGCACGTTTTGCGGGGGAGCCTCTTGGTACCATTTTGCGTGAGGGTACAGATGGCATGCTACACGGGACATTAATGGTACGGGACGACCCCGGGATGAATATTGCGATTTGCTGTTCTGTATGCAACCCATCTTTTGAATAATGGATTACAAGTAAAATAATGAACGTTCGAATACCAATATTTAATCATACGAAAAGCCACCCAATGGTTATCCATGCCAGAAAATGGTTTCGATTTATCATGTAACGACAAAAATGTCATAACCTCCCTCTCTCTCTTTCTCTCTCTCTCTCTCTCTCTCTCTCCACACACACACACACACACACACACACACACACACACACACACACACACAAGCGCAAAGAATGTTGGGGCGTAAGCGAATACACGTTTTTTTTTTTTAAATTCCTATTTAGTTTAAAGTAAAAACAGCCAATGTTAACTATCAAGCGTTTGGTAACTATTAAGCGTTTGAGCATTAGAGCAAATGTGACCTATTCAAAAGCTCCTACGAACACGTCGTGCTGTTTAAGACTGTGATTGTGTCAACTTGATTGTGTTTGCTTTGGGCTAACGTTACAAATTCCATTATTAATTTAACTGGGGCTCAAAGCCCATCCTATGTTCTTGTTTCCATAGAAACCACGAATTCGCATAAAAAATGAATGTGCTCGCCTTTATTGTTCACTCATAATAATCTGCGCCTGTAATTAAGTGCACGCGCGTGCGCTGTGTGTGTGTGTGTGTGTGTGTGTGTGTGTGTGTGTGTGTGTGTGTGTGTGTGTGTGTGTGTGTGTGTGAGAGAGAGAGAGAGAGAGAGAGAGAGAGAGAGAGAGAGCAGAAGAGGATTTGGAGGGTACCCGGGGTCCTAAAATTCACACTACCCCACTACGTAATTCCCCGTACTCTTAGGTAAAATCGGTGTGGGATGGGAGGGAGAGAGAATGCCAATGATTTATTGCTTAGGTGTTTAAGCAAAGAAGAATCGGGCATCAGGGTGCTAAAAGAAGAGAGAAAAGAGCATAAGAACCGACGTCGGACACATTCAACTGAACTCTCTTTGACAAGGTAGTCATTTCACTAAAGCACACACACACACACACACACACACACACACACACAACACACACACACAAACACACAAACACACATACACACGCACACATACACACACACACGCGCGCTCGCACACACACACACACACACACACACACATGTACGCATACACCCACTCACTCACACACAAACATACACACACACAGATACACACAAGCGTACGCGTGCGTGCACTGAGAGAGAGAGAGAGAGAGAGAGAGAGAGAGAGAGAGAGAGAGAGAGAGAGAGAGAGAGAGAGAGAGAATGACAATGATTTATTGCTTAGGCGTTTAACCTCTCGAAAAGGGGAATCGAGCTTGAAAACAGACGAAAACAAAACAGTAACATCTAACAAACAAACAAACAAAAAAGCCAACACACAAAAATCCCATCAACAACCACCCCCACCCCGTTCCCACCTTTCCCACCCCAAAGAGGAAAGGAGAGAGAGAGAGAGAGAGAGAGAGAGAGAGAGAGAGAGAGAGAGAGAGAGAGAGAGAGAGAGAGAGAGAATGACAATGATTTACTGGCTGGGTGTTTAAGCCATTGCAAAGGGGAATCGAAGTGTTAACAACCCCCATCCCACACCAACCCCTATAGAAAAAGTAGCGAGAGAGAGAGAGAGAGAGAGAGAGAGAGGAGAGAGAGAGAGAGAGAGAGAGAGAGAGAGAGAACAAAGAACAAGAACAAAGAACAAAAATTTAATTCTTCAGGCCTCCAGCCCCGAGAATGGGGTCTAACACAAAACATAAAGTTGTAGATTTTACAATGCATCCAGATTTTCGTTGTAAGCCCGTCTTAGCTTCAATGCATTAAAAAGGTATACACTAAGCTTGCGAATATTACTAACAGAGCCATTTCTTAATAAACTGACATACGGCTGCTGTCTCATAATCAAATATTTCACTCTTAAATTCTTGTAAAGAACACACTTGTTTACAAAATGATCTTCGTCTTCAAGCTCATTGCAAACTGCACACATAAAATTTCCATTTTTCTGAAACATTCTTCTGAAGAAGGATCCATTGATCGGCAGCAAACCAAGACGTAGCTTTATCAAGCAATCTCGAAAGCATTTTATATCAACGAATTCAAAATAGCGTTCACTTTCAAAGCTCGTTTTAAACGAACTATATCTTTGGTATATTTCCTTGACCATTACAGATTCATCCCATTCTTGTCTATATATATCTTTCATTCTCTGTTTGAACAATGATACAAAAGTCTGCTCACAGCCCACACCTTGTTGCAACCATACATATCCAAATCCGAGACTGCACAGAGTGTTTTTAACTAAAGTTACCCAACATTTTTTGCCATTTTCATCTAAATTAAAAAGCATCGAGTATGCTTGTCTGGGTAATCTGTATGAATCCATTTTCAATAATTTGAGCCAATAACGTATACATCTGACTGCACTGTTTATGTACAAGGGGTAGCGTTCAGTTTCTCCATAGACAAATTTGTTTGGCACTCGAAGAGGTACATTCAAAAAACGTTTACAGGTAAAAGAATGTATTTTTCTATATTATCAAGCCTTTGAAGCCCCCACATTTCTGAGGCATACAAGAGAATGGGCTGCACCTGAGCATCAAAGATTCGAAAGAAACAGACTTTGGAAATGTCATTCAACTTTGTTATATGTTTTACACAGTCAACACATGCTCTCTTACCCTTCACTGCAAGAGCATCTGCTCCTTTCTTTATACTCATTTTTGTTGTAAAAACGTATCCCAGATAATTGTACTCGTTTACTACCTCTGATGGATTTCCATCAAGATTCCAGTTTTCTTTTTTCCCTAAAAATCCGAGAGAGAGGAGAGAGAGAGAGAGAGAGAGAGAGAGAGAGAGAGAGAGAGAGAGAGAGAGAGAGAGAGAGGCAAACAGACAGACAGACAGAGATAGATAGAGAGATTAAAATCTCCAATATCACTTCAGGTGAACTGGCCAAGACGAAGATGACCACCCAAGGAAAGTGAGAAATTGGGTGTTAGGAGAGGGGGAGGGGGACGTGTTGGGCAAGGGGTATCCTTGACGATAACTAACCAACAGAACAACAGACTAACATGATCAGAGAAAATGGCATTTTTATGTTGGGTATCATCGTCACTTGAACTTGCAACGCCTGACTGTGACCATGCTGCTCTGCGTGTGTGTGTGTGTGTGTGTGTGTGTGTGTGTGTGTGTGTGTGTGTGTGTGTGTGTGTGTGTGTGTGTGTGCTTGCTTGCTTTACAAATGCTTAAACATTGAAAATTACTCGAGTACGAATAGATTTGGCAATATCTAACAAAATAAAGCAACAAAAGCTATCGTCATCTTCATCTAACAAAATGCGTTCAGAGTACAAGAGCACTGGCACACATCAAAGCCGAAATAAACTGACCTGAGAAATAATAGTTTTCTATTTACTCCCACAGTTTCTGTAACGGTAGTAATAATTCCGTACATTGGTAATCATCCAGGAAATCGTGGGCGCGCGTGACCCAGTCTACACGTGAGCGTCATTCCCTGTTTCCTTCCTGCAGGTCTCTTGCAGCTGTTCCTCAGAGATAGCGACTGTGCACTTACCCAGTAACCGGGCTCACTGAAGACAAAATTGCTGGCGTAAGGGACTAGGCGGTGACAACGTCCCCGGTTCTCCGCAAGCTAAAGAACAGGTGGCGACAGAGAACAAGGCAGAAATTGCTGATAATTTAGCGAGAATGCACAAATTGTCTTGGCTGTTACTGTATCCTAGTGGTTTCAGAGTTTTAACATGTGAAGACAGTGATACGTGTATGAGAGGGGTTATGGCATAGGTGGGGTACGTGGGTCGGCGGTAGGTTATATGTGTGGGTGTGGGTGTATGAGAGAGAGAGAGAGAGAGAGAGAGAGAGAGAGACAGAGAGACAGAGACAGAGAGAGAGACAGAGACAGAGACAGAGAGAGAGAGAATATATATTTGTGTATGTCTGTGTGTGTTTGTGCGCGTTCATGCGTGCGCGCGCTCGTGTGTGTGTGTGTGTGTGTGTGTGTTGTGTGTGTGTGTGTGTGTGCGCGTGCGTGCGTGCGTGCGTGCGTGTTGTGTGTGTGTGTGTGTGTGTGTGTGTGTGTGTGTGTGTGCGCGCGCGCGTGCGTGTGTGAGTGAGTGAGTAAATGTGCATGCATGCATCTTTCATGATTTGGCTTTGCGCTGTCTGACATCGGTGGTCAACCGACAAGGAAGCTATATTCTTCTTCTTCTTTTTTTCCCCTATGAGCACGAATGTTTTATCATCCTTGGAAGAAAAGAATGTCTCATTTGGGTTTGTTCCTCACTCAATCGAGACCCCTTGCCTCTATTCTTCTCTCCCTTGTTCTCGCCCTCACACCTCTTGCGATTCCACTCATGAAAATGGTCTCGTTCTCATCCCCCCCCCCCTCCCCCCCCCACACACACACATTTCTTTCCAATTCTCACCCATGCTAACGCCCCCTTCCTCTCCACCCACCCCGACCTCCAAAAGCCTCCTGACAACAAAATCAACATGCGTGCACGGGTTGCCTCTCTGTGGACCATTTCTGACACCCTCCGAACAATTCCGTGCTGATGAGCTGCCTTCAGCCGAGCGGAGAAGCGGGGAAAGGGAAACCCCATTAACGGCTCTGACAGCAAATTGTCTGTGCTGTAGAGGAGGGGGTAAACAGAACAAGCTCCTCGGGGCCCCAAAGACAAATGAAGTGGAGCGCAGAGCTGGAGAGAGGGCACGAGGGAGCGGGATGTGTTGCGTGTTTGAACGATAGGGGAGAGGGAAGGGAAGAGGGAGCCAGCACCATGAGAACGCATGACTGGTGGAGTGGAGGAGTTGGGAGGAGAACAATGGGAGGGAGGGGGGGTGCGGGTGAGGGAGCAGTACTGGTCTGGGTCAGAGAAAAGAGTCTGGAATATAATGTACAAACGTAAGATCATGTAAGCATGAACGAGCGCACGCGCCGCACACACAAAATGCTGATGCTGTTTTCTACATTAACTCGTTCGCCTTTACAAGCAGCCCTCACGTTGCCAAACGCTCATGTCCATGATTAGTGTCTGCCATCCTGTTTACCATTGCACTGTGCCAGTTCTTCTCTCCATAAACGTTGCCTCTTCTGTCGCTGAATTGTACGTTCAACCGGATTTTTGGTTTGTGGAAAGTACACTGTCACACTTTAAATCAAGTGCAGCAGATTTTATTTCAAAGCAGACATCACTGTTCCACACTGCATCTCAGCATACAGGACCTTATTTTATGTGCCAGCCATTCAGAGAGGAACAAAAGGCTGTGTGAGTATCTTCAAAGGGTGCCAGCACATCAGACATACATCCAACAAAGATGTACAAGATAGCAACAGGCCTAAAGCAGACACTATGCCATTTAAAGAATAAATCGACCAAAATTAAATCTTTCGGAGACATAAAGAGGATGTGAAATTACGAGGTACTCTGTTGCATTATTGTAAAATTTGTCTAGGCAGATTTTTCTGCGTGAACCAAAGTAGCACTCTCCACGATTTTTGCGTTGTCAAAGTTCACCCATATTCTATATTATATTTTCTAACTGTGCATAATCTTAGTTTGCCTTTCAAAGGGGATTTTCCTACATATTTTTGCCAGGGGCAATCCCTGTGTTGCATTAATTTCTTTAACGTGCACCAAGAGTAGGCTGTACGCGGGATTTCGTTGTGTCCTCTCATCCAAAACGTAACAAGGCACTAACACCATCAGTTAAGATGTTGTGAAATGGTTTCGGATCCAAACCACTGACCTAGGGATCAATTCGCTTCCATCGCAAGTCTTTTCCACTTAGCCTCCTTTCCAGAACAGGTAACGGTGAAAGACAAGTACAAGAAATAGTTATTTAAAGGAAACAGTGGGAGCATGAGGGGGAACACAAGACTTTCGCTGAGCTAAAGTTTCAAAACTACAACAGATGGCTACCACAATGTACTGTAAAGCCCGCTGCACGAAGCACAGACAACACAGCAGTTCTGAGGAGCACACGCTTGCTTCAGTAACTCTGAGAATGGCGTTGTCATGTCAAAACAACACAGTGAATAGAACACCAGCATATCAGTCCTTGCGTGCAAATGGAAATGTGCAAAGAGCGAATGGAAATGCACAAAAGGCCGTGCAGCTTCGGTCGCTTCGACAAAGCATCATCCAGGAACAGTTGGCAACTGTCAAAACATGTGAATGAGGGCTGTGTACTTGACAAGACTAAGTCAGCAGGAATGTTATCTTAACAGATCTTTTTTGTACTGAGGTGCCACACCTGTGTTTTCTTCCCATCTTTTTTCTTAGTCAGCCCACAACTCCCTGTCCTCCATATACTGTGTGTGTGTGTGTGTGTGTGTGTGTGTGTGTGTGTGTGTGTGTGTGTGTGTGTGTGTGTGTGTGTATGCGCCCGCGTGCGTGGGTGTGTGATTTTTTTCACTGTTTTCTTAGTTGATGAATCAACTGGCAGATTCCATTTATCAATATCAAAACAAATCAAACAAGAACATACTTCGTAAAACCTCGTGAAAATGAACATCTCAAACAAAATTTGATGAAAATAGAAACACATACACGCGAATGAACGCTTATACGCTACAGCCGAAATGGAGCCGAACTTCCTTTCCACAGCAGAACCCGAATAAACAGAAAATAAGAAAAATCGTCTTGAAAGATGCGCATCGAATCCCCGGCCTGTTTATTTTACCCAAGGGTGCGGAGCCTGCACTCGCAGTACATAATGAATACTGTATCCTCACTTTCAGAAAGAGCATTTCATCCACTCCCACCACTTTGTCAATACTGGTGAGTGGATTCGTGAACAAAAAAATGTATACGTCGCCGGGAAAGTTTGCCGTGAAACCAAAGTTTGATGAATGAGGTTCCCAGTCCGAAAGAAAATCGAACGAGGGCTCTTAAAGTAAATAACATGGAGCTTAGAATTCAGAGGCATGATACACAGTTCTCTCCATGATACACAGTTCTGCAGACACGTGTGCCTGCATATTCTGCGCGCGCGCGCGCGTGTGTATGTGTGTGTGTGTGTGTGTGTGTTTGCGCATATCTGCGCGCGTGTGTACGTGCGTGCATGTGTGCATGCGTGGTGTGTGTGTGTGTGTGTGTGTGTGTGTGTGTGTGTGTGTGTGTGTGTGTGTGTGTTTGAGTTTGCATTTAAAGCTCGGGGAGGGGGAGAGAGAGAGAGAGAGAGAGAGAGAGAGAGAGAGAGAGAGAGAGAGAGAGAGAAGAGAGAGAGAGATGATGATGATGATGATGATGATGATGATGATGATGAATGTGTGTGTGTGTGTGTGTGTGTGTGTGTGTGTGTGTGTGTGTGTGTGTGTGTGTGTGTGAGTGAGTGTGTGTGTGTGTGTGTGTGTGTGTGTGTGTGTGTGTGAGAGAGAGAGAGAGAGAGAGAGAGAGGAGAGAGAGACATAATGGTTAACATGTCAAAATGCAATGCATTATTGTACACACATCATCCTACAAATCATGCAGGCATGGCATACTTAAATCAGAATATCCAAAAGACAAGCAAAGACAGAGAGATACAGGCACGACAAATGCAAACGCAAAAAAAACGAAGAGTGGGAGAAAGATGGTGCAGGTACGATTTTGTTTCACAAATCATAGGCCAGAGAGAGAGAGAGAGAGAGAGAGAGAGAGAGAGAGAGAGAGAGAGTGTAGGTGAGAAGCGCAGGAGAAGTGTGCAGCTTTTATAATTATTCTTAAGACCACACAGCATGCGTCTGAGAAGACGGAAAACGAAAACACGCCTGACACTTGTCTCCGCCGCTCCCTTGAACACGACAAAATAAACAGTTGTTGGTAAGTTGTGTGTGTGTGTGTGTGTGTGTGTGTGTGTGTGTGTGTGTGTGTGTGTGTGTGTGTGTGTGTGTGAGAGAGAGAGAGAGAGCGAGAGGAGAAAGAGAGAGAGAGAGAGAGAGACAGAGAGAGAGAGAGAGGGAGGGAGGGAGGGAGAGAGAGTTTCTAACAAAACATATTTTATCTCAAGAAAAAGTTTTTTAAGAAGCAGTAGAAGGAGAGGGGAAAAAAGAATACCGCGAAGAACACTTCGCCCGTGTAAAAGAGACACATACATTTTTATTACAGATTAGTTTTAATGATTTTTTAGGCTGAAAGAATCAAAGTGGAAAGACGTGTTAACATGTGCACGTCTCTTATGCATTAGAGGTTGTCAATATGTGCCATGTTAGTGTGTTCGTATACAAAATACAGAATGAACGAGTTTAATATTCATGCCATATTTTATTTTCGTCCTCTTTAATAAACGTAAAACATAACGTGTTCCTTATTCCTTGTACGCCATGATCTTTTTTCTAAAATAACTTTCGAAGTCATTTCACCTGTGTTCTCATATCACAATCTGCCGGTACACACTTCGTACAATGAACAGCTCTTCTAGACCGTGACTGTGCCTCGCTTGAAAATCAAATGCAGACGAGAATAGGAGAGCCCTGCTTCATTGTCTGGAAGTTAATTTAATATATGGTCATACATTAGTGATTTCAGACATTAACATGAAATCATTTTTCATTTTACATATTGTCGACGGCTCACTGGTTAAAAAAATAAACGCACGCACGCACGCACACACACACACACACAACACACACACACACACACACACCACACACACACACACACAAATACAGGGATAAACTCAGAAGATGACGTGCTAACACAGAGAAGGGGGGGGGGGGGAGCGTAGATGGAAAGAGAAGGAGGCTGACAGCCAGATAGGATGACCTAGTACTTAGCGGAACAAATGAAATATAGAGAAGTAAGCAAAGAACACATGGAATTGGACTATTTCTAAGACTGTTCGTTAACTTAACAAAAGAAACAACCAGACGTGAATGTGAAAATATAAAGATTTGCACTTTTACCATATCGTGAAAGAATATTCGCCAGCGAGGACCTCATAAAACTGCATTCAGATACAACATGCCGAACGGAGACTTTAGGAACATACGCTTGACATCAGAATGATAGTTTGTCTGCACTGAATTTACTATTTAAAAAAAGTGTGCATGCTAACCTTGAAATGTGTCAGCCTCCAGAGCCCAAATCAAACAGGTTAGGCGGACACACATGTGCAACCGGATTAAGACAATTCAATCCGTGATTATGGCAATGTCGAGATCATCTTGACATGCTTGAAGACGGCAGTTTTACAATCATCTTGACCTGCAACTGCAAGCACTATCCTTACCCCGATCTATATTTTCAGATGGGGAGAGCTTCATGTTTAGTGGATTCATTTAAGGCCACTTGACCCACGGGAAGCGAGGTACAAAACTGACAGAAAAGGTTGGTATTATCGACAGCAGAGGAGGCACAATGACTGTTCAAACATGGTATATTGCCGAGGGCGTTTTATATTGCGGCATCAAACGGCATCAAAATTGCAAACGCCCTAAATGAGTTGTCTCTATAAACTTTGTCATATACAGCACAGTTGTAAGTTATATTATAATGTATTGTTGTGTATTACATTACAGTACTCTGCATTTGTACTCTGTTACTGTCTTGATAAACTGCTGCTCTGTGACTAGAGGTTACTCGTGGGAGAATGATCCAACCCTAAAGGTCGGACTTACTGAAAATAAAGATGTGATTGTGCTGACGTGCCCTTATGTTTGCAAAGCAATGCAGACAGATACTAACAGAGAAGAAGAGAGAGAGAGAGAGAGAGAGAGAGAGAGAGAGAGAGAGAGAGAGAGAGAGAGAGAGAGAGAGAGAGAGAGAAAATAAGAACTAATGAAACCTTTGTCCATCACTCATGTATTAAATCGCGACATTCCACCCATCTGTCAATTTTTTCCAACCGTCTTTTTCTTCTTCTTTTTTTTTCTGCTGTCCCAGCCTCTGCGCCACCTCAGAGGCAGTGCACCCACGCCGCTCATTCCGACACCCCGTCCACAGCCACAGCCCGGTGGGCCCCGCCGCAGCCCCGGCACCGGCAATCCACAGGGACCAGTCAATGTCAAGTCGTCAAGAGGCAACCCACCGGACGAGACACTGCACTGCTGCCGATTCACTTCGGTGATGTTCAGTGGCGCCTGTTCTGATCTAGCGCAGGACACCACCTACTAAGCCCCCTACTGACGACAATAATTGCTTAGTCGCGGAGCCGGCGTGAGTGAGCTCTCCCTCCGGAGGGCGCCACCACGTCCGTCCAACGACAGCCCCCATGGACTCGCCGATACTGGCGACCCCGACGGAACCAAACCAAGACCACAGACGTGGAGAGGACATCGAAACTGAGGTCACCATGAGAGCAGGGCATGAAGGGCCACAGACTTTGAGACATATTTTTTATGCTGATCGATGAGAATGAGGATGATTAAGATGATGCTACGGATTTCCATTTCGGTCTGAAACTACATGACAGGGCTGTACTCTACGCTTCATTTCATAGTATATCCAGGCGTCAACCAGGCCCGAGAGATACAGGCACCTGCAGTGTTGATCAGGAAATTTGAGCAACACTCTCAGAAACGCATCCATTAAGTGGATGAAACTCGACTGTGTGGTCCCAGTCTTCCCAACTGAGTCCGCAGCAAACTCAACTCTGGGTAGGAGCCGGTCGGGGCAGAAAAACCCACATGACTCTGATGGGATTCGAACCCACGACCTCCCAGCCGGGAGTCCGCGACGCTAACCACTTTGCCACGGCGGCTGGTAACCGTCTTTTTCTTCCTAATAAAGCAGATAAGACATGAACCAGCCAAACAAGTTAAAAAAAAAAAAACTACACCATATACCTCCTTTCCCTCCAGCCCAACATGAAGAAAGGCAGAGGATACTAGAAATCCTCAATCAAACTCCTGGGGGAAAAGTATGAAACACTCTATTTTCATCTTGTGAACAAATCTTCAAAATCTAACTGTTTGAACAAATCCAATATTGCCATAAAATAGGAGCACTGAATCAAAACCTTTGTCACTGTCCAGTGTGTGTGCTTTCTCTGGAGGCCCATTCAAATACTACAAATAGTGTCGTCCGTGCGCGACCAGAATTTCGATATGAATTCATAATTTTTGCACAAATGATAGACTTGCACTTCCTATGACCGTCCCTTCCCAATCACAAAGCCGAGGACCGCTCTTAGCGTTCATCACTTCGTGTGACGTGCTGGTCATACTATCCACACTAACAAGCCTACCACTCACTTAATATCAGCGGTCCTTCATCTTTATTTTCTTTGAGAACTACACACAAGTTTTCGGTCTATAAATCCATCTCTTTACTATTACCGCGCCAGCATAAAAGAACACTACAAACCTCGCCCAGCTGAACTAGTCCCTTTACAGATCATACACAAAACTCCCAGACCAATCAAGACTCCTCCAATTTCCTCCCCTGTAAGACCCCAATAAGACAAAGTGAAACACAGGCACCCAGGAACCCAGAACGTACAGACTCCCTTGTCTCATTCATCTCTTTATCATTACCGTTTTGGCGTGAAGGGAAATGGCACACCCGACTGCCTCCCTTTCCCTTTCCAGGCCGTATAGCGCGAAACATCCACAGATCAAACACACCCTTGTACCATAAATCGCCCAGGGAAACGAGGAAACCACATCATTTTGGAAAGAGGGGGGTAAGGAGAATGGCGGGCAGCAAGAGAAAAGGGAGGAAAGAGGAGGAAAAACAGGAAGAGATTGGGAGAGTCGGAGTAGTGGGAGGTGGAGGAATGGGGGGGGGGGGGGGGGTGGTTATGTAAGAGAAAGAGGGAAAACGACAGACAATAAATAGAGTCGGAGAAAGAGAGAGACACAATAGAAACAAAAACTGAGAGTTGGAGAAGACAAGAGGCAACCACTGAACACTGGAACAGGGAAGGTCTCACTGAGGGGCCTTTTCCACTGTCTTTCGTTTCCCCTCCACCCCCAGCTTTGTTCCTACACCACTCATGACGGCCATCTGTGCACAGCCACATCCAGTTTCTCCTCCTTCAGCCTCAGCACCAACTGGCAGCAAACGGCAGGGAGCAATCAATACAAATCGTCATATGGCAACCCACCAGACGAGACGCTTCCCTGCTGCGGAGTCACTTCGGTGGTGTGTGGTGGTGCCTGTTCTAATCCAACATACATCGGACACCACTCACAACGACACTGATGGGAGGCAAACACGTTCCACTGTATTGTTCAGGGTGGCCGTACCGTGGGTCGGCGTGCGTCAGGGAAATTCATTTCCGGTTCTAGGAATATATACATTTACTGAATTCTAAAAGTGCTCGTGCTTCATTTTAACATGCCTGAGGGGTCTTGCTGCGCCATTCTTCATTGCACAGCTAAGAAGAAGACAAACAAGGACGTTTCCTTCCATACAATACAAAAAAGGAAAGGAAGAAATAAAGAATGGACGGTTGTACAGATACGGAAGATCAATCGCATCGACCCAAACAAAGCAACATTTCCTCGCGTCATTTTATACATTCAAGTACGTCAGTGAAGAAATGCACTTTTAGAATGTTCAAATACGGATTAAAAAGGTTTCTTTTATTTTCTTCTTCCGTTCACCATCACCGCTCTTATTAGTCTACCATCGCGGGATATGAATATGCTGTAACAGTGAGAGAATGTGATTGTGCGTCTGTTTGAGAAATCTGCCAGAGTGTAGTACTGTTCTATTTTTTTTTTTTTTAAGTTTTGCTCCAAGACTCCTACACTTGAGCAGAAGAAAGGCGAGGAGAGAGAGAGAGAGAGAGAGAGAGAGAGAGAGAGAGAGAGAGAGAGAGAGAGAGAGAAAGATTGTGCGTGCGTGCGTGCATGCATGCGTATGTGTGTGTGTTTATGTGCGCGCGCGTGTGTGTGAGTGCGTGCGTGCGTGCGTGCGTGCGTGTGTGTGTGTGTGTGTGTGTGTGTGTGTGTGTGTGTGTGTGTGTGTGCCCGCGCGCGCGCGCACATGTGTGTGTGTGTGTGTGTGTGTGTGTGTGTGTGTGTGTGTGTGTGTGTGTGTGTGTGTGTGGATAGGGCATGTTATTTAAACAAATTTGTAAATGTTATAGTGAAAAACTCCCCATTCTGTCAAATAGAAAACCAGATTGTGTAGAAACAACCTGTCTGTCAAGATTGTGTTTCTACTTAATTGCTAATGTAATGAGTGCGTTAGGCGTTAAGGACATGCGTACACACAAACAAACTTGAATGCACACACTCACGCACATAACACACAGTGATTTAAGACTGACTTTGATGCACATCCGAGTCAAACATGGCTTACGTTCCTAAAGGTATAAAACAAATGATAACCGAAGAGTGCATCGCAGCAAGATTCGGCAAACTTTTAAACTTAAAAAAAAAATGTCAGGAAGTAAAAATCCTTCCATGTGCGCACATGTGTGCGTGCTTTGTGTGCATGATATTCTATTTGTTTTCAGGTTTTCATCCTCTAAGCAGCTTAAGTTATCATGTAGATGACATGACTGCTTTGTTGCTTTGTTAAAGTTTATGGACAGGGTTGTTTTCCATTCGACATTTCCAGCAACTAGGCAAATAATCCAATCCAAATAATTCGACACTAACCGACATCAGCCTGTCATTATTCTATGCGGCTACTCACAGCCATCTGGGGATATTTTGTGGACTTTTATAACTCATGAAGGCAAATATTTGTACTTGTCTATTTTGTGTGTGTGCGCGCGCGCGCACACGCGCTCGCACACATACACACACACTCACACTATCACACTAAACACACACACAAGTGCAGAGAGAGAGAGAGAGAGAGAGAGAGAGGAGAGAGAAGAGAGAGAGAGAGAGAGAGAGAGAGAGGGGGGGGAGATGTTAATGTATTTTTACACCAGGTCTGTCACAGAGCCCGTTGAAATCGCCGTCAGTCTACGACAGCTACCCTTTGCTCCCCTCCCCCTTTTTGTGTTTATTCGTTCGTTCGTTTGTTTATTTCTTTTATTTAACGTGGTCAGCCTATGAGTTAAAAAGAATATCCAATATGCTCTATATTCTCCCATTTAAGCCAGCAACACAAACGGCGGAGAACTGATAAACCCTAAAACCCTTGACTCATCCATCTTTTTTATCACTGACAGTTTGGCGTAAAGGAATATTGCAAACCGGCCCCAGACCTTTTTCCTTTATAGATCTTAATACAAAACTGTCACAAAGTTCCATCTCATTTTTCATAAATAACCGGGAAATCAGGAGAAAAAAACAACAGTCATACCCCCCCCCCCCCCCCCCCCCCCACCAAAATTATATACATATATAAGCAGCACAAGGTAGACTGGTGCGCGGCCTCATAAGGACCGGGTATGGATTGCTCCCTGCAGTCTGCCGGTGTTGGACTACAACAGGAACAGTCTGAGTGTGGATGTGTGTCAGAGGGCCGGAATAAGCAGTGACAGAGTAATACCACTGAGGGGGCACTCACTATGAGACAGCAGAGGTAGTGCTGGATTCTTTTCTTTTGTGTCATCATTCGAAAAGAACCTGAAAACTCACCTCTTCGCTTAACTGTACATGTGGTACACGTCAGTAATGCTTTTCCTCCGTCCCTGATCACCTCCCCCCCCCCCTCAGGCCTTCTCTCTGTTCCCCTCTTCATATTTGGTCGATTTAAGAGTACATTATTATGATACGGTGTGTGTCGAGTACTCTGAGCGACAGAAAAGCGCTACACTTACGATTTTTGTTGTTGTTGTGGTGACAGTAGTAGCAGTATAAATAGTGGTAGCAGTAGTAGTGGTAGTTACAGTAACAGTAGGAGGAGTATAAACAGAGAGAGGGAGGAGGGGGGAGGGAGGGAGGGAGGGAGTAAGGAAGGCAGAGACGGAGGGACAGACAGAACGTAAAGCAAGAATATTATATCATGGGTAAAGCGGTTACGTTTCCAGGTTTTTCTTTCTACGCCATATAGCAGTAGCAGCATTAACAACAGCAGCAGCAGAAGTAGACCATGTAGCAGGTACCAGAAGCAGTAGTAACAGACACGGTAATAGTGTGAGGTGTATAACACAGAAAGAGAGAGAGAGAGAGAGAGAGAGAAGAGAGAGAGAGAGAGAGAGAGAGAGAGAGAGAAGACAGACAGACAGACAGAGAGAGAGAGAGAGAGAGAGAGAGAGAGAGGAGGGGGGGGGGGGGGGGGGGGCGGCGGACGGAGGAACTGAGGAACGGAGCGAACGTAAAGCATCAATATTTTATTGTCGGTAAAGCGCATACGCTAGCAGTCTTTCTTACCCTATACCATCCTGAGAAAAAAAAATATTGAGAAAACTAATAACACACAAAACACACATGCAAAAAGGTAATTACAAAACAGTAAATTAAAACATGCAGCATGAAAATGTTTTCATATCACACACAGACACACATAGACACACACACACACGTAAA
>CM065714.1:17031773-17036773 GCA_033310375.1 Conus canariensis | reverse complement strand
ATCTAACATATGTTATATTCCACGACTCAAAGAATCAACATTTTACTGTTGGGCTGTGAATGGTTGACTTGTACCAAAGAACCATGTCTGAAACAATGCAGAAGAAAACTGACTGACCGATATCAGTTTATTGTCAGATCACCCTGACCTATTGCGTTTGACTTGATAGTAAAGCGGGAACAACATCATCATGGAATACAAATTAAGATCATATGAAGATTAAAAAGTGGAATATTTCTAATCTTAAAAGTAACAAAGCAAAACAATCATCAGCTCTCTCTCCCTCTCTGATGCAATGAAGAACGCGCGCGCGCGCGCGCGCGCGCGCGCACACACACACACACACACACACACAAAATTGAAAGTATTCATCAAAGATATAAAACAAGGTTATGCCTGTCTCCCCATCTGCACGTATTTTCTGTGCTCAGCTGGTTCAAATTTCAGAGAACAGATCACCTCTTGAAGAAAAAAAAACAACTTAAAACAGATATATGTATCATAAGTTTGTATTATCACGCCCCACTCTCATCCTGGTCACTCTTCATTTAACCACCTTCAGCTCTCTCGCTCCTAATGAAATAAATCACTGTTATACTTTCTTTCCTCTCCTCTTCTCCTCGCTACCAAGGCAGTGAGACAAAAATGTAGACGGGATGGACTATCATAGTTGTCTAGACATTCTCAAGTCTCGCCCTTTCATCAAGCCTGTAGGCTATTAACAAATCAGACTAAAAGCACACACCAAAACGTCAATGGAAAAGATGGTCAGTTCCGCCTAGCTTTTCCTCAAAATCAATGCTATTTGTGATTTATGGTTATATATCATTGGAAACAGAGCACGCGCGCGCACGCACACACACACACACACACACACACACACACACACACACACACACACACACACACACACACACAGAGCAGAAGACAATTATTTAGAAAGATGGGGCGGTGAGAAAAATGAAGATAGTAAGCATAGAAAGACGCGGTGGGGGATCGTGAGGGGCGGGATAAGGTGGGGTTGAGGTGAAGAAGATGGCGACGAGAAAGAAGGAAAAATTATTCCAGACAACTCTCGATCCATTTTAATTAGAGCTGGCTCCAAGGTTCATTACACCAGCTTCTTACCCAAGCCATCTCAGACCTGCAACTAGGAAAACTGCAACCATGGCGTCCAAGAAATGAGTTACTGACCTTGAAAATTCGATTTCAAAGAGGACGGTTACGTGAGCAATTTTGAGGCTAATGAAGACAAACAAAATAGAAAAAAAATGAAGACAGTTTCATGTTGCTGACTTCAGAAACAACGGTAATTAGACAGTTAAAATGTTTAATCAAGTATGCTTTGACGGTAAGAAGCTGAACAGAATTCGTTCCTGGGGAAGGGGGAAGTTGTAAAACAGTCTATGGATTATTCTGCACTATTTTTTTTTTTTTATAAATGCACTGTTTTTTTATAATGTTCAGTACTCATTCTAACCTTGTTCAAGATAGTGGGAAGCGCCAGTACCTGGTGTTTGTGTTGGTACAGACAATACATACCAGGGAATGAGACAAAGGAAGTTAGTAAACGGATCAAGAAGAAGGAAGAGAGATGAGGACGGATTCTATCTATGCAATAACAAACAAAACAAAAAACACTGTCTACTTCCATCCACCCTCCATTTTGTTTTATCTAAAGATGAAAT
Source organism: Conus canariensis (assembly GCA_033310375.1). Classification (NCBI taxonomy): domain Eukaryota; kingdom Metazoa; phylum Mollusca; class Gastropoda; order Neogastropoda; family Conidae; genus Conus; species Conus canariensis. The sequence goes on along the minus strand of CM065714.1, from coordinate 17,035,085 downwards.
TGTGGACTCTAATAAAACAGTCAAAACACAACATTTGCAACCGAAAATCATTCTGAATTCAACTTAAAAACTAAACACACACAACTTAAAAGTCGCCTGGGTTTACCAAAACAACAGAGGTTTTCACCGCTCACTTTCTATGCCAAAAGTGGCTGCCACACACACACACACACACACACACACACACACACACACACACACACTCACACACACAAACACCTCTACGGTCGAGAGCATGGCTAGAACATGTGTGGAACATACAAGCTCACTAAATTACTCACTAAAACATTAATTGTCATGCTTCTGTACCTTTCATTCAGCCCGTTCAACAGCAGGTTTCTCCATTATAACATTCCGATAATGTGTTAACCCCCCCCCCCCAATCACACACACACACACACACACACACACACACACACACACACACACACACACACACATATCTTTCTCTTTAAGAATCCTGTTTTAAAAGGAGATTCTCATATATTTATCTATTTACTTATTTATATGGTTATCATTTTGAGTGCGCTATCGATGTCTCATTTCCAGTATCTCTAAGCATCTATTTCATGCCTCGGAGAGTGCAACATGCTGCACAGTGCTCAGTGTGTGTGTGTGTGTGTGTGTGTGTGTGTGTGTGCGCGCGCGTGTGTGCGTGTGTGGTGCAGAGCTATCTTTTTTACTGTGACTTCACCGACTTTCCGATTCTTTCTTCCTCGTAATGCGAGGACTTACTTTACGTTATATTGTTAATATCCTTTCAAGACCAGGTGTACGTCAGATCTTTCGCTCTAGAATCCAGCTGGTGTGTCTATAATCAGCCTTCCAAAATATGACACAATTTCTTTCAGAAAATGTCTTGACTGTTCCCGCGGAAAGGGATTGTTTGAATAGGCTCCTCTTCTTCTCTTGTATAACGAAAAGGAAACAAAATATTTCCCTGAGCTATGCAGCGTATTTTATCCTGTGACGTCCATTCAGTGTTATGGGCTTAGCATCATATGCAGCCGGGTTCTCTCTTCCCCCTGCCACACTCTCTTAAAGAACCACCAGCCACGACTTCCGTTAAAAATCAAAGAAAACGTTTCTTTGAGCTGTGTAGATTGCTGTTTCATCACCGCATACTTTATATACCGATGCAGCCTCTTCCTTCCTCGCCTTCCTTCTCCATCTCTCCCTCGGTTCCCGCCCCCCCCTCTCTCTTCTCTCTCTCTCTCTCTCCGGGACATGTTACAAATCCTGACCCCCCATCAAGAAAAGCCTGTGCAGCTGGTTCCATCTGGGACAGAAACTTCACACAGAATGTACCTCCTACCCCTGCCTCCTCCAGTATCTCCCCTACTACCCGTTTTGATGCACTCTACCTTTGTTTCCCCAAGCCGTCGAGCCGAAAAATGGCCTCCAAACATGTGGCCCTCCATTCACCCCTCTCAGCACCCACTTCCCCCTGTTAGCGGCACAGCCCGGTTGTTGGTGTAAGAACATCGCGGTGCACCATGCCAGAAACATCCCTGTTAAATGTCAGGTATGCCCCGGGTATTTTTTGGTGTCTGCTCATAGCGCTCCCGCATGTCTTTTTTGTTGGTTTAATATGAAACAACGAACACGCACACACACGCACACACAAATGTGCGCGCGCATGCATACATACACAGTCACACTCAAAACAAAAAGCCTGCATGTTGTGCTATTTGGCTGTGAGCACACACACATAAACCTTACAAACACACAGACTTTTACATTCAAAGAAAACATATCCCATACTCACTTCCAGCGGAGACGAAAAGGTTTTTATATAAAAGAATGCACATTGTTTTTTTTTTTTTTTTTTTTTTTTGAGAGTGCTTGGATTACACCTTTAGCTGCAATTAAAAGCTAAACAGCAAGCTTAATCCGTATTTCTGTGAGAATCTATGACAACTATTCCGGTATAAGAAGCAACGCCACGTGATAACACCAACACCTTTTACAGAACCAAATAACTCAATCAGTCACGTGTTCGTGTGTTCTTCTATTAAAGAAATAAAAGCAAATATTTGAACGATCTAAATTATTCTAATAACTTCTTAAAACTCCCATTTATGGGGAAAATGGGGATGGAGTTGTGTCCTGCGCTTCTTTATACCTTCACGCCGCTTGGAGCTGAGCACTGGATAAGACACTGTTGAGCATAGCTGTGCACGGCAGCTACAATAATCACAATATCAATGACTTGCCGAAACAAAGATGAAAAAAAAAAAACTCGCTTATAAATCATTTGAGAGGTTTCACACACACACACACACACACACACACACACACACAACACCACACACACGCGCGCGCGCGCGCGCGCACACGCACGCACGCACGCACACACACACACACACACACAAGCCGGTCAGTTCTGTGTGTGTGTGTGTGTGTGTGTGTGTGTGTGTGTGTGTGTGTGTGTGTGTGGCGCGCGCGTGCGTACGTGCGTGCGTGAATGCGTGCGTGCGTGCGTGCACGCGTGTGTGTATACGTGTTTACATACATATAAATACATATATATATATATTATATATATATATATATATATTTGTGTGTGTGTGTGTGTGTGTGTGTGTGTGTGTGTGTGTGTGTGTGTGTGTGTGTGTGTGTATGCTTGTCCAGTAAAATTCCGACGACTTTAAAACTGCCAAAATAACCTTTCCTTCAATATCATTGTGCATTTTTTTTTTAGAAAAAAATCGCATGAAAATCACAAACAAAGGGTTTTATTAGCCATTTTGTTATACGCTGAAGACCTCAACGTAGTTTCTTCTTGAAGTAAATATTTTCTACTGGTCCATTAAAAAAGTACCTAATAAACGTATTGTTCTTTGATATTCTTTGCTGTGCTGCTAGCCTTGAAAAATCTAAAATGTATTTATTTATGAAGTAAGAGGGTATCACAATATGTCTCATGACGTCAATACGAAGCCCCTTGCTTGACGTATAACGGCCTAAACTAAAGTGGTATCAATGTTGAAGACGAAAAATATGATATATCAATCGTACGCTCTGTTTGAGATTGTTTGCAAAAATTCAAAGGTTTCAAAATACAATGGTTCTTATTGCAAATAACTTAGGACCTTGATGCTGCGACAAGTGGATATAAATATTGTTTCAAAAGAAATACGAGCTGTAAACAACAATAAATGCAACTTCTGTGGTTTTCATAAACACATTATCGACCAAATGCTGTGGGAATATTTGCTGAATCGGTAAACGGGAAATGTGTAAGGCCCTGAACATAATTATGCCTGACTGGGTCCCTTGTACTTCTGAATTTTTGAATCGACATTCAAT
>CM065714.1:17019273-17026773 GCA_033310375.1 Conus canariensis | reverse complement strand
GATGAGGGATGAGAAATGAATTAATGACAGTTATAATTTCTTTCCTATCCTCTGTCCCCAGCACTAAGGCTGAAAGACCAAAAATGAAGGCGGGACGGACTATTACAAATGTCTAGACGTTTCGAAGTCTTTAGAAATCTACACAAGAAATAAGCTCAAAACACAGTGCTTGCCCTTTCATCCGCAGGCAATTAACAAACCAGACTAAAAGCACACGCTGAACGTCCAAGGGAAAAGACGTTCAGGTCCACCGAGATTTGTTGGAAATGATGGCATTCGTAAACAGAAGCACACACTGACACACACAGAGACACACTGACCCAGACACAAACACACACAGACACAAACACACACACGTTTAGGAAATGAGGTGGTGAGACAAAAATGAAGATAGTAAGCATAGGTGAAGAAGTGCAGGGTCTAGGGAAGAGGGGTGGGTGGGGCGTGAGAGGGTGAGGGCAGTGGTGGAGGTTGGGGTGGCAACGAGAAAGAAGAAAACATATTCGTGACAACTCTCGACCCATTCTAAGGTTGATTATATCAGCTTCCTGCCCAAGCCGTCCCAGACCGGCACCCACAAAAACTGCCACCATGGCGTCCAGGAAATGAGTTACTGGCCTTGAAAATTCAAAGAAAACGGGTATGAGAGCCATTTTGAGGCTTATGAAGAAAAACAAAATAGAAAAAAACAAGTGAAGACAGCTTCACGCAGTCGACTTCAGAAAGTGGCAATTAAACTGTTAAACTGTTTAATTAAGGATGCTTTGACGGTAAGAATCTCCAAAGAAGCTATACAGAATTCATTACTGGGGTGAGAGAGGAAGCGGAAAAAAAGCTGTAAAACTGTCTTTTGAAATTATTCTGCACTATTCCTTTGATATTTAGTACTCGTTCTGATCTTGTTCAAAATGATAGAAATGTCAGTGCCAGGTTTGTGAGTTGGTACACAAAGTCCATGTCAAAGAATAAGACGACGCTCAGAGGATGGATGAGGTACTGATGGGAGTCTAAGGGATACTTAACGGATGAAAAAGGACAAAGTACGAGACAAAGATGGATTCTGTTTGTATATCCATCTATGTACGCCATTATTAAAACAAACTACCAACGCATTTCATTTGCACTGTCTATTTCGTTTTACTTAAAACATCAACTAAAACCTTGGACAGTGATAAAGCGCTAGAAACACAGTTCTAATTGAAAAAAAAAAAACGAAAAAAAACTACGTATGTGAACATAACGCTGCAGAGGTTTGAAAAATACAGCTTTCACCGATTTGTCTTTATGTTCAAAACATAGCCCCGACGTAACATAGACACAAACGCGCGCGCATGTGCACACAACACACACACACACACACACACACACACACACACACACACACACACACCTTTCTCTACGAGTATCCCGATTTTAAAAAGGGGTGTGTACGTGCGCGCGTGTATATAGGTGTATATGAATGTATATATGTAGCCTGTGTGTGTGTGTGTGTGTGTGTGTGTGTGTGTGTGTGTGTGTGTGTGTGTGTGTGTCGTGCGTGCGTGCGTGCGTGTGAGTGTGTGTTGTGCAGAACTAGCACCGTCAGTGTGACTTCCGTATCATCACGATTCTTTCTTCTTAGTAATGGGGAGGGGCGATTTTACGTAATGTGTTACTAATATCCTTTCCAGACATGGCCTACGTCAAACCTTTCGCCCTAGTTCAGCCCTGTGAAATATGGCAGAAATTCGCTCAGAAAATGTCATGACTGTTTCTGTCTAAAAATACCTTGCAAGATAACCTTTTGAATAGGCCGCTCTTCATATTCTGCGTGATAAAATAAAACAAACTATTTCTTTGAGCTGTGTAGCGAACTTCATCCTTCGACATCCATTCAGCTTTAAGGGCATTGCACTACATGCCTCCTGGTCGTTCCTTACTTCTATCATACTCTCTTAAAAGAACCACCAGCCACATCTTCCGTGATTTTAACTTGATAAAAATCAAAGAAAAAGTTTCTTTGCGCTATCTAGATTAATATTTCATCACCGCATTCTTTACTGACTGGTGCAACCCCTCTCTCTCTCTCTCTCTCTCTCTGGGAGATGTTCATAATTCTGACCTCCCACCGAGAAGAAGCTTAAGCAGCCCGTTCCATCTGGGCTAGGAACTTCCTACAGAACATACTCCCACCCCAGCCCCTGCTTCCTCGGGTATCTCCCCTACCCGTTTTGATGCACTCTACCTTTGTTTCCCCAAGCCGTCGAGCCGAAAAATGGCCTCAAAACATGTGGCCCTCCATTCACCCCTCTCAGCACCCACTTCCCCCTGTTAGCGGCACAGCCCGGTTGTTGGTGTAAGAACATCGCGGTGCACCATGCCAGAAACATCCCTGTTAAATGTCAGGTACGCCCCGGGTAATTTTGGGTGCCTGCTAAAAGTGATCCCAGATGATCTGAAAATATGTTAAACATGAGCAAGCACACACAAACACGCACGCACGCAAGCATGCTCGCACGTACGCACGCACGCATACACAACTCAAAACAAAAGAGCATGTGTGTTGCGTACACGGCTCTGCGCACAAACACATAACAACCAAAACAGAAACTTTCACATCCAAAGAAAACATACCCCTTACTCAGTCGCAGTGGAGACAAAAAGATTCTATTAGAAGTAAACACACTCGTTTTTTTCATATCCAGAACACTCGAATAACATCTTCAGTTGAAATTAAAAGCTAAATGGCATGGCCGAGTCTTTCAAAATGTGACACAGTTTCTGTCAGATGTTGTGACAAATATTCCAGTGTAAGAAGCAATAGCATGCAATCACATCAACACGTTTCATAGAGCCAAATTACTCAATCCATCACTTGTTCGTTTGTTCTTCTATTAAGCATATAAAATTAAACATTAAACGTTTTCATTTATTTTCACTACTTCTTTAAGCTCTTATTTATGGCGGGAAGGGGGGTGGGGGTGGGGTGTGAGAGACGATTCTGTTCTTAACACCCTCACGCCGTCTGGGACCATGCACCAATGTTAAAAACAACAAATATATGAGATCTACTCTCTGTTATGAATTGTTTGCCACTTTCAACGATTCTGAATCATATTCCAATTTCTTGATTGGGAATACATTAAAACCTCAATGCTGCGACAAAAAGGACTTTAAACTGTCATAAACCCATGAGTGGAAATTAGGATTTTTTTACGCACACAAATTAACAGATGTACCCCCGAAATACTCTTAAGCTGAAATTACTATAAAGATTTCTGTGTACAAATATGACTTCAGAAGAAATATGAGGTAGGTATAAACGACGACAAATACACATTTCTGAGGTTTTCATGAACACAGATTTCAAGAACACACTATTGATAAATGTTTTAGGAATGTAGGTCTCTCTCTCACTACAATCTAAGCATGAGAGCTTTAATCTAACAATTAACACACGCTGCAGTCTTCTTGAAGGTATTGAACTTTCAATGTAAAACTGAAAAACATCACTCATTTAAACTTGGGTAGTGTTGAATTCAATGCCGAATGGTTGGCATAGAAGCCATTGTTTTTGTCTTCACTTTTTGTTTTATGCGTCAATTGTAGCATGTCACATTCATGGGAGTATATGTGAATACAATATGATGCATGAGGTGCTGCATTACACAAATTCAAAATAAAGACCCTTCTTCAATTCTTTTGTTCATAATGTACAAAATGCTTCATATGCTGCTGGGGTGATTTTTTTTTTCATTTGAAAGCTGTAAAGCAACGAAAGATAAGCACAAATCATGTATTTCCCCATCAAACCGACTGTCTTTATCTGCCTGTCCTCAGTGCAGTTATGCAGGTATTTCTCTCTCTCTCTCTCTCTGTGTGTGTGTGTGTGTGTGTGTGTGTGTGTGTGTGTGTGTGTGTGTGTGTGTGTGTGTGTGTGTGCGTGCGCGTGTGTTTTCTTATGTACGATGCTTTGTAATCATGACGCGTCTTTGTCATGTAATGTAAAACTGCTGTTTGCCTGTTGTTTTGCCTGGAAAGACAAAAGCGAGGTACCACTTATCAACGTTTACACTGGCCAGGTATCACTGCTCCACAGAATCAAACGAGACTTATTACGTGGCAAATATTTTCAGGCATTAGAAAAGAAAAATACGAAGAAACTGATTCCAACCAATGAACCTCGGCAATCCAGACCTGCATATCTCTCCACCTTAACTCTCCCTCTTCTCATCCCCCCCTACTTCCCCATCCCCAGCCCCCTACCCCTCCACAAAGCTTCAGGCTTCAGCTACAGCTGCAGACCAGGAAAGCAGTCCATCACCAAAGTCACAACAATCGAGGTCACGGCAGTTCGTGCTCTGTTTGATCTCTGACAGTGACGAACACACCTGAACATGAGGTGCACTCAGTAGCGCACCGACCTCCAAGGTAGAACGGATCACGGATTCGCTCTTTGACTCAGATCAGCCCTGCAGATCCGCACCAACATGACATGGCTTTGTCCTCGGGTCACATTGCATGTTTTTACCATCTTTGGTTAAAGACGGTTCTCTAGTGTTTGAGTACTCTTGCTGACAGACAAACCAACCAAAAGACGCCGGTGAAAATAAAGCCGCCTTGCCAGAGAAAATGAAAAGAAACAGACTTTAGTGCGTCCCATTTCCTACACCCACAGCTTCCTACCCTCTTTTCCCAACTTGTGGAGGACCCATAACAAAAAGACAACTGCCTCACACACACACACACACACACGCACGCACGCACGCACACACACACACACACACACACACACACACACACACACACACGTTGACAAGCAAGACAACTGTAATTTCACTGACGTCATCATCACAATTGTGATGCAGCTGCTCGCCTTTTTATCCTCGCCGCTCTTTCTCTACGGGCTTTGCACTGGGTCACACGTTCATTCACATGTGTGAGGATGTGCGACTTCTGAGTCAATGACATGCGCTACAGTTCGTTTGGTTTGTAGCCCAGGTGCTCTCCACAGGCCGTAATATACATTTACAGTGAAGAACGTCTGGTTCTTGCAGTTCGAACATCTTATTTCTGTCGTTACTGCCGTTTTGAAAACCACCACCACTTTGCCCACTTATCGAGAGATTCGCGGACTTCTCTGGAACAGGTAAATACGACAGATGCAGAAACCGTGTAATTGAAAATGCCGCAAGCCAGCACGAGGTCAATAAATTTTTAGCCCCGTATTACGCCTGTCGTACACCTGCTTCAGTCTACTCCATCAATATCATGTTCTGGCAAGTCTGGAATCAGTTCGTTCCCCTTTCCTCTCTCTCTCTCTCTCTCTCTCTCTCTCTCTCTCTCTCTCTCTCTCTCCAGCCTTACAACTTAATAAGGTTTTCTAAGACGTTTAAAGTCAAAGTGCTTCCAGGCTATTTGATCTTTGTCATTCTCCACGTGTGAATAATAAAAAAAATGTTTTCTCCATTTGTTTGATTAGGCATCTGGTTTGAAAGCATGCCCTGGCCTCTCCTGTACTATCATTTGTGTGTGTGTGTGTGTGTGTGTGTGTGTGTGTGTGTGTGTGTGTGTGTGTGTGTGCGTGCGCGCGCGCGCGCGCATGTGTGTGTGTGTGTGTGTGTGTGTGTGTGTGTGAGAGAGAGAGAGAGTGTGTGTGTTTTCAAGTGTACTTTGATTATCAAGATTAATGTTTAATACTAGTGATTTTTGTTTGAAGTATAAAAGGCTTGTAAGAATTATATCCTGCAGTATTGATGAACAGAATTTGCAGACATTGTTTTCGTGGCGTTTTTGTTGTTATGTTAGAACAAATAATGACAGCAAAGGTAAAAAAAAATCAAACATTTGTTTTATGATCATTGTAGTTTCTTCTCTGTTCATACTCGTCAACTGAAGTCACACATTTTCCCATTCTGTTACGGAACATTTTTGATACAATTAGTCTTTGGATTTAAGAAACAGGAAGTGACGTCACCCCTGAAGTATGTGTGGTTGCCACAGCCAACAGCATGAGTTTCCCTAATCCGATAGATCAGATGACTGTAATGCTAGCAATGTTCTCTCTGTTTCTCCTTTCACTTCACATAATGCGCGCCACAACGAAATAAAGAACAATCTTAGAACCTTCCCTTCATCCTGTTTTCTAGTAGCAATAAAGAGGAGAAATAAAAGCAAAGAAACCAAGAATATGTTTAACGCTTTTAGGTCGCTCCCTTGAAAATGCAAGACGTGTCTGAATGAAATGAACACACATCCCCCCTGAGAGGTATACAGCTTTCGCATTTGTTTTTCTACCAGGCAGACACCCGCCACCTGCAAAGTAAAAGCAGATGTAATTTTTTTTTAAGTGTAAAGGGGCATAGGAGATGTTGGACTACATTTCACATTTCACCGGGTCAGCCGTTCTCCTCAGTTTCTCCAGCGCCAGGTGAGACTAATCATGGGATGGCGCCCACTTGCAGGCATTAGCTCTGTGGTGGCCTAGGGCGGGAAGTAACTGGTTCTCACTTTAGTGATTCATTGCCCCATCACCACCCCCTCTCTACCCAGGTTCCGGGCTCACAGCTGCAGGGGAAAACCATTCCATCACCAAACCCACAGTATTCAAGGTCATGATAGTTAGTTTACAGTTTCATCTCTGTCGCTAAGGACACGTGTTCAAACACCGTTCTTCCTCTCCTCTGACCTTGAAAATACGGAAGCTGGTTGGAAGTAACACGTGCCTTACCCCCACCCCTAGCCACTCTACATACTCGCCCCGTCTCTCTCTCTCTCTCTCTGTACAACATCTCTTATATACTCAGGCGGTAAACAATGGAACGAAATTCCTGATGGCATTAAAACAAAGAATTCCTTGGCATCATTCAAAAGCTGCTACCAAGATTACTTATTCAAGCTATTATAATTCCATTGTTTATTGTTCATGTAAATGGCATATATTTGCAATGTATTCAAATTACCCAGATGATGACCCCTCTCTCTCTCATCTCTCTCTCTCTCTCTTTCACTCTCTCTCTCTCTCTCTTTCAGTTGTACTTATATGTACAAGTAGATAAGTGTACATGTATACGTGTATGTATATATATATATATATATATATATATAATACTACTAAAAACAATTGAAGTACCACCCCTAATTTTTGTATGCAATTTTTAAAAAGCTCTGATAAACCAATTAATATTGATAATTGAATAAACTCTGCTGGATAAGCTTACCCGGTTCTCAAATACTACTCCTCGTGCATTTTTGTTATGTTAAAGTCGGTCAGCAGTTATCTACCGCGTCGCATCTGAGGCAAAAAAATCCCGAGAAATTATCGAACTTGTGTCGCTCCCAGATTTTGACACAGACACAGCAAGAAAAAAAAATGTGATGCACGTGAAAGCAAGGTCTTTTCTGAGCAGAATTGCAATCAGTTAGCACATTTGACGGTATAAAAAGTCGCGAAATTTAGGAAGATTTAACCATGCCTGCGAGACAACGACTAAGTAACACCGACAGAGGAAGAGCGATAGC
>CM065714.1:16989273-17011773 GCA_033310375.1 Conus canariensis | reverse complement strand
CATGCGTTTGTGTGTGTGTGTGTGTGTGTGTGTGTGTGTGTTGTGTGTGCTCGGGCGCGCACGTGTGTGCAGCGTATGTGCGTGCCATCTGCTTCAATGAGGTAAAGTATCCTGATCTTTTTTTCGCTTACCTACAATGTACAAATCATTATCATTGACTAAATCATACAAAACATTGTCACTGACTAAAATATGGAGATAGCTGACGCTGACTAAAGCGTACAGATCGCTGATATGATTGTAGTGTATATATCTCTGTCACTGACAAAAGGGTACAGATCTTTGTCTGTAACCTGAAGCCTGCAGGTCATTGTCTCTGGCCTAAAATGTACAGATAATTGTCACTGACGTTAAGTGTACAGATCATTGAATCTAATCTATAATGCAGAGATCATTGTCATTGTCCTAAAGAGTACAGATCATTGTCACTGACCTACAATGTACACATCATTGTCTCTGACCTAAAATGTACAGATCATTGTCACTGACCTAAAATGTACAGATAACTGTCACTGACCTAAAATGTACAGATCATTGTCACTGACCTAAAATGTACAAATCACTGTCACTGACCGAATATATACAGATCATTGTCAATGACCTAAAATGTACAGATTATTGTTACTGACCTCTAATGTACAGATCATTGTGACTGTCCTAAAATGTACAGATCATTGTCATTGACTTAAAGTGTACATATCATTGTCATTGACCTAAAGTGTACAGATAATTGTCATTGACCTAAAGTGTACAGATCACTGACACTGACCTAAGGTGTACAGATCATTGTCACTGACCTAAGGTGTACAGATCATTGTCATTGACATAAAATGTACAGATCACTGTCACTGACCTTAGGTGTACAGATCGTTGTCATTGACCTAAAATGTACAGATCATTGTCACTGACCTTAGGTGTACAGACCATTGTCACTGACCTTAAATGTACAGATCACTGTATCTGATCTATAATGTACAGATGATTGTCATTGACCTAAAGTGTACAGATCCTTGTCACCTACCTAAAACGCACAAATCGTTGTGACTAACCTAAAATGTACATATCATTGTCACTGACCTAAAGTGTACACATCGTTGTCACTGACCTAAAGTGTACATATCATTGTCACTTACCTAAAGTGTACAGATCATTGTCACTGACCTAAAATGTACATATCACTGTCACTGAGCTATCATGTGCAGATCGTTGTCACTGACTTAAAGTCTACAGACCAGTGTCACTGACCTGCAATGTATGGATCATACTGTCGATGAGCTCGGTGTACTGGCCATTTTGTTCTCTGACTCGATGGGTTCAGAGGCAGCAAATACCGGTTGACATCTGGCAGGCCCGACCTGTATATACTACGGGTGTTACTGTGTAGTGGACAGCTTGTCTCTCACAGGCGCCTTCGTTTCTTTCTGTGTGCCGATGATGAGCTTGTTAATGTTCAGTATCGAATTATCTCAAGGTAGAATGACATTTTATTCCCTCTCTGTTTCCTCCTTGCTGTCTCACCCACTCAGTGACACGTGTAATGCAACATATGGGATATACATATCACCCACGCAGGTATCTCCATGAAAAAAGGCCTATTTCTTTTATGACTCAGGAAAGAAAAGTAAACGCCTAAGGACACTGCAAGTGCATATACAAAAAGAACACAAACGTCATGCTCACGATAAATACAGACATACCAAGCGGTTCGTCTCTTTCTCGCCCACTCAATCTGTGTTTTTGTCTTAATACATTTTAGACAAAGGCGCATGCGCATGCGCGAACGCGCACACACACACACACACACGCACACACACACACACACACGCAGGCACGCATACACAAAACAGAGAAAGCGAGACAGACAGACAGACAGACAGGGGGAGGGAGGGAGAGAGACAGACAGACAGACAGACAGAAACAGCCAGCCAGCCAGCAAGCGAGCGAACACGTGAGCAAGCGAACGAGCGAGCGAGCAAGAGAGAGAGAGAGAGAGAGAGAGAGAGAGAGAGAGAGAGAGAGAGAGAGAGAGAGGTAAAGTTAGGGAGAAATAGTGCAGTGAGTGAAGGAAAAGAAAAAGACGAAAAAAAAAAAAACAGACAAAAAACAAAAGGGGAACAACAACAGCGTAAACCAATAGTTGGACACTTGCAGCGAAAGACAGTTGAAGTCATTCAGTGGCAGGCAGAAAATAGCTCCCAATCAGGACAGCCTATACAAGCGTGCCTTCATGTACACTTGGCGAGTGTATCGGCTAACGTTTTTCACTGCTCGCTAATGGCCCTGGAGAAGAACGTACACAACATTCAGTTCATACACAACTCACCTGAGCGTTGTGGCAGGTATTCCAGAACAACAGTTATTCAGTCATCACCACACCAAACTCAATCCAGCCACTGAAATGTGAAAATAAATATACATGTGAGCCTTTCCTAAAACAGCGATGTTGCTATGAACAACAATAGCATGAACAGCATTGACAGCAATAGCATTATTAATTACAAAAAGAGACAAAAACAGTGAGTTTAAGATCAACGAGTTCTGTACTGTTTTGCTTTTCCTTAATATCAGTTTCTGGGAACTAACGATTCAAAACTTTACATCACTGATTTGAATGTTTCATCTCCTTGGATTAGAAGTGCAACAAAAAAAATCGATTATTTTCAATGACTTACGTAGTTTCAGGGTCTGATTTTGTTTGGAAATTTCACATCAGATTTCAATTTGAACTGGTGCATAGTTCCGATTAATACCTGGTTTCAGCCTTTGAAAGAGTCTCAGTGGACGGCTTGGCTGTAAAACACCTGCTTTGGTCTGGTTACAACATTACGAAGTATAAATGCGGTTGAGAAAGGAAATCTGACAAAGTATGTGACTCGTGCGCACACACACATGCATGCAAACACACTTTCACTTACACATACAGAGAGACAGACAGAAAGACAGAGAGTCACTGGCGCCGTACTATTCTCTGTATATTTTCTCCAGTGTTTGAGTCGCGACCTCAGTGCGCGAATGTACGTTATTTTTCTTAAAATTTACACACACACACGCACGCACGCACGCACGCACACACGACACACACACACACACACACACACACACACACACACACACACACACACTGCAGAAGCATGCAACAAACATTATATCCGCCCAGCAATGAGCTTTGAAAACCGTAAGTGTTAGGCAAGAATTGACAACCAGCTAGAACATCCACGTTGAATCCCTGTCAAACTCTTGGCTGTCGGCAAGCCCATGGACTGTGAAACCCTGGTGTGAGTGCACCTTCCGGAGGTCACACTCCAGTTGGCTGCAAAACCAGTTATTGTCGTCAATACAGGGGCTCAGTGGGTGGTGTTCCGCGCACGCTGAACACTCTGAAAACAATTAGAGTGAGGAAAGAAGTGAAAACTAGCTGGAACATCCACGCCCATGGCAAGTTCAGAGACTGTCGGTGGATGGGCGGGCCAACTGTACCTTCGCAAGGACACACAAAGCTTGAGTTGTCTGCGTGACTAAGCAATCACTGTGGACAATAGAGCACACGGTGAGCTTGCGCGCGAATGTACTTCAACACGTGTATGCAAGTGTGTGTTGTGTGTGTGTGTGTGGTGTGTGTGTGTGTGTGGTTGTGTGTGTGGAAAATCATATAATCATAATCGAATAACATGCTGAAAGCTTTATTTTCTACTCATTTGTTAAACAAATATGATATATGCTCATGATCCAAAGTTCACCCGAAGCTGATCTTATACGGATGGAATCTCTCTTTTCCGGGAGAAAAGAAAGGGAACGTGTCTCCTGAGTCTGCCATTTGTAATAAAGATAACGTTCATCTGGTGTGTCTTTTTCACCAGCTGTCAACTCCATCCGGGGCCGTAACGGCCGGATCAAGTTATGGCGTGCAACAGAAAAAAACCCAGTCGATTTCGGAAATTAAGAAGCGGGAAATGAAAACAGCTCTCAAGATCTTGGCTTCATTTTACGTTCTTCAGAAGCGAGGTGCGGGGTGTTTGCGCCAAGACAAACGAACGCCATTTCTTTGTGGCAGGTCAGCCATTTGTTGAAACTCCAATACAGGCAGACGTTTCTCTCCAATAATGTGGCGAAGATTTCCACAGATTTAGATACCTGCTGCTTGCGTGTGTTTGAATTTCTTTCTGAAACTGGCAGCAAAAATATTCCCAAATCGAAAATGACCATCACTTATTTTTGGTGCTGTCATGCACTACACTTCCTTGGAAGAATAATTTCTTATTTATTGTTCTTTATTTTGTCTATCGATTGTGCTTCAACATATAATCTGACACTGAAATGACTCGGCACTGAACAGATCGGTGGAAATACAACAATTTCCTTTTCCAAAGATTGTCGCCTACATTTTATACTATTTGCATAATGTCTTAAGTTTTTCAGCAACTTTTTTCCTCCCCACACTTTCGTTTGGTTTCATTTACTACTCTTCGCTGGCTGCTTTGGGGGTGCTATTGGATTCTTTTTTGCACCCTTGGTGATGAGAACACCACAGTATTATGGACTGTGGTGTGTCTCTATCTGACGCCAGGAGCGCAGACACAACCAGCCGTGTCTCCCCGATGAGTTCCGACCCAGCGGACGAAAGGCCTCGGAGCAGGCAATTCCAATATATCTGTCTTCAAAAGGGATTGCGATGGTTCCCTTATGCAGCTAGTGAAGAGTTTTCATATCTGTAATTTATTTTCTTAATTTCATGTTCCCAGTTTCTCCATCTTCAATCCCCCCCCCCCCCCCAAGTCCAAATCTTTGCCAAGTCATTACTACGAAGACAGTTCAGTTGTTGGCCTGCGCTTGCTTTTTTCCCCCACTATTAGATTGTTCGTCTATATATTTGTCTGACTTTATTCAAGTTTAAAAGACTGTGCCAGTCTTGAATAAAAGTTACTCTGTGTTAGGTTTTCTTATGGGAGCAAAAAATACCCCACTTGTTTACTGTTTGATTTCCTTTTTGTTGTGGTGATATGATCTGTCAAATCAGTCTAGCTAGACAGGTTAAAATATAGCTGCAGAATAATAATGGGCAATTATTTTGACATTGAAAACAGACGATTGGGAAAGCAATTGTAATCAAGAAAACATTTGTGTTAATAGAAGGAATAATGTGAGTAGCACCCAACCAGTTTCATGATTAGTTTTCTATGTATAAAATAGAAACATTTGCTCTGTGTGTGTGTGCGTGTGTGTGAGAGTGTGTGTCCGTATTTGTACTTGCATGCTGGTCATTCATCGAAGACTTGTACCACCTTAGTGTATCCTGCTGTCTAACTCAAGAAGGTCATTTCCGTTTGAGGATGCGGGTAGGCAACGACGGATGGTTTAAATGCTCGTTTGTTTAGTACCGAGTAGTTAAGATATTTGTATTTGTTATCGTCGTCGTAGTAGCCGTAATAGTAGCAATAGTACCAGTGATGATGGTGGTGGTAGTGTGGTGATGACAGTGGTAGTAGTAGTAACAGTAGTAGTAGTAGCAGCAGCAGCAGCTGCAAGAGCACCAGCAGAGTAGTACACAGAGTGCAATCGCAGTCTAAGTAGCAGTCGTCGTCGTAGTCGTAGTAGAAATAGTAGTAGTGGTGGTTCTGATCGTCATCATCGCAGCAGTAATATTCTTAGTAGCAGTCGTCTCGTTCTAGTAGTAACAGCAGCAGCAGTAGAAGTAGCAGCAGTACTACTTTCGTCGTAATCGTGTTAGTTCTTCACATTCACACTAAACACCGTGTTTTTACTATATATGAACGCCAGCGGTGAGTTTGCCCGGCCTCGCGACGTTTTGCCGTAAACAATATGCAACTTTTCAGCATCAGTGTGATTCACTTGTTGGTGCGCCCAGTTTGCTACCGAGTCCTTCATACACACAGCCCCTCCTCCCCCGCAAAATTTGAAGAATCTCCGTCGAAAGCTTTGCATTCGTATAAGGAACAACAAAGAACACACACACACACACACACACACACACACACACACACACACACACACACACACACACACTCGCGTACACACACACACACACACACACACACACACACACACACACACACACACACACACACACACAGGCGCGCGCACACAACACACACTTTGTACTAATATTAAATATATGTCTCGCAGAAAGTCATTCTACTAATGAGACATTCACTTCTCTAGCATGCTGTTTTGTCAAAGATTTTGATTTGGCAACACCATAAATCATGTACTTGAAGAAGATAGGGAGGAAGCGCATATACATGATTCTGACTGTCTGTCCGTCTATCTCCCTTTGCTCATACTTAATTTTCTTTCCGCGTCGCTGGGACTGACTCACTAGCCCTCCAACCACTACCCCCCTCCCGCCAACCTCCTCCTTACGCCCCACCCCTTTTACAGAACCAACGCCGAAACGTTGTGGCATTAACGATTTACGTGGCAGCTGCGTCCCTATTCTGAGCGCAGTTGTGCATGGTAAATCTTTGAGAGACCGTTTCCGCAACGAAATGTTTGTGTGCGTGTTATCGACCTGCGGCGTCCGCGTCTGTTATGTCTTGGTATGAATGCGCTTCCTGGCGTTAGGCTACTTTTGGGCCTTTTGCTGCTGGTTTGTGCTATTAGTACATTGATCTAGACATCTCTCGGTCTCTCCCTCTCTCTCTGTATGTGTGCGTATGTGCGTGTGGGGTGATGGGTGTGTGTGCGTGCCTGTCGGTGTGGGGCGGAGCGTGCATGTGGGAGCGTGCGTACGTGCTAATGCATACGCACTAACGCACACACGTACCTAGGGTACGTAATATACATCTAATTATCTTTGTGCTTGAATGCCCGCGCGCGTTTGTTTGTGTATGTGTGTCTGTGTCTCTATGTGTGTGTGCCTGCGTGTGCGCGTGTGTGTGTTTGTGTGTGTGTGTGTGTGTGTGTGTGTGTGTGTGTGTGTGTGTGTGTGTGTGTGTGTGTGTGTGTGTGTGACAGAGACAGAGAGACAGGCAGACCGACCAACAGACAGAGACAAAGAGAGAGACAGAGACAGTGATAGAGAGAAAGAGGCAGAAGAGTGCAATCCATCCCCAACCTCGGGTTATGGCCATATCGAGCCATCAGAAAGGATGTATGCTTGGCATTTGCGACGAGTTTGAAGCAATAGGATAAAGAGACAGAGATACAGACCGACGCACAAACACACACACACACAAACACACGCGCGTGCGCGCACAAAGAGACAGACAGACAGACATACAAAGGCAAAGAGACAGAGACAGAAAAAGAGAAGGGGACAGGGGGAGGGAGGGGGATGGAGGGAGTGAAAGAAAGATACAAAGAGTGAGAGAGAGAGAGAGAGGAGAGAGAGAGAGAGAGAGAGAGAGGGGAGGGGACAGGAGGGGGGGGGATACATCTTCTCTAACGTCGATTCGTACAGTTCCAGAGAAGAACAGGTCGAAACACATTCAGTCGCGCGTGAGAGAACAGTAAACTAGGTTCAGGGAAAGGTTAATAAGAAGGCGCCTATACTCACGTGCCATCATGTCCTTGAGTTGATGAATAAATTATCACTGATTATTGTTCTTCCATGACCTAGCACTTTGTGACCATTCGCTTCTAGGTCTATGGTAGCCTGGAAGCGCCATCTTCTGATTTTTTTTTCTTTTCTGGCTGCCTTCGATTACTGCCGTATTTGTGTTCAAAGAACAATTTAACTGTGTTCTCATGAACGATGTGATCTGGGTTTATAACATCTTGCGTACAGTAACCAAGTAAGAACAACCACATCAATAAAAACAAGAAGTTTGTTTTATGCATTTCTAGGAAATCACTTTTAACGTGTCGTCGGTTAACTACAATGCATTCTTGGAAGATGAAAAGAAAAGAAAATCATCCAGATCAATTATAGTCCAATCGACAGCATGGCTAAAAATATGTCGGCAAAACACAAGTATGATTTAACCAGAATAAGAACAATCCCCGGACAAAAGCCACTATAAAACACAAATACAAATAGAGTCCCGTAATTGAAATAATTAACTGCATCCACATATTTTTTTTTTCGAATTAAAATGCAAATCATGTCGTCAGAAATTTACCCGCATCCATTAACAAACTGACAAGGTAAAACAAGTCATATAGTTTCAATACTGAAACACGGTCTTCATCAAATCAGTCCGAACATTCAATGCGGCAACGGTTTTATACAAAACATTATCACAAGGTACTCGCCATGGAACTTCTTAATACTTTCAGATCTTGCCGTTTTATCGTTTAGAATTAAAAAAACAAAAGTTTCGGGTAGACTTGCCTTGTCAGTTACGTGCACCTGAGGATTACGTCAATCAAGGAAAGACATTTTGCAAACGGGGAACAAGCACGTTAACTACTTGAGGTCAAGGGTTCCGAACAGGTGATGAACGTTCAACTGCAGGTTTCATGCTGCACAAACTGGACTGAAAGAACAGCTCCTTGCTGCTTCACCCATGGTCTTGTGCGTTTGCGTCCGCGTCAGTGTCACCTCTTACTGAAGTCCATGTCACCCCCTCGCTGCTCATTGTACCGGCCCTATCACATCCTGACTACCAAAGACTACGCGTTCCTTTACCAACGTAATGCCGTACTCCAATGACAGACAATGTGGAACAGCTTGACGTAGGCGTAACCTTGCTATGTTTTAAAAGAGCATGATACGTACCGTGTTATGTGTGTACTCTTTGGACAAATTTAGACGAGTCTGTTGCCTGTCTTGGCGTTTTTACCCTCTTAGCTTCTGATACAAGTATTCAACATATGACTGAACTCTGGGCGTGTAATCTATTTGCGGAATAACAGCATTGCATTGATCAGTTTTTGATCTAGGCCACAGTAATCAAGTTGGTCAACCGTCGCGTTTCCTCGAGTGGTAACAATGTTAAGTGCTGGTTAAAGCAATACCAGAACAACACTTTTCAAACGAGGCGTGCGTGCCTCAATAATTTCACCAAGCTCCCAATGCTCTTTCTGCGGCATGCGAAATGAGCTGGAGAGAGAGTTAAACATTGGAGAGCTTGCTAGTGATAGTCATCAGCAGTTCTGTCGTCAGAAAGAGTGAAATCAGTTCAAAGGGGCAATAAGAAACGGAGCGCCCCCCCTACGCCCCCCCCCCCCCAAAAAAAAAAAAAAATATATATATATATATAAGCTACACACAAAAAGTTAAGGATCACTTTCACAAACATTCATAACTGTCAAAATAAGAAAGTCAATGCGTTGAAGTTTGGCCAACATTTAATCCCATTCTTTAGTGATAACGATACACAATTGCCTTCAATCTCGAGCAATCGTTTGGTGTGTACATTTGATTAAAGTGGGTACGTATCCAAATTTGATTTCCCAAAGTCATTGAAATCACAAGACAGGGCATACTGATGCTCCCAAAAGCTCAGTAATGCGTGTAACCACCATGGCTGTTCTGGCACTCGACGCAGCGAGTCCTCATCGAGTTGACCAGGTTGGTGAAGATCCTCTGTGGAAGCGCCTGCCACTCAGCCTGCAGCATCTGGTAGAGGTGTTGGGCATCCCTGGGAGGGGGGTGGCTCCTCACTTTGCGATCCAGCTCATCCCAGAGGTTCTCAATCGGGTTGAGATCGGGACTGCATGCTGGCCACTCCATTCTGTTGACTCCAGACTGCTGCAGGAAGTCGTTGACCACCCTTGCCCTGTGGGGGCGAGCATTGTCATCCTGGTAGACAGCCCTCGGTCCCATCTGCTGCAGTGTAGGCACAGCCAGCGGTCGAAGGATCTCATCCCGGTATCGGATGCCAGTCAGGTTACCCTGTACATGATACAAGGGTGTTCTGTGGTGAAGGCTGAAGGCCCCCCAGACCATTACAGAACCTCCACCAAAGGCCACCTTTTCTTGGACAGTGGCGTCAGTAAAGCGTTGCCCTGGGCGCCTCCAGACCCTCAGTCGGCCGTCGTTGTGGTGAAGGGTGAAGCGTGATTCATCACTGAACAGGACCTGGGACCATTGCTGACGTGTCCACCTCACGTGACGTGCGCAGAAGGCGCGGCGTGCTGCCCTATGGGCTGGAGTTAAGCGTGGCCGTACTGCTGGGCGACGAGAACGGAGATTAAACCCATGTAGGCGGTTCCGTATGGTCTGCTGGCTGATGTTGATGTTAGTAGCCACCCTGAACTGCCTTTGAATTATGCTGGAAGAGGCTGTTCTTGTCTGCAGGGCTTGTCGTTCAATGAGACGATCGTCACGTGGGGTTGTCTTCTTCGGTCGACCAGATCTGCGTCTTTCATGGACAATCCCAGTGGCTGTGAAGCGTTGAATCAGTCGGACAATGACCGAGATGGACACATGAAGTCGCCTGGCCACTTCTCGCTTGGGAACACCATCTTGGAACCACATCTTGGAACCATGCAACAGCTCGTCCCCTATCCAACTCGCTTAATTTTCGTCGTGGAGGCATTGTCAGATCAGGCCTACTACTGGTGGAGTGTCTTCTTATATAGCCAAGCGAGCGACAGCATCTCACACATAAACAGCAGTGCTTGCACGTGCATAATGGTTTTTCCATCTGGCAAGTGCAATGTGTTCTGGCAGAACGGTCCAAAACAAGGTCATTTTTCGCAAGTTTCCGCTTTTCCGTTTGCGGCCCAGCTCAGTAGTAGAGAATCCCGTGCAATTTTCGCACTAACACAACATCGCCCACTTACAGCTGAACAAGAATTCATGACAATTTGGCTGGACTAAGAAATAAATAACAGTAGCGAACTGAGTTTATTACGCACCTGTTTTCACATACCGATCCTTAACTTTTTGTGCGTAGTATATATATAAATAAATACATACATAAAAAACAAATAAATGAATTAAATAATAAAAATAAAATAAAATAAGAAAAAAGAAAAAGAAAAAAAAAAGCCCTACAAAAATATTTATCACCTGACCCATTCGTCACCCCAACAACCACCATTCGTTCGACCTCTTAATTTTCGATTTTTGACGCTATGTAAGTCACCATACATATCCACGGCACTGTCCAGGGATTTGTTGGAGCCTTCCCATACAGCCCCATTGCTGCCTTGCATGCTGCACCACGGTCTGCCGATGGCCTGCTTCATATCGCACACAGAGAGCTCATCAATCACAAATTACAGTCATTCACTGTCTTTCCGTGCTTCGTGGCCAGGCTATCTGGAATCACTTTCCTTATCATTTCTGTTGTTAAATCTTATCATGAGTGGTTTTCACCGTCATTACCATCGAGTACTGTTATCAGTGATGTTATTGTTGCTCTGTCCTGATATTCGTGCTCATCCTGCCTGGTACTTCGTTTTGCTGTTGATATTGATAGTGGCGGTTGGTTACTTTATGTTGATTCAAGCAACCTGACGACTTGATATTTTGCACGTCGAAATGAACTAAATTTTGTTTATATTTATGAGAAATCAAAAGTAACGAACAACTCACAACTAATAAATCTTACAACGGTATAGAACAGAAAGGTGTGAATGAGAGAGAGAGAGAGGAGGAGGAGGAGGAGGAGGAGGAGGAGGAGGAGAAGCAGGAGAGAGACAGGAGGGGGTAAGCAGGGGAGGGACGGAGAGAGAGAGAGAGAGAGACAGACAGACGACAGACAGACAGACAGACAGACAGAGGGAGAGTCGGACAACGGAAAAGTGAGAAGCCAGTTTTAATGTCTCCGAAAAACAAACCCTGTCAGTCGAACACAAGTAAGACTGAAAACTAGCAACACATTTTTCAGCGGTTCATAAAGTTTTGAAATCCTGTCTGAAGACAAAAATGAGCCCAATCTGTATGCCGACAAGACATGAAATCGCCCACTGTGCGAGTCTCCGGTACAAAACCATCTCATTTCCTGAAATTATTTCGTGGCGTAGAAAATCTGAAATTGACTTTTGACAGCCTCGCGACCAGTCTCGGATAAAGTATTTTTGCTTCAGACGGAGAAAGAAATGTTGACGCTCTCATCTGACGGATCTGATTGACAAACATTTTTAATGTCCACGTGACGGCACGCAGAGGACAGGAAGGCTGAAAAGAGAATAATCCGACAAATTCACAAACATCCGGAATATTGTGTGGAGAAGAGGACGCGGACGAAAGAAGAAGAGGCAGCTTGAGAGCGAAACTGAGGAACAGGATGAAATCATGGAAACTCTGCAACACATAATCTGGTCAAAGGAAGACGCTTATGGCAGCATCTATGATTTTTGTCTGTTAATCAGAATACAGATGAGGAAGAGACAGTTCAATTACTCACAACCAGTTACTGTACTACTGCTGGGGGAGAGAGAGAGAGAGAGAGAGAGAGAGAGAGAGAGAGAGAGAGAGAGAGGGGGGGACAGACAGACTGACAGACAGACAGAGACAGAGAGGGGGGAGAAAGACATGGAGAGAGAGAGAGAGAGAGAGAGAGAGAGAGAGAGAGAGAGAGAGAGAGAGAGAAGACAGACAGACAGAGACAGACAAACGGAAAGACAGACACAGAGGCAAAGATATACAGACCGAATACACAAGCACAGTGACTGAACTGGGAGAAACTGAAAGAAACAGAGACAGAGGAACGCGAAATGAAAAATCAGCATCAACAAACACGAACAGCACGAAGCTAATCGACCAGGACAAACGACAAATAAAATCGATCCGCATCGATCCCAGCAGGAAGGCTGCATCACTGGCAATCAAACCACAGCCGGAAAGAAAGAGCAGGGGGGGGGGGGGGAGGGGGGGAGAGAAAAGGACAGTGAATATTTTCCCTCTTTCTTTATTCTGCGAAGGAAACAAAGAAATAAAGGAATCGTTCTCATCTCCATCATCAGTCATTTCTCTGAGGTACTGCGTGTTACCTGCAGACTTAGGCCCGTGTTGAAATGTACAAAACTGAATAAAATCAAATGAAGTTAAACCAGAACCCCTACCCCTTCACTGCAAAGATGCAAAGAAACAAAAAGGAATCATGAAACAAATCTGACTTTGGAACTGAAATGGCTTGCCTGAAATTTAATAGAAAAGTCGGTATATATATATATATATATATATATATATATGTGTGTGTGTGTGTGTGTGCGTGTGGTGTGTGTGTGTGTGTGTGTGTGTACACACACACACACACACACACACATATATATGTATATATATATCTATAGGTCTGAGGACATTGACAGAGACAGAGAGAGAGAGAGAGAGAGAGAGAGAGAGAGAGAGAGACAGAGACAGAGACAGAGACAGAGAGAGAGGGTCACAGAGAGAGAAAGAGAGTATTGAAAAGGGAAGGGGATAAACTGGGAAAAACTGAAAGAAACTGAGACAGAGGAACCCGGAATGATAAATCAGCACCAACAAACCAAACAGCATGAAGCTAATCGGCCGAGACAAACAACAAACAATTATTGATCCGCATCAATCCCAGCAGGAAACCTGCGTCATTGCCAATCAAACCGCGGCAGAAAGAAAGGTGGGGGAGGAAAGGGAAGGGGCGCGCGTGTGTGTGTGTGTGTGTGTGTGCGTGTGTGTGTATGCGTGTGTGTGTGTGTGTGTGTGTGTGTGTGTGTGTGTGTGTGTGTATGCGTGTGTGTGTGGGGTGTGTGTGTGTGTGTGTGTGTGTGTGTGTGTGGTGTGTGCGTGCGTGCGTGCGTGCGTGTGTGTGCACTGGAGTGGGTGTGATGGGCGTGAAGAGAAAGGGGATTCAGGAAATTTGGGAGGTAGGGGACTATTGTTTTTCTTCTTCTTCTTGGGCAACGGAGAAGTATCGGGCCATTTTCATCTCAAAGGTCAGTCAGTCTACAGATATACTGTGCATGATAAACCAGAGTCTGAGGTCCCTTTTTTCTCCAGACTTTCAAATTCACACACACACACACACACACACACACACACACACACACACACACACACACACCACACACACACACACACACACACACACACACACACACACACACACTAAGAATGATAATAAAACGACGTCTGGATTGCAAAATGAAACGACTTCCCTAACAACACAAAAAAAGATAAACAAAAAGACAGAGCTAGCTTTAAAGTGAGGAGACCGATGGCGGAAATTGAAACAAATTTTATACAGAGTCAATACACCAGCAAGCAGACACGCAGAAAAGACTTTGAAGTGCGCACGCGCGCGCGCGCATTTGTGTGTGTATGAGTGCGTGTGTGCGTGCTGTTGTGTGTGCGTGCGTGCGTGCATGCGCGTATGTGTGTGTGTGTGTGTGTCCTTGGGGGTTCATGAGATGGGGGGAGGGGGGTTGTCAGGAGAACATGGTAGAGAGAGGAAGGTGTGTAATGTGCATATGCAAGTCATTGTGAGCGTTTTCATGGTAGATATCTGAACGTATATTCCATTGTTATTGTGAAGCGCTTTCAGGCGTAGAGTGTATAACAGAAATGCTAGAAAATCACAATGATGATAATTATTTGTTTGCATGTGTATGTAAACTGTAAAGTGTAGCCGTTTTGTGTGTCTGTTCAGGATATGGCAGCTAAAAAATAAAATAAACAAATACATAAATAAATAAACAAAAATGAGCCCTTTTGGAGGCCCGATGTTCCCTGCTGAAAATGTTGAATGGTATTGGAAAGATTTCAAAGTTGGGTGACTGTATGTACATAATATAGCAATAGTCAACAGAGAAAGACGAATGAATATACAGTTTATACTAAATACATCACACACAACGAAGTCTGCAGAATCACAATGAAGATGCGTTGACCAAGATTAGGTAAAAAACAACAACAAAAACAACAGTCGAAGTTGAAAGTAGTATGGGCACATACAGGAATCGTGTGGACTATACACAATCATCCTGCAAGGTACAGTCCAGGGGAAGAGGAGACAGGGCAGACAGAGACAGAGATCAACAGACAACATTACTGACTGGACTGGGGAGAGCTCTGCCTTAGCCCAAGCACTGGCTCACATCCGTAAGAGATGGAGATAACTAGTGCAGCGTTCATAAGAGCAACCAGATAAGTGAACAACGCTTTACCACCTATGTTGTGTTGTTTGTATCCCTTTTCAGTCACCTTTTATACAAGTATATCGACCAGTCTATGGAACGTTAAGTATTAATGTGCAGCCGTTGGAAGTATTAATATGCAACCGTTGCAAGCAGAGCTTTTGGTAAAAGTTCATATAGGAACAAGCAAATAAGAATGAGGGCTGCGCCATTTGTTTCAACTGTTTAAAATGAAAATGCAATTCAAAATGCAATTCGTCCAAATGTGTGTGTGTGTGTGTGTGTGTGTGTGTGTGTGTGTGTGTGTGTGTGTGTGTGTGTGTGTGTGCGTGTGCGCTACATTTAGGATCTACTAGGCTACATAGCTGATATCAGACTTCATTTTACAGTTGAGTTCGTTGTGGACAGGTTTTAAACTGCTCATCTTGTATATGCAAATTTCTCAGGCACTTAGTTCATATATTTCTTTAAAACAATTGGCAACGTTTTACTTTGTTTGCTTCTTTGTTTCAGATATAGAACTCTCTGTATTATTTAAAATGACACTGTGTTCGAAATGAAGGACAGGAGGGAAAGAACAAATAAATGAATAAACGAGAAAGACGACAATACACGGTATTTTATGAGAACGACAAAGCAAGTAGGCTTACCTGTACTATTTTTGATTTGATGAACCGGAGTCGTGAAAAGGCAAAACATCTTCCTGATGCCCCCAGACCATACCGTTACACAGAATAAGAACTCAAGAGTCTTCTGCCAACTTAACAGAGAAAAATCAATATCTCCTACTACCACCTCCGCAGAGAAAAAAACGAGTATATTCTGCCACTACAACACACGCGCATAACCTTTCCGAGAAATAACAGGGTGCAGTTTTGGCTACCCAGATCGCCACCGCTACTAGGACATCTTTTTTTAAAAATGACGGAACTGTCCAGCCCATAAACAATTGCGAAAAAAGTAGAACTTTTTTTTGCAAGTTCAGTTGTTTTACCCGTTTACTGCCTGCTTATCTATTTGCATATTTTTGTTTGGGCGCGGGGTGTGTGTGTGTGTGTGTGTGTGTGTGTGTGTGTGTGTGTGTGTGGGGGGTGTGGGTGTATGTGTGCGTGCGCGCGCGTGCGTGCGTGTGTGTGTGCGCGTGCGTGCGTGCATGTTGTGTGTGTGTGTGTGTGTGTGTGTGTGTGTGTGTGTGTGTGTGCGTGCGTGTGTGCGTGTGTGTGTGTGTTGGTGTTGGTGTTGTTGTTGTGTTGATAATGTTGTCAGCATCCATCGTTATTTTGTTCAAGCATCATGCTGATAATCATTTAACATTGTTGTGCGAGAAAATATATGTATCCTGTCTGCTGTGGTGAAAGCATTCATCAATGTCGTGTTGCCATTCTGTGCATAATGTATTTGGCAATGCGAAAGTTTGACGTAATGCCTAATACATCCTCAGTTTCTGCGTTCATGCGAGAGGGAGGCAGGTGGAAGGAGAGGCAAAGGAGCGGAAGAGAGAGAGAGGATTATGTCAAAAGTTGTCTCCCAATTCTTGTCACACACACACACACACACACACACACACACACACACACACACACACACACACAACAACGCACACACCTCATGCGCGTGCGCGTATGTGTGTGTATGCATGTATGTATTTGTGTGTGTGTGTGTGTGTGTCGTGCGTGCGTGCGTGCGTGTGCGTGCGTGCGTGCGTGCGTGCAGCGTGCTCGTGCGTGCGTGCGTGCGTGCGTGCGTGTGTGTGTGTTGTGTGTGTGTGAGTGAGTGAGTTTGAGTGTGCTTTATAAGGTTTGATGAAATATTACCTTACATTCGTCACCAGTAAGGACGCTAACTTTCTAGTTTTGTGACGAGTCCCTGATGCAATTTTCGATCTTGTCATGAAAAAGAAGTGTTTGTGAATAGCAGTTCTAAAATGTAATAAGGTATGGTGGATAAAAACTATCTCAACGGCACATGCACGTCAGATCTTGTTATAATATCGTATGATGAATGTGCTTTTGTTAGATGTAAATATAAAAAGGAGTAACAGAAATGTGCACAAAGTGATGGAATTCGGCGAACCTAAAAGATGCGATTCAGAGATGTTATACATTGGTCCTGAAGACAATCAAGTTATCTATTTCGATCTATGCAAAGCGAGCCCAAGAAATACATAAAGAACGTCGGGAAAAGATAAAGTCTCCCATATAACAAAGCAAGCTCTTTTTCGAACAAGAATACTGTCCTTAAAAAGAAGCATGAATTTAATGCCAGTGGCCATCAGTGATTCAAACTCTATGGCAACATAGCAGTCACCTCAAAACGATTATTTGTTTAATTAACCTTTAAACTTTCATCGTACAGAGATAAATGAAAAGGAACAAATGTTACCAAATCAAACGAAACAAAAATTTTCAATATGCCGAAAGAACACAAACCTACATGTTTGCGAAGCAGAAATATTGATTGAAGAATCAGACAGTGAGCAAATTGAATCAAAACTATCTAAAGTAGGCCTAAATCGTACAATCATATGCGATTATACAGCAACAACCACAACAGTAACGGTGAAATAAGCACATGCACTCATTAATCACATTCGCAAATTTGAACTAAAGATACATCTCTCTCTCCCTCTCTCTTTCGCACGCGTTCTTACCCACACACAAAGCCTTTCCAAAATCAAATAAAGACAAAAAGTTTTTTTTTTTTTAAATGAAGAAGCATACGCTGCTGAGTATTGCAAACGGTGAACTAGCTCATCTGCATACACAAACATAGCGCTCCTCCCCACCCTACCCACACAGACACACACATTCAAAAACACACATGCGCACGTGCACTCACATGTAGTCGACCCACGTCATCACAGGTGGGAAAACTACACGAGTCGTCTTTCAACGAACAAGCTGTGTTCCAGTTTCATGTGTTTTTTCAACAAAACAAAACAAACTAAAACAAACGCATAGAGAGAAACATCTTGCAAAATTTCCACAAACAAATACAAAAAAGAATTCTACGAGTATAAAAGAATCCTATGTTCACAGATGTGCTGAATCTTGAACGTTTCTAAACGATATCTATCTCCGTTCCGAGTGTTCGGTGAGCGAGTAGGCCCTATGTCGTTTTCTTTTCTTAAACAGTTACTATCTTTGCCCATTCAGAACACACACACACACACACACACACACACACACACACACACACACACACACACACAGGAGAAGCACAACCATGACCACACACACACACACACACACACACCACACACACACACACACCCTTCCTACCACGACATGCATGGACCAGATCTCAAACACTGAACAACCCAACAGAAGAAGGAGGGAGCATCTACCACGTTTACAAAATCAGTTCTGTTCGAGACTAAAAAAAAAAAAAAAAAAAACTTCCCAAACGTCACAACACACCACACACACACACCACACACACACACACACACACACACACACACACACAAGCTAAAAAAGTAAATACAAAAACGTACCAAATCCATCCAGCTCAGCGTGGCAAGTTTCCACTCCAGACCACGAAGTATTCCAGTCAGTTACAGCGTTTCACAAACTGAAACAACGTCGAAGGAAGCACCACCACCATCACCACCATCACGGCTACCACACAACTCCCGGAGTCAGTCCGTTCCCTCCCTGCACAGCAAACATTACTCCGTCATTAGCCCGGCACGTGAGAACAGACACTGTTGCCGTTACAGCGCAAAACCCACGGTCAACACCAACGGGAGGCTCAGCTCGCTTTCCCCAGTGGTGGGGGGAACGCTCTGTGCGACTAGGCTAGCAGGGGAAGAGAAGGCAGGCCGGCAGACCGGCAAGCAGGCAGGCCGGGCTTTTGAACAGTGAGGTATCAATTATTGAAGAGCTTTCTGCTCCGCTGCCTACCATGGATCTTCACTCACGTGCGTGTTGTGATGGTGGGGATGGGGATGGGGATGGGGATGGTGTGTGTGTGTGTGTGTGTGTGTGTGTGTGTGTGTGTGTGTGTGTGTGTGTGTGTGGAGAGAGAGAGAGAGAGAGAGAGAGATACAGAGAGAGAGAGAGAGAGTGTGTGTGGGGGAAGAAGATACGAGAGAGAGAGAGAGAGAGAGAGAGAGAGAGAGGTGGTGTGTGTGTGTGTGTGTGTGTGTGTGTGTGTGTGTGTGTGCGAGCGTGCGTGAGTGGATGCGTGCCTTTGTGTGTGCGCGCGCGTGTGTGTGTGTATTGTTGTTGTTGCTGTTGTTGATAGGCGCATGTTAGTATCAACTGTGGAAACGATCAAGCAAGAGCAAGCAAGCTAGACAGAGAGAAGAAAGAAGACAGCATTTTTTTTTAATTAAAAGGTTTTAAATTAAACTTGGGTGCAATTCTTTCCGCCTTCACCCATAAGGGAACAGGAAAAAATACAATTAAAACAATGCTACATTTACGACAGTGAAATGTGAAAATCTGAAAGAATGTATTTTCAAACGATGGAAGGTTACAAATTTAAGTATCAAAGATATGTACTTTAATATATAAATGTGAAAATCTGAAAGAATGTATTTTCAAACGACGGAAGGTTACAAATTTAAGTATCAAAGATATGTATTTTAATATATAAGTATATTATCAGAGAGAGAGAGAGAGAGAGAGAGAGAGAGAGAGAGAGAGAGAGAAGAGACAGAGACAGACAGACAGACAGACAGAAGAGAGCTTTCAACCCAAGGCTAAATAGAAGGCTGTATCGAGCGAGACGTTTAAGAAGGGATGTCTCTGGTCTGCGCAAAGCTATGAAGTGGTTTGGAACGGAGGGGGAGGGGGATGAGGCAAGAATCAGGGCAGACAGTGAGACAGGGATTATGGAGGGAAAGGGACGGATGGAGAGAGAAGAGAGAGAGAGAGAGAGAGAGAGAGAGAGAGAGAGAGAGAGAGAGAGAGAGAGAGAGAGACGGTTACGAAAAAAATGTGCGAAGTAGGATTTGTTGCTGAGGTTTGCAACAGAAACTGTAAACTATCACGACAAAAGACACGGTGGGCGCTGAGCGAGTGGATGCTGGGGAAGGTGAAGAAAGGGTGGGTGGGTGAGTGGGTGTAATGGAGCAGGTGGGAAGAGGGGCGTTCAGGTTTGAAGTTGGCAAGGGGAGGAAACGCGACGAGGCGACAGGTGTTGAAGTGGTGGGTGGATGAACTGCGGAAGTTGACCAACGAGTGAACCGCTCTCTGTCGACTGAAACAGAACGTATTTGCACAGGGAGGGTGGGGGATAGGGCGGAACAGAAGGGAAAGGGTTGATGTATAGAGGAGAAATAGGAACGAAGAAGGAAAGTGAGGGCAAGAGAGACAAAAGCCCCCCCCCCCCCCCCCCACCCCAAGAAAAAAAATGGGGGAAAGGGTGTGTCCAAGAGTATCTTTCTGACTACTCCTCCGGCGTCCCCGGTGTCTTTGAACAAACAAAAACTTGGAGACAAGACTTCACTAGACACCATTCCTGTAATGAAGAGAGAGAGAGAGAGAGAGAGAGAGAGAGAGAGAGAGAGAGACAGAGAGAGACGAGAGAGAGAGAGAGAGAGAGAGAGAGAGAGAGAATATTTCCTTCTGATGGAGGTGTTCTGCTATCCTCTTACACCTCACACTAACGAACAGCACTTGACAAACACGGCAAAGAACGGCACTTGCGCCGACGCCAACGTTATTCAAGCAATGGCAAGACTCGCAAGAAAAAAAAAAAAAGAAAAACGTCCATGTTGTAACAAGTCAACTGCAAAGTACAAGTTAAGGTACTTAGTGAACAAAGTTTTGGCTGGTGGTACATATAATTCCTATCCCACATTGTGCTCATCAAGTCAGACAGCCAAAGATTATTTTGTCAGTTTGCATTTTCTGTCGGCGAGAAAAGAACGGGGCCCTCCGCCCACAGCTGAACAAAGATCAACTTTTCAGACAGTGTTACGAAAAAAAGTAGGAGGCCACTCACTCTGCTTCTGAACTGCAGTCCAGCTGCTAAGATGATGAAGGGAATCCCGAGACACCCGGTCCCAGTGACCTTGCCAATCTGTGTTGCAGAGACGCAACCAGTCCTTTTCAGCAAGAATGCCATTCGGTATTTGCATAAACAGAAAGAAACAATGGCGCAGGTTTGAGGTTTAAAATGTCGTAGTGCGCATCACGTCCGTTACATAGGAACCTTCAGTATCCAAGAACAAATTTCATGTGAAAACCTAATACTTAAGCTAGTATATGTGTCCACACCCTGCGATCTGAGGACTGTTTTCAAGCTTACTTTGATGAGTCAAAAGACAAGGCCAAAAATTGTGTAACATGCCACGTCTTCCAGAGAAAGTCCCCAACAGGACTGATTATGGCTAACTGTTTCATGTGTATGCTGATGCTGTTACCCATCACAGGTATCAATTATGTAAGTGAGGGTATTGAAAGAAGGCATGACCAGCAGTCACTTCATGTTCCCAAGAAACAAAGAAGCACTCTCGAGCCAAGCAGCTAAAGGACAAAGTCTTGATATCACTGAGCAGTTGCCTACGAAGCTAACATTTTGTTTCAAAAATGAAGATTAGCTGAACCGTCTGGTTATTTAACAGGAGTTCATCGGCGGAAATCACAAGAAGCGTTCCTTCTTTGGCACAGTGGCTAACAAGCTTCACTAAAATGAACATGGCACAAGGATTAAAACTGTATGACATCCTCGATCAGCAACTTTCTTCTTGTTATTCGTCTCGTCCACAGGTCAGATGCCAAGGTGAATGGTACAGCTACCTCCAAATTTAGCCGGCAGCCGTACAACTTTCAACACAGTGACCAGCTGGCCAGAACGAATCTTTCAAGTCTACTGTGGTTGGAACACTGCGTTCTGTTGTCTCATCTGCTCCACACACTGAATTCTAACACTGAATGTCTGACATGCCCGAGTTCATGCGGTTATGGCTTGTGCAGAGTTTGAAAAGAACGACCAGTTCATGTGTAGAGCTGAGATGGAAGACATGAATGACCTTTTTGTTGTCTGGCATCACTGATCAAGTGGTAACCTTCAATTATAAAACAGAAGTAATTTTCAGTCTGTCCTTTTACGTTTTGTTTTCTTATTTGGTCAGCTGTTTTGTGCCAGGGTTACCTATTCTGGTATCTACCAATTTTCGGTGAGTACAGATTTCTGGATTTTAGTCAGTTGAACTCTCTCTCTCTCTCTCACACACACACACACACACACACACACACGTTTTTCTAACACACACATACACACACACACACACGTTTTTCTAACACATGTATGTATGCGTGTGCGTTATCTGCGTTTCTGTGTTTTGTATGTATCAGCTGCAAGACTGCTGGGATGCCTTACTTCCACGCAAATTCTCTTTTAATTATTTTATTCTACGCGATAACGTCCAGACTTTCGCCAGACTCCTCATGAAAACGGATTTTACGGGAAGATATTGGTCATGAGTTCGCTCCCCATCTCCACCCTTACCCCATTTTTCAAAATATACATCTTCCCACGCCACTTTTAAGCAAATGTTAGTTATTTTTCACACAC
>CM065714.1:16966773-16984273 GCA_033310375.1 Conus canariensis | reverse complement strand
GAAGAAGAAGAAGGTGTGTGTGTGTGTGTGTGTGTGTGTGTGTGTGTGTGTGTGTGTGTGTGTGTGTGTGTGTGTGTGTGTGTGTGTGCTCGCGTGGTTTTACTCTAAAAACTTCACGTTTATTACTTCTTAGGAGTAGACTGTTAACTGTACATCAAGTTGTATACCGGCGCCAGGCTTAAGATACCAGTCTCTGTTTAAACTATTCCAGACAAGAAGAAGAGAAAGGATAAAATCACCTAGACAACAAACTAGATTAAACCATGCTGTTAGATTATACCTTCAAGTTAAACGATCCCACCCACCACAGAGTAATGGCAAAGGGGGATAATAATAATAATAATAATAATGAATACTTATATAGCGCCTATTCTCGGCTAGAGACCAAGCTCTAAACGCTTTACAATCCACACTCGTTTACACAACGGGCTGCCTACCTGGGTAGTGCCGACTGAAGAGCTGCCAGCTGGCGCTTCATTCAGTCGGTTCCCGTGTCATACAGTCAATATCGTCCAATATCGTTCACTCAATATCCTTACTTCCTCCATTCTTTCAATTTCTCACGCAGGGTGCATGCTATGTGTAACGTGTCATCCATACCAACGGCCAAACTGGCCTTCTCTTCCGAAAGTTGGTGATGGGATTTTACGTGTGTGCAAGATGTTATGCGTGCGTTCACACACGGAACCTCGGTTTATAGTCTCATTCGAAGGACTGTGTGGGGAATGGAGTCAGAACCAATGTTAACTCCGAGGGAAAAATCCCCCTGTACCGAAATTCGAACCCGTAACCTCAGGATCACGAGTCCGGCGCTCTACCAACTGAGCTATTCCGGCCCCCATAATAAGAGATAATCATCCCGGGAGAGCAGAGCGAGTCTCGTTGCACCATCAGAACAAGAACATGCTCATATGGCCAGAGAGCATGCCAATTTTTGTATGAGAAGCTAGCTGGAGCCGAATGCGCAGTCTTTGAGTGTGAACTCGGCGCCCAGCTCCTAAGTGAATCATGCATCTACCTAACGAAACCGTGCATGAACGTGCATGTTAATTCTTTCGCCCATCGCCTGAGCTTATGAGGTATTTTAGCAGTGGGCAAAACGCTCAAAACAGTATGGATCTTCCTGGTGTGTCTTTCTATGCTTGTGTCCAATAGCTTTTATGTCTGTTCTATAACTGAAGTAGCTTTCTCATTTCTTTCCTAGCCATCCAGTACACATTTCATCTCTGTTTTCGCCGTTTCAAACACAACTGATCTCCTTTTTCTCCATCTGAATTAAGTTTTCGCTCTGTCAGTCTAAAATAACTTATTTGTTTTCTCTCCATATCAAATACGTTTTCTCTGTACAGCAGGAGACCCATTTTATTCTTTTTTTTATCCATCTTGAGAAGCATTTAATCTCTTATCTCTCTGTCTCGATTACATTATACTTTTGTTCTCAATGTTTTCAAGACAGCTTCTATATATTTTCTGAAATGTAATTATCTTTTGACAGTATGAAAATAGCCCTTCCTCTCTTTTACTCTCACTCAGTCTCACCCATCTTCTCTCACTCTTGGGAATTCGTCTTATTCCCCAATTGAACAAAGCAGATATAGACCTTGGGAGTAGTTTGTGATTTTTCAAAGTTTCCTGATGACCCACCATGGACTTGCTTCACTCCAGAGATTCGCTTTGATTTGGCCTCGTACCGGAAAGATTCCACTAGTTCCTTGGCATACAAGTCCCTTTTTGCTGAACTGTGTTCTAAGTTTCCATCCTACGAAAGAATTTTCACTGACGGTTCCAAATCTGAGGAGGGAGTTGCCTCTGCTGTGTTTTGTGCAGCAGATTCCCCTCAGAGTTGTACCAAACACATTCCAACAGACAGCTCGATCTACGCTGCTGAACTGACAGCCTTGGTCCTGGCTCTTCAAATGATCTACAAATTGAAACATAAAGATTTCCTTATTTCATCAGACTCCTCCCTTTCTGCTTTGGAGGCCATTGCCGGCCGTAATCTCAAGCACCCTCAGCTGCTGAAAGTTTTCGAACTGTACACCTCTCTGAAAACAGATGGATACAACATAGTTTTTGCTTGGATTCCCAGCCATGTGGGCATTCGAGGCAACGAGGTGGTTGATCAGCTTGCCAAGAGTGCTACAAAGGAAAAGTTGAGCAGGTTGTCTATTCCTCACACTGATTTGAAACCCCAAACACAGGCTTACGTCAGAGACCTCTGGCAAGAGGAATGGAACTCGCAGACGGATAACAAACTATTTAAAATCTGTCCAAACCTGAAAGAGTTTTTACCATGTTCCAGAGGCGGGCGTAAAGACGAAACAGTCTTGTGCCGCTTGCACACAGGCCACTTGTTTTATACCCATTCTTATCTTTAAAAGGTGAAGAAGCTCCGCGGTGCATTCCATGTCATGTTCCACTCACAGTGAAACATTCTTTTAGATTGTTGGGACTTGCACGATGTGAGACATAAACACTTTACAGCAGACTCCATGAAAACCCTGTTCAGACATGTCCCACCTGACGTGATCTTTGAGTTTCTGAAAGAGATCAACATTTTTCTTCCGATCTAAGATTTTACGGAAATAAGATGATAACGAAGTTTCTTGTACGTTTTTAGGTGTACTTTAAAGAGATGTGTGAACGGCGGTTTTGTTTGTTTGTTGGTTGGTTGTTTTTTTTTGATGACTTGTGAGTTGATTTTGGCGTGGTGACAGCCCTGATATGGCCCTATGCGGTCGGCTGGGCTATAAGCAACATTACCTTACCTTACCTCTCTCTCTCTCTCTCTCTCTCTCTCTCTCTCTCTTTAGCAGTTTTCTTATGATCATTATCAATGTCACATTTAGTTTAGATCCTCTCATTTGCTCTAAGTAAGCTTTAAATGACTCGTTTGCTCGAGCAAAATGATCAGACAATTTACATTGGCGTCAAGATTAATTTGATTTTTAGTTCGATTTATTTTGTCGTCGCCGTCGAAAGGAGAAGCAAAAAGATTGACAAAATAGCATCGTGATTACGTCCAGTTAAGTGTATTGCTGATAATACATTACAGACGGTCCGAGATCAAGAATTGTGTATAACCTAGTACCTATAGATAGATAGATAGAGAGACAGACAGACAGACAGATAGAGAGAGATTGAGAGAGGGAGAGATAGATAGACAGATAGATAGATAGACATAGATAGAGATAGAGATAAATGAAGATCCTGTTTTATGGCTGTGAGATCTGGGGTTACGAAGATATACTTTTTTACATTTGCAGGTTACATTTATGATATGTTTTTGGTATACATAGAAGTAGTTTAACTCATATGATTAAAAATGAACTTGGAATATGTACACTTGCAGATTCAGTTTCTTAAAGAATGATAAGATTTCAGCGTGGAAAACAATGGAAGAAAGCACAAATGGCGTTGCAGAACATTCAAATTACAATTTTGAAAAAGGGTGTTCAGTTCTAAATTGCATGTGTAATCCCTTGCTTTTCTCCCCTCCCTCTCTTTCCCTAAACGATAACTTGGCTAAAAACGCATCTGAAAAATTTATTGCCCATTTGTGGGATTTTCCACGTGTACGGGGTATGTGTGCGAAGTTCGAGTGCATGCACGCACGTGATGAGTCTGTGTATGTGTCTGTTTACATGTATTACTGCATGTGTGTGTGTGTGTGTGTGTGTGTGTGTGTGTGTGTGTGTGTGTGTGTGTGTGTGTGTGTGTGTGTGTGTGTGTGCGCGCGCGCGCGCGCGTGCTGTTCTGTAGTCTATTTTTCGACGAAATGCTTGACTAGATTACACATAGATGCGATGTATCACATTGCTGACAACGCTTTCTTTCGTGTTGTTTGTTTGTTCTTATTGCTTTTAAACGTTGAAAAGATACGGAAAACATTGCCAGCCACATACTTTGATCTGATGAAGCGTGGCATTGCTAACGACGTATAACGTTCCACCTCATTTGCTGGGTAGTCTTTAATATTCATCTCTCTCTCTCTCTCTCTCTCTCTCTCTCTCTCTCTCTCTCTCTCTCCTCTCTCCTCCGTCCGTCCGTCCGTCCGTCCGTCGTTCAGTCTGTCTGTCTGTCTGTCTGTATGTTTAGCTTTGTCTCTCGGTCTCTGTCTACCTCTCTCTGTCCGTACGTCCGTTTGTCTGTCTCTCTGTCTGTCTGTCTGTCTCTATGTCCGTCCGCCTTTCTGTCTGTCTGTCTTCCTCTCTCGCTCTCTCGCTCTCTCTCTCTCTCTCTCTCTCTCTCTCTCTCTCTCTCTCTTCTCTCTCTCTCATCCGTTCTTTTCTCTCTTTTCATCCCCTTCTGCTTCCTTTCTCCTTCTCCCTTCCACCTTCCCTCTCACCCTGTCTTCCCACCTCCTGGCTCCTCATCCCTCCACACACGACACCCCCTTTCTGCTTCCCTCATTCTCCCCTTTCTATTCAAGGTTCTGCCCCCTCTCCTCTCTTCTGTCTCTCCACTCTTCCTCCGTTTTTCTTTAGTCACCTGCTCCTTCCGCCTCTATTCTCTCTTCTTCCCTTTCTCTCCTTTGTCCTCCCACCCCTTTGTTCCTTCTCGCTCCCGAACCGCCACCACCCCCCCCCTCCCCAATCCTCCCCCCCTCCCTATCATCATCTCCCCCTTCCCCCACCTGTTTCTTTCTCTGTGATCTTTTCACCCATTGCACCTTGCTCCCTCCCCCACCCCCACCCCCCCACCCCTTCCCCCTACCCACCCGTTTGAACTTTTTTGTCACCTCTCTTTCCACTCTCTACATTCGATTGCAGACAATCAGTTATTGAGCATGTTAATTGATCATAATCAATTTTTTTTTACAGCTGCTTGATTTAGATGTGAACATACTCGTTATCATGTTTAAAAGAAAACACACTTTACCGCCCAACAAAAGAAACGAACAAATTACAAAGCAAACGCTACGCGTTTCGACTTCTTTGGTCTTCTTCAGGCAAGACGAATAGCATTCAAGACAATGAAAACGAAGCACAAACTCAGACAGTCACTTATCTTTTCAAATTGGACACAAGAATCATGTGCAGAACCGTGTTCAGTTTCTGAAACAAATGTTTCTTAAACAAATTCTACCTACCCCAGAAATCCTGCTTGCCTGTTGTTGAGACTGACAAGCCATAAGCGACTGCCTCATAAATCTGAGGCTTCCGAAGAGATGCATATTCCATAACACGTACGGTTGCTCGGTGCAATTGCACATAACAGGCCTAATTGTGGAGTGGTACCTGACTGAGTGGAATATGTCCTGCACAGTTGTCTTTCCATCCATTCTAGTTTGTTGTGTCTTCCTTCAGTTCTTTATTTCAAGTGAACTAAAGTCGGGCCACCAGACGACAAAACGAATGGAACAAACACAGTCATGACAATACAGGAGCAATGCGTTTCGACCTTGAGGTTTTCTGCAGGCGAAACGAAACCGAAAGAAAAGAACAATGACAATATGCTCGGGCCTTTGTTTTGCAGGAGAGTATTGATATTCTATTTAGTTGTCTGTCGACCTTTTCAAACCAGCATGCCAGGACATACGAATCTTCAACATAAGACGAATTGTGATCACCTGTGTTCATTTTTAGTTAGTTAAATTCTCTATCACACTTCAAATGCTTTGTAATTATGTCTATGTTGTTCTGTTGGCAAAAATTATATTCTGATGAGCTGTCGTAAAGGGGTTCGGTTTTAGCATGTTTTCCAAAGCTTTCGTGTCCTATTCCTTGACAGAACCGTATTCATACATGAAAAGTGTTTATGTCTATTTTCAGTATTGTAAATCCTTCATTATTATGAGCATTATCATCATCCCTCTTCGTTGTCGTCATCATCATCATTAACGACCTCGTCAAAATCGGCTGTTACAAATCAAAGCGATCCAGATTGAGAGCTTCACCTTCACCAGTGACAGCCCAAATTCTAAAGTCACTATGGTGCGCATGCAAGAGGTGGTTACCGGCAGCAGACCTGTAGCTGACATTCTAATCTTTGCAAAATTGGAGCTTCAGACGAACTCTCCGTAGATCACACAGGGACCACGTGAGGCAGCCAGTGACTAGTTAACACTAGCAGTCTTTGACCTCTTCTTCCAGTCACCAGGTATCCTAAGCTTGTCTCCTACAAGCATGTGTATGAGGCCCTTACTCCCTGTCCACGACCATTCTTCCCACCACCGAAGTGATGCGGCAGCAGTGCTGTGTCGCATCTGGTGAGTTGCCTCATGGAGACTGGAAATTGACTGATCTCGACCGACTGACTTATTGACAGGACAAACTGGATGTGGCTGTGTATGAGAAACCTGACACTAGCCACGTGGGAGTAGGGCCACTGGGGGACACGGGAAAAATACCACCAGAAAATAAGGAAAGGAAAGGAGAAAGAGGAGGAAGAGGATAAGGAGGAGGAGGAGGACAAAGAGGGGGCGGAGGAGGAGGAGGAGGAGGAAAGAGGAGGAGGAGGAGGAGGAGGAGAAGAAGAAGAAGAAGAAGAAGAAGATGATGATGATGATGATGATGATGATGATGATGATGATGAAGACGACGAGAATGATGATATGATGTTGTGATGATGAAGATGAAGATGATGATGATGATGATGATGATGATGATGATGATGATGATGATGGTGATGATGATGATGATGAAGATGATGATGATGATGATGATGATGATGATGATGATGATGATGAAGACCATCCTACAGGGCATATACCTAGAGAAGGATGATCTTCCTAGATACATATCAAAGACGTCGTGGATGGATAACATTGAAGCAAGGACAAGATCAAACACTCTTCCCTCCTATAATTATATGACTGTGAGGAAAGAACCCGGACAAAAGTCCTTAAAGACAACTAGATGATCTGATGTCATAGGAAGTTGATGAAGATCAGCAGTATAACACCATCATCGTCATAGTCATGATGCCGCTACTGATCATCATCGTCATTATCTTCATTATGATCTGCACCGTCATCATCCCCTAATCGTTTGGTGAGCGCTTCTTCATTTCGACGTCCCATCCATTTGGAACTCACTGCCTTCCATTTTGTCCGCTTTCAAAGCATCACTAAATTGCTACGTTGTCCAGTGACGCCTTTAAACCATGCTGTTCCCCGCGTGCAGTCCTTGAAATGTGTAGGTTCCCAAAGCGAAATGCGTCTACACCGGGAAAAAACAAATCTCTCAAAGACAGAAAGAACAGTCATCGGGGGCATTTCTCTTACGGTTAGAATAGATACAATATTTATTTGAAGCGTGTTGTGCAATTTGCATCCGCTGGTAAGCACCCCACTCTGTGAGAGTTCCTGAGGTTCTTTTGTTCTACTTGTGAAGATCGTAAACCCAGCTAACGTTGAGGAATATGTATATATATTATAACAGGATTGTTGTAAATTAGTTTTCACTTGTGAATCAATGAAAAAATGAATGTTGTTCTATTGAAAGAATGATATGTGAAAGTGAAAACACAAGCTTACTACAAAAATTGCGTCACACGGTTAATATAATTATTGTTGTTATTCTTATTATTACTTCTTTCTTCTTCTTCTTAAATGATGACTTTATAATTACAAGAATCACGTAATACAAATATTATTATAACAGTTGTACTACTAGTAGTAATAGTAGTAGCAGCAGCACACTCGTTGATGTTTTAAGTGCCGTGATGATGATGATGATGATGATGATGATGCTTGCTAATTGTTGTTGTTGTCTTGTTGTTGTTCTTATCTTACCATTTTTACTATAAACAGTAAACAAGTTGGGTATTTTTTGCTCCCATAAGAAAACCTAACACAGAGTAACTTTTATTCAAGACTGGCACAGCCTTTTAAACTTGAATAAAGTCAGACAAATACATAGACGAACAATCTAATAGTGGGGGAAAAAACAAGCGCAGGCCAACAACTGAACTATCTTCATAGTAATGACTTGGCAAAGATTTGGACTTAAGGAGGGGGGGGGGGGGGGGGGGGGGGGGGTAATTTGAAGATGGAGAAACTGGGAACATGAAATTAAGAAAATATGTTACAGATATGAAAACTCTTCACTAGCTGCATAAGGGAACCATCGCAACCTCTTTTGTTTACTGTTTATCGTTTACTGTTCCCTGCCTCATTTCATTTCCGATTTTTGTT
This sequence comes from Conus canariensis, assembly GCA_033310375.1. Taxonomy (NCBI): domain Eukaryota; kingdom Metazoa; phylum Mollusca; class Gastropoda; order Neogastropoda; family Conidae; genus Conus; species Conus canariensis. The sequence goes on along the minus strand of CM065714.1, from coordinate 16,976,133 downwards.
TTGATTAAATTGAGGTTATTTGTATTTGTTTCTGTCCGTCTGTGTGTTTGTCTTTTGATCTCCCTTGCATCTTTGGGTGGATCCTCAAGCGTAGGCTCAAAGATTGACCCCTTTATTTTATACTGTTTGCATAATGTCTTTAGTTTTTCAGCAACTTTTTTCCTCCCCACACTTTCGTTTGGTTTCATTTACTACTCTTCGCTGGCTGCTTGGGAGTGCTATTGGATTCTTTTTTGCACTCTTGGTGGTGAGAACACCACAGTATTATGGACTGTGGTGTGTCTCTATTTGATGCCAGGAGCGCAGACACAACCAGCCGTGTCTCCCTGATGAGTCCGACCCAGCGGACGAAAGGCCTCGGAGCAGGCAATACAAATATATCTGCCTTCAAAAGAGGTTGCGATGGTTCCCTTATGCAGCTAGTGAAGAGTTTTCATATCTGTAACATATTTTCTTAATTTCATGTTCCCAGTTTCTCCATCTTCAAATTACCCCCCCCCCCCTCCTTAAGTCCAAATCTTTGCCAAGTCATTACTATGAAGATAGTTCAGTTGTTGGCCTGCGCTTGTTTTTTCCCCCACTATTAGATTGTTCGTCTATGTATTTGTCTGACTTTATTCAAGTTTAAAAGGCTGTGCCAGTCTTGTATAAAAGTTACTCTGTGTTAGGTTTTCTTATGGGAGCAAAAAATACCCAACTTGTTTACTGTTTATCGTTTACTGTTCCCTGCCTCATTTCATTTCCGATTTTTACTATAGTTATTATTACTATATTATTATTATTATTATCATTATACTACTACTACTACTATTACTACTACTACCATCATTATCATCACCATCTGTGTAAAGAAAAATTGAAAAATTTCCATGGCGTATCGGCCGTAGGGACAGTAAACTTCAACAGGTTAACCGTGTGTATGGCACGGCCTGATGGAGGGCGGAGCCCATCCTCTCTCCCTGTCGCCTTTCACCTTCCCTCGACAGATTCATGTACTCAGTAACTGATGAGTGGAATAAGAAAGTTTCCTCGCCGAAAACAAATTCGACAAGTGTGGTTCGAACTCACACACGCAAACGCTCTAACCATTTGACTACAGGTCTAATCTGTAACCACAACTCAAAAAGCGACATCCAACCCATCCTCCCTCCCTTCCCCGGGATGAGGGGGCGGACGGGGGGCATGAAGTGGGCAGAGCGGAGACGCCGTGTCCATGTTGGCAGTTTGTTACAGATTGACGGCTTGCCTCTCTCTCCCTGCTTCCCTGCCTGCCTGCCTGCCTGTCCATGTCCGCGCCCCCTCAGCCCAAACAGCCCTTGACACGGGAGATTGTCGCTAATACACGTCTCCCTCACAAAAAGGAAATGGAATCTTGACAGGCCCCGAAGATGAAGGGCAGCATTAGCCTCCGACCCCACCCCTCCCCCTTCCTACCTCTCTTTTCCTCATCCCCTTCTTTGCCTTATTCTCCCCCCCTCCCTCCCCCCTCCCCTTCCCGAGGTCTGTTCCCTCTCTACTGCATATTGATCGCTGACAAGGTGATCTCCCTTAATAGATCTCTTCAAGCAGGAGAAGACAAGAGTCGTGGTATTAAGTGAGATTCGCTCCTGGCCAAGGGTTGGGAGACAGACAGTCGTACATGGTGTAGAAAAACAAAACAAAACAAAAAAGGAATAAATGCATTGTGTCCTGGAACCAATCTTCATGACCTGTTCCTAGTTACCGACTTTTCCTTGAATCCATGTCGCTAGAAATTGGCAGATCAACAAGTCCTTGGCTGAATTTTGAAATCGATTAGGATATACAAAAACATGTTTTGAACGTATTAACAAATTTTATGAAAGGAAAATGATTTGAAGTGTCCTTTGAATATTTGCTGAAACAGATGACCGAATATTTCGTCTGGTTATTTGTAAACTATAAAAATTCATACTATTGAAACACTAATAAAGGCATTTTTTGAGTTCTTTGTCTTTATTTAAATCAAGACCTTGTTTGTACTGCTCCGTTCTAGTTCTGGATGAACTATTAAAGCAGGTCACTATAGTGTTTCATATTGGTCACATCCAACTATCAAAACTTTATGGCATGCTAAATCGTTAATAATTGAGTTTCGGGTGTCATACAGATCAAGCACTAATAGTTAAGGCTCAGCATTATCGACCATCCTAATAATCGTCCATGATTTTTTTTTGTCGATTGTTATCAATGATAGTCGACGATTATAAATGATAATCCTTTAGCGATGATATAGCAGTGATGAAAATAAATCATTATTCATTATCTATCATCAGTCATCTATAAAACAAAATCTTCGTCAGTTGACTATAAATGGTCAGTAATCATCCACAACAATCATCAGTCTTCTATCATCAGTCGTATCAATCATTATCAGCCATCCGCCACGATGGATGATCATTTTCATCCATTGTCAGGAATCAATTACCCATCAAATCCCACTCAACTCAGCATCGACCATCATGATTCCCAATCAGTCCTCCTTAGTCATTGGTCATCTGTCATCAATTATCCTTATTAATCAACGTTTAATCATACCCATCCACATCATTCATCAATCATCTTAATTATTTGCTATTACTTTGTTTTCGTCCATTCGACAGAATCATTCTAAGGCTTGAATGCTCTCTCTCTCTCTCTCTCTCTCTCTCTTCTCTCTCTCTCTCTCTCTCTCTCTCTCTCTCTCTCTCGCGCGCGCGCGCGCGCGCGCGCATCAGTTATGATCTTGTTTCAGAAACATTGTCCAGAAACCGTGAGAGTTGTCTCAAAAGACATTTTTGTCACATCACATTATATAAGATACATACCGGTCGTCGTTGTTAACAGTTTAGACATATCACTGAATACTTCATAATTATGTCTTTCATTTACACACTTTACTAATTTACTCATCATCGATGCTTCCTTTGCAAGCCGGACATGTGAAGTGTCTTGATAACACTTTTTTTTTTCTACATCTAGTATATGCTCTAAGATAGGAGAAGTCTCTAACTAAATTTAACGTATGTTTGTCTGTGACATCTTTCCATCTTGTAATCCATGTCATATTCTGTTCGTAATGACGGCATTAGCTAGAGCACAGTCCTAAATATTTTGCAAGTGCCAGCTTATCATGCCATGTTTGTGCATATTGATCAATAAGTTTCGGCAAAATGAGACAGGAAATTGCTATAATACCAAAACAGGAAAGAGAGAGAGAGAGAGAGAGAGAGAGAGAGAGAGAGAGAGAGAGAGAGAGAGAGAGAGGAATGTGTGTGTGTGTGTGTGTGTGTGTGTGTGTGTGTGTGTGTGTGTGTGTGTGTGTGTGTGTGTGTGTGTGTGTGTGTGGTGAGCATGCGCACGTGAATTCCACCTCTGATATTTTAGTTACAACATAGCCCACGTAAACATATAATTCGTACGAGTGGAATTTTACGGCCTCAGAGAATTAAAGGGAATTTCGGTCAAGGCCTGAGCCGTAATTCTGTCCAGTCTTGGACAGGGCCCAGCCTATTAAAACTTTCATCTTTGCTCGCCATTCTCATACTGCCTGTACTCTCAGAGGGTTTTGTGAAGTTTTTATGTTTGTTTTTGTGATACCTGAAGGAGACATATTTGTGGAAAACCATTGTATTGTATTGTGCCTGAAATAACCGCCACATCAGACCCTGTTTTGTGTGTATATGTGTTCTGGACTTCGTTCGTCTGACAGGGAACAAACAAAACAGGTTCCTCACTCGTCTGCAGTCGTTCCATTTTTTTTTCTCTTTCTTTCTTTCTGCATACGTAGGCTGATACTCATGCGGACACTGCCTGTATAGACAGGCAGTGGAGTTTTGTGTGTATGACCGTTTTTCATCCCGCCATTAAGGCAGTCATACTCCATCTTTGGGGAAGGTGCATGCTATGTGTAACGTGTCATCCATACAACGGCCAAACTGGCCTTCTCTTCCGAAAGATGGTGATGGGATTTTAAGTGTGTGCAAGATGTTGTGCGTGCGTTCACGCACGGAACCTCGGGTTATAGCCTCATTCGAAGGACTGCATGGGAAATGAAGTCAGAACCAATGTTAACTCCGAGGGAAAAATCCCCCTGTACCGAAATTCGAACCCGCAACCCAGGATCACGAGTCCGGCACTCTACCAACTGAGCTATTCCGGCCCCCTTGACTGAGCTGAAAAAGAAAGGCAAAGGCACCGTGGAGTAGAACTTATAACATAACAGTTAGAGAGAATACATACTGACTGACTAAATCGCAAGAACGAATGGAACAAACAAGTTACAATATAGAAGCAGTCCGTTTCGACCTATTAGCCTTCTTCAGGTAAGACAATCAAATGAGACGGACAATAGAAAAATAGTCCAAGGAAGAACAAAGAAATGACTTAGCTGAGAGGGTCTTTTTCCAGTGAGTAAGAAGCGTGATGATAGTTGTGTTGAGGTGATGGTAGCAAATGAGGGAACGTTCAAATAACAGAGAAGCGAGGGTTTTGAAATGAATAAATGAATAGGGAAGAGAAATATATGACAGATACGAGTGTAAGCGAAAAAGAGAAAAGAAAAGGGTTACAGTAAACAAGGAAGTCATCAAGATATGTTTTTCACTGATTAAGAATGAAGTAATGAAATGAATACGAATTATGTCAAAGAACAATAAACACGAAAAGGAAAATAAATTCAAATAACTAAAAACCACGGCTGTAGTTCATATTCTTCTTCTTCTTATTTTCTGCCGCCCGTTTGTCGCTATGTGGTGATAGTTCTCTACCATGTTGCCCATGATTGAGGTACGACGCTGCGTTGATCCCCGCCTGCCTTCAAATATCTATCACAGCGTACACCGTATACAGAGACGATGATGGCGATGATGTTGCTGATGGTAGCGATCTTTGTTGTCGTTGCTTTTAAACCACATTTTTCATTCCAGGCCTACAGTCAAGAAACTATTTCAAGACGATCCAAATCAACACAGAGCCATTACTAGGAGTCCTAGTGAGGGACGCACCACATACAAGAAACGTCAGACGCCGACGACACATCAAGAAGACGAAGCAACTCCAAACCAATCTCTCCAGTCTCTAGGGTGTCTGGCAAGACTGAACTCTCCCAACCTCCCCTGCCCACCCCGCATTCCATATTTCCCCGTTAATACCAGATCAGGGAATTATACTGACGAGGCTTCCCTCCCTTTCCCAATGATTTGCCCATCACGGACACGAAATGTACTATCACTCAAAACGTCCACGATCTCTATGGAGAGTCGTTTGCTTTCTTGCAAAGCGGCCCCAGCCATGCAGCACCGGGTCTTCTGAGGACCCTTCCGCTTCATCAGTGCCAGACGACTTCAACAGTTTGTGTTCATCAAAGGCATCGATTCTTCAAGTTGCTGCTGGGCTGGAAGCAAGAGGCAGCAGCAGCCACAACACGCCGGGATTTGACTGATGAGCTGCTGAGCTCCCTCCCCCCTCCCCCATCTCTATCCGCCCACTCCCCTCCCCTGGGGCAAGGGCCAAGAACACAAATTTGCTCAGCATAGCAGAGCACGTGAAACTCGGCAGATCAAATGGCTGGCTGGTTTGGCGTGTTCTTGGACAGGGTACAACGCAGGCGGGACTCCATAGATTAAGCGGTTGAATGCCTGGTAGTTACGCTTATTTTGATCTTTTCCACATTCCAGTCGTAATTCAGATTCCCCATGAGGAAAGGGCCGACGTTGTGCTGAGTTTTATTGAACATTTCCCATTTGGAATCGGATTATATGAGGACATGTCAAGTGACTGAAGGCAAAAAGAGAGCGCAAATTATTTCACCAAGGGAAATTATGCCCGTTTGAGACTGATCTCTATTTATTCTCTCTCTCTCTCTCTCTCTCTCTCTCTCTCTCTCTCTCTCTCTCTCTCTCTCTCTCTCTCTCTTTGTGCGTGCGTGCGTTAGTGCGCGCGTGTGTGTGTATTTGTGTGTGTGTGTGTGTGGGGGGGTGGGGGGTGGGGTGGGGGGGTGGGTGTGTATGTGTGGGTGTGTGCATGTGCATGTGTGTGTGTGTGTGTGTGTGTGTGTGTGTGTGTGTGTGTGTGTGTGTGTGTGTACCTAGAGAATGCTAACTCTGGTGGGTGGAAGACACCCCCTAACCCCCCTCCCCCCCCAACAACAACAACAACAATATACACCAAACCTGCAACCAAATAATAGAAATCCTACGCCTACCTCGAACGGAAATACGAATGAGAAACAAATTTCTTCGCAACGACACTATAAGGCCTTTTTCCTTACCTTCCTACTCCTTCATGACCAAGTCACCACACAACCCAAAGAATGACAGCGGAAAGTATAACAGGAGATGGGAAACCGAAGAAGACCCTGGAAGAACCCCCCCCCCTCGCACCCCCCTTCCCCCCCCCCCCCCCCCCCCCCCCCCCCCCACCCACCCACACGGAAACGAAACTGACAAGAAGTAGATAGAGTGAGGAGAAGATACGCCAAATCGTTGCCAGACATTCGCCTTCATTGAAAGATTTCGTTGTTATGCGGTTCACTCCCCTGCCTGCCATTCAACTGCCAGAGTGGCCTCCCATTAGATGGCGTTGGCATTATGGGGTTGACAGCTGCCGCTGCCGTTGCCGCTGTAATCCATCATGAAGTGGGGAATAAGGCTTCCGCGGGTAACGAAAACGAAGAAAAAGAAGAAAAAAGAAAACGGGTCTTTCTGTTTAGGAACCGTCGGCGATAGTGGCTGACGTCTTGTGATAAAGTATTCTCCGTGGAAGCCAGAGGATCGGGTTCAGATCTGCTGTCAGACACTTGTTTTTCCACTCGGTAGTCTCATTAGTCGCGTATAATAGTAACCGTTTGACACACTGTTTGATACTCACAGCACGGTTTGGCGAGCTGGCCGCGGTGATGACCATTTGAACACTATTGATACCTGGAGTGCCTGATTGGGTGTCTGAATGGCTCTGGTGATGAGAGTACTGTGGGAGGTGTTTAAAATGTTGCGAGTTTGAATCTTTGGAGCTCAACGCCAGAGATGGTATTTTTTCGCTGTTCACCATAACTGTGTTGTTATGGTGGTTCGCTGTGGGATTAGATAACTCCTCCCAGTCCTCCCACACTCAACACACACACACACACACACACACACACACACACACACACACACACACACACACACACACACACACACACACACACACAAAACCGCGCACATACTCTCTCGCACAACACACAATCTCCCGCACACCGATTGCTTCGACTGCCCTATCACCTGAGACAGTTGTGTGGACGTGAAACCCGACTTAAACAGAACCAAAACAAACAATGAGCCTGAATACTACGGCTTTCAGTATAACACAGAGTTCATCAGATAGTACGCCATTCAGTGGCAATGGTGAGTGTCAGGGTTTGAACGATCTCCTAATTCAGATTATATGCATACTTGCAGATGGCTGCCACCTCTTTCCTCCTTCGCCATCCTCATGGAAAGAGCATCATTACTGCATATCAACGATCCGATAATCCATGTTGTCGTTTGAAGATTTACCGACCTCCTTCCAGAACGCATTCCCAGCATCTCGTCTTCTTATCCCAATATCCAACGTGCACTAGGACACTTGACGAGCATATGGTCGTTGCTGAGCATCCTTTTCATTGCCCACAAAAATGCCGTGATGGATTGATGGAGATGCCAATGACAACAACTTTCGTCTTGCGCGGGGTGGAGCAGCAGGGTAGGTCACTATTGCCGGCGAGAGCCATAAAATCATGATAATGATGACGATTTGTCGATGAGGAGGATAATCGGATTCTTAAGTACTTGACATGATAGGCCGTGTGCAACTGAAGTAGTCAGTCACTTATTACACGGCTTTTTGCCGTTTTAAGGTGAGTGGTGGTTTTTACGTTCAGTTCCTACATCAACAATTAGGCCTACAATAAATAAATGCCCGAATGTTGGAATCTTCACATCCATATAGTAAAATGACATACGTTGGACGTCATATACAATTTGAAAATAAGATTCGTAACAATTAATACACGTTTGTATATATATATATATATATATATATATATATATATATATATATATATATATATATATATATATGTATTATACATATATTAAAAAAAATTGAGCCCATGCTTGAGGATCTATTTAAAAATACAAGAGAAGTCATGTCTACTATTTAGTAACCCCAAGCATTGTCAGTCACGAACGTGCTGACAACAGCTACGACTTGTAGAACTGCTTTTATTTGGATTTCATAAGAGATGCAATCTCTCACTCATTAACCAAGCCATATCTATATGTATATCTATCTATCTTTTTATCTATCTATATACGTGCGTATGTGCTGCGTGTGTTTGTTAGTAAAACCATTGTGTGTGTGTGTGTGTGTGTGTGTGTGTGTGTGTGTGTGTGTGTGTGTGTGTGGTGTGTGTGTGTGCGTGCGTGCGTGCGTGCATGAAACAAAGCAAAACAACCTCGACTCCTTTATTCAGCTTCTTTCCGTTAAAAATCTACTTCACGGATAAGATTCAAGCAAAGTCAATGGCGTCTGGAAGGACTAAAGCTCCAATAGAAAATGCTTTCTATATTTCTTAGCAGCCATTATGTTTCCCCATGTACCAAAAATAGTAACGCAATCTGAATGGTAGACAAAATGGTCCGAATTCTTGCTGTAGTGACTCGGATTACTGTTACTGTTTCTGTAGCAAATAGGCTAAGACGGGGTGGGGCTGCTATCCCCGATGCCCAATGCTCCTCCTGTCTCTTCCTAACTGAACACCGACAATGACGATTTCATTATTGCCTGCCACTTAATATGTCTGTGTTAAAACCATGGAGAACTGTGCGTGCATGGAAATCCATTCTTTGTGATTCTGCTGGCGTCAGAAGAGTACCTTAGGCAGGATTTTAGGCTTGGGACTATTTTGAACCAACAGCTCAACACCAAAACCGTTAGCAGATTACCGGTGCATCTGCAGTCGTACGTTTGAATCGACAGGCAAATAAGGTAATTCAGCCGGACAGAGAGCATAGAATTCTGATTTCTTTCATTAATATTTCTTACTTAGTTATGTCTGTGTTTGAGGGTGTTTCCGCGGCTTATCTTACAAAGACTGCAGCCAGGTAGTGTTCATTATATCACCATCTGCTTCATTTACATCAGTGTTGAAACCTTTTTGGGCATAGTGTACGACAGAGGGAGAGTATTGTTTGCAAAATTACCACCCAAACGATCATCAAAGCATATTCTTTTTTGCATTTTAATAGCACATTCTTTTTATAGTTTTAAAAACCAGTCTTGAAATGACATAAATAAACTCACGAAGAAGGTGGTTAGCATTGCTCCCATGGTGAAAGT
>CM065714.1:16956773-16961773 GCA_033310375.1 Conus canariensis | reverse complement strand
CTGAAACATGTTTTCCTTGGCTTTACCAAGATACGATTTCTCCATTTCTGTCGTATGGAATTGAGGACAGGCCTTCATTTCTACGTGAAACATCGGTTGGTCTTGAGCAGCATGTTCTCAGTCAAAATACAGTGGCAGAGAAAACAAAGCTGGCACTGCTACATATCAGTTTTTGTTATATTATCGCTTTCATGTAGCACAAGGATCCATTTTGTTTTTAGTTTGATAAGCCAGAAAATTCGACAGTCACTCGGATGAGGGGGGTCTGTCCCTTAGGATACAGATTCAAGATGAATATTGCAAAGAATGTCACGTCGAAGCTTGTCCCTCCAGCTAACCCTATTGCTCCCCACCCCACCCCCTTCTTTTTAATAAAACCTTCTTGTCCTTATTTTTCTTCCACCTCGACAGATTTGTTTATTTGTTCGAGTTCTCTCTCTCTGTCTCTCCGTTTGTCTGTCTGACTACCTTCCTGTCTGTCTGTCTGTCTGTCTGTCCGCCTGTTTCTCTTTCTTCTTGTCTTTTTGTCTGTCTGTCTCCTCTGTCTCTGTGTCTGTCTCTATCTCTCTATTTCTCTCTCCCCCTCTTTCTCTCCCACTCTCTCTTTCTCTCTCGCGCGCTCTCTCTCTCTCTTTCTCTCTCTGTTTCTGCTTCCATCTCTCCCACTCTCCCTGTGTCTCTATGTCTCTGTCTCTCTCTCTGTCTCTGTCTTTGTCTCTGTCTCTGTCTCTCTCCTCCTCCTCCTCCTCCTCCTCTCTCTCTCTCATCCTTATTTCTTCTCTCGCATAGCTATGCACGTGCATGTCTGAGTGTCTTTTGTGTCATTTAATATGCTCTTAATTCCCACTCGAAGGCTGCAATAACTGGACGGGTGACGTGATGAGGAGTATCTGATTTTCGGTTCGTTTCAGCACTGTCCCCCTCTTCACTTCTTTCAGCTCTTTCCCTTCCTCGCCAATCCCCACACATCCTCTTCTTCTCTGATGTCTCCAAAGTGTGCCAGGGAGAATGTGAGTGTATTTCACAAATCTGTCCCCAGAGGTACAAAAGCAGAGTGGAATACATTAAGCCATTTACACCACGAAATCTTTCTCTAGGGATGGAGAGAGAGTGTGGAGAGTGAGGTGAAGAGTGGGGTGGTCTCTATTCCGTTCTTCTTTCTATCTAGTATGTCTGAATCCCCCCTCTCCTACTCCCTGCCTTTTCCTTCACAGCCTCTTCCCCCCTCCCCTCCCCTCTTTACAGGTCTGAGTGTTTCCATATGAGTGATACCAGAATTCTAGAGAATCTACCCGCCTGCCTTCCCTCCTCTTTACCTCTTTCTGTTAATCTGCCTCAGTTATCTTTCCCTTTCTCTCTCTCTTTCTCTCTCTCTAGACATGGCTCTCTGTGTCTCTTCCCACCTTCCTCCATTCGCCCGGCTGCGTCCAGAACTTTAGTATTTGTACATGTCTGTCTGCTGACGTCATCCGTTCTCAATCCGCTGTACGTCTCCTGTCTCTCCATTTGGACTGAACACAGTAAGTCCTTTCACGATTCTAAAAAAAATACAAAAAACTGCTGCCTCATTGTGTCTACCCCCACAATGTCACAACTACTGCAGTGATTGTTCCAGACACCCCATCCACAGACACACCCAAATTTGTCCAATTGCAGACCCAAAACTGGCTTCACATGCGGAACAACTCATGTTAAGCCCTTATGAGGCAACCCATCAGAAGAGACTGCACTGCTGCCGAGTTACCTAGATGGTGCCCATCTAACATACACATGACCCCATCACCGACCCCTTTCCTACTGACGACAATGATGGTTTGGTCTTGGAGTCAGCTGCTTGGGCACCTTTTCCAGTTCCTTTTTGAATTTTTTGTCTTGCCATTTCCCAGGAGACTTTCCCACTGTGGAGACATGCATCCGTAAACTGCATCTCAATTTGTATCAGCTTGAGTTTGTTTTATTGGTAGTTTGTTGCGCATTGCTTTGTTTAGTTTTGTTTTACTCCAGTGCATAGTACTTTTCCTCTCTCTCCATTCAGATTGAACACAGCAAGCCCCATCACGACTCTAGAGAATTACTGCTTCATCGTCTCTGTCCCCTCAATGTCATGACTACTGCAATGATTATTCCGGCCACCAGCAACCCACCAGAGGAGATTCTGCACTGTCGACATGTTACCTAGATCGTGTCCTGGGGTACCTGTTCTCATCCAACATACACAGGTCACCATGGTCTAAGCCTCCACCCACCCATCCTCCCGATCCCCTTCCTACTGACGACAGTAACAGTTTGATCTTGGGGTGAGCAAGGTGCTAGGGCACTTTCCCCCAGTTCCTTTTTGATTAGGATCAACTCTGCCCTGTCATTCCCCAGGAGGCTTTTTGATTCTGGAGACGTGCATCAGTGGATTGCTGTCTCCATTTTCAGTCAGCTTGATTCTGTTTTATTGCTACGTTGTTCATGTCTGGGTGTGCATTGCTTTATTGGGTTTTCTTTCACTCCAGTGTTTTGTTACTTATTGTGTTTTTCACTCTGCTCTTTGGGGATTGCCATTCTATTCAAAAGTATGATTTAAGTAATACAAGTGGAGCATTCTTTCCATATCATATGTGAAGGAATGCGCGCGCGCGCGCGTGTGTGTGTGTGTGTGAGCGTGCGTGCATGCGTGCGTGCGTGCGTCCGTGCGTGCGTGCGTGCGTGCGTGCGTGTGTGTGTGTGTTGTGTGTGTGTGTGTGTGTGTGTGTGTGTGTGTGTGTGTGTGTGTTGTGTGTTGTGTGTGTGTGTGTTGTGCGTAGGGAGTTGAATTTCAACGTCTCCCGGGAATTCAATCATGAGAAATTAGCTCAGTCTTGTAGAGACGTGACACAGAAAATGGCTGTTGACCTGTTGGCATTCTTCTGAGCAAAATATGCTGGTTAGGCCTCTATGTGCTGATGATTCTGTTTCCCGACTTTACCCAGAACAGATTCCTTTATTTCTGTCATATGGAACGGAGATACACCTCATTTTCCTATGAGCCATCGGCTGGTCTTAGACAGAATGTTCTCAGTCGGGATACAAGAGAAGATGGAATAAATCTTGCACTATTATATACATTTTTTCCCTGATAAAACGGCTTCATTTATTACAAGGATCTGTTTGTTTTTTGCGTTTTTTAAGCCAGAAGAAATCGTTTTTCATCCCGACAGAATATTTCCCTCAGGATACAGATTCAAGATATAATGTTTCGTTGTATTTCGCATCATCTGTAGCCTATACCTCCAGCATCCATCTTCCATTTTTTTTTCTTTTTTTCTAAACAAAACTTTTTGTGCATAATTTTCGTACATTAAGAAGATCATTTATTTGTCCTCTCTCTCTCTCTCTGTCTCTCTCTGTCTCTCTCTTATATACACAAACGTTAAATAGACTACTTTATTCTATCTCTCTCTCTCTCCATTAAAAAGATTCGTTTACTCGTCCATTCTTCTCTGTCTGTTTGTCTGTCTGTCTGTCTGTCTGTATTATATATATATATATATATATATATATATCTCTCTCTCTTTGAGCCTTAATTTCATTCTCTCGCATAGGCATGCACGTGCATGTCTACGTGTCTTTTGTGTCATTTAATATGCTCTTAATTCTAACTCGAAGGCTCCAATAACTGGACGGGTGATGCGATAAGTATCTGTTTTCGTGTTAGCAACCGCCCCCCCTCTCGCCCCCCACTCCTGCTCACCCCTTCTCCCATTCACACCAACCCCACACTTCCTCTTCTTCTCTGTCTTCCAAATGTGTCAGAGAAAATGTTAGAGTATTTCCCAAGTCTGTTCCCGCAAAGCAGAGTGGAATATTTTCAGCCATTCACACCACCAGATACTTCTGTAGGGATGGGTAGATGGTGTAGAGATTGAAGTGAAGAGTGGTTTGGCATTCACTCCCTTCTTCTCCCTATCTCTCAGTACGTCTGAGTACCCCCCCCTCCCCACACCCCACCCCACTATCTGTCTCCTCCTACTCAGCCTCCTCCCCTCCCCCCTTTACTCGTCTGAGAGTTTCCATTCGAGCGATACCAGAGTTTCAGAGAGTCTGGCTCCCCCCCCCCCCCCCCCCCCTTTCCATCCCACGTCTTTTCTGTTCTCTGTTAGTCTGCCTCCATTACCTTTCCCCTGCTCTCTCTTCCACTGACTGTGCCTCATTATCCTCACCTTCCCTCGCTCACCCCACTGCGTCCAGAGCTTTCGTATTCCTACATGTCTGTCTACTGACGTCATCCGTTCTAAATCCTCTGTGTGTCTCCTGTCTCCCCGTTTGGACTGAACACAGCAAGTCCCATCACGACTCTAAAAAAGACAACCCCCCCCCCCCCCCCAAACAAACAAAAAATACAACTGCTGCCTCTTTGTGTCTGTCCCCACAATGTCACGACTACCGCATTGATTGTTCCAGACACCCCCTACACAGACACATACATTCGTCCGGTTGCAGGCCCAATACTGGCATCACATGGGGAACAATCCATATCAAGCCTTTATCAGGTAACGCACCAGAGGTGACTCTGCACTGCTGCCGAGTTACATAGATCATGTCCAGCGGAACCTGTTCTCATCCAACATACACAAGACACCATGGACTAAGCAACCCATACCTTACCCTCTTCTCCTGTCTCTCCATTTGGACTGAACACAGCAAGTCCTTTCACGATTCTAAAAATAAGACTGCTGCCTCATTGCGTCTACCCCCACAATGTCACGACTACTGCAGTGATTGTTCCAGACACCCCATCCACAGACACACCCAAATTTGTCCAATTGCAGACCCAAAGCTGGCATCACATGCGGAACAACTCATGTTAAGCCCTTATGAGGCAACCCATCAGAAGAGACTGCACTGCTGCCGAGTTACCTAGATGGTGCCCATCTAACATACACATGACCCCCTCCAACCACCACCGACCCCTTTCCTACTGACGACAATGATGGTTTGGTCGTAGTGTCAGCGTGCTTGGGCATTGTTTCCAG